>VZRE01014468.1:78678-408250 GCA_013396775.1 Cephalopterus ornatus
TTCTTTTACAATTTTATTCCCCATGTGGAAGTCGTGTGTGATTCGTGCTCGGCACACTGCATGGGAAGAAGCGGCTTGTGCTTTGGATCGAGGATTTGCTGTTGCAAAGCGGTCTAACTTCCATGCAGTGGGGCAGCCTTCACTACTATAAACGCCTTGATGATGTGCTGAGGAGCCCATGTAGATTCACAGCTTGTGCAGAGAAGGCGCTGAAGGTAAGAAGGGGTCTTGGGGAAACGAGGGATTTTTTGTAGCCTTTTATATGGTATCTTTTGTCCGGCATCCCCGTTTGAAGCAGAGCATCAGCAACTGTATGGATAGGCTGGAACCGATCAAGTAAAATGAAAGTCTGCTCCCGTGCAAAGTACACGGAGCTCACAAGTGATTGCAAAAGCTGTATTTATTTTTAGTCTGATAACACAGCACGGCGAGGATCTGTGCTCGCGGCGCGGACACTGAGCAACTCGTATAGCTCAGGAATGAGGAGATCCACGGTCTCGGTCTCTGATGGGCAGTTTGCATTGGCTGCTGCATTTTGTTGAATGTGTACCCCCGCTACCTCCCTAGAGCATCCCATCAGCCTGTGTGATTTGTTGTTTTTTTTGCAGATATAGTGCCTACTATTAATGAGAGAGGGAGAGGGAGGGGAAAAAAAAAACATATGGAACATTTTATTGATGTGATCATAATCCTGTAATGGAGATTGCATTAAATGAGGATTGCATCAAAATGCCAGGCTGCTGTGGAGAGCCGAGAAAGCAAAAACTATGCTGGATTGTAAATGAAGTTCTTTGATTGAAGGATTTTCTTGAACCATGAAGGGATGTCTGTAAGCTTAAAGTTGCTGCGTATGTGGAGTACTGGAATGGGATAAAGCCCAGATCAAGCTGAAATGTATTTTAATTGACTCAAGCTCTGGATACAGTTAGAACTGGGTAGAGGCATTGCAGTGATGCCCAATGAATTCTTGGTTTCAGCTATGGAGACCACAGAAAGGCAAGGAGAGAGGAGAGCACAGACAGACAAGGAGAGAATGTGATCGTTTGGGGAAGAGAAGGATGGCTCGTTTGTGACTTTTGCCATCATGGCACAGAGCTTACAGCCTGCTGGCTACAAGCAGAAACATTGCAGGCGTTGTGGAAAGCAGAGGATTTATCTCACTTTCCTTTTGCAACCTGAGTGTAGTTGCCTGTAAGAAGTAGCTGTGCGGTGCATGTCAAGGGGCAAACAGAGACCTATTTGCCCCTCTCGGACACCGAAGGAAACGTTGAGATGGAGTCGGCTCAGCTGATCCTGCCTTATTGAGCTTGAGTTGATAATACATGTTGAGTAATTGTTGCTGCTTATCTCAATTGGCAAAGGAGGGGAGATGTTCAAGTTTATTGAACCGAAGCAGAGCTGAGGACAGTAGATACTATCAGCTCACCCTTGCATTCTTTTTGTGCTCAGTTGCATTCTGGCATAGAGAACTGAGCCACAAAGAGCACCTTCTTCAAGCCTTACTGAAAGGAAGACTAAAGAAAGCAAAAAGAATAAGTGAATGATAAATTTTAACTTTTTGCTTGTCTGCAGTGGAAGTAGCGTTGGTCTGCCAGGCAACACAGGTCAAAAGAGGTAAGATAAGGAACAAAGTTATTTATTTATTTATTTATTTACTCACCTTCCCACACACGCAAACAAAGTTGGCATACAGAGAAACATCACGGAGTGGGGAAACACCACGTCTGAGAAGGACCTAAGTTACAACTGATGTATACAGCAGAGAAATTCCTGTAAGAATCCTCAACAGCACCTATGTGTAACTGCAAAAGAGCTGGTTAAATTCAAAATTATATAGAATAAACCAAAGCCAAATATCTGATGTCCTCAGAAGTAATTTGTTTTCCCATTTGTATATAAAATCTGAGGTAATATTTCCACAACTCAATCTCCCTTTTCCTTTATATTTGGCATGAAGTTGAGACAGAAACACTGATTTTAAATAAAGTGACAAAAAGCAGTGTAAGCACATTGAATTCCTCTTAAGCATTTTATTTTGGCAAAAGATAACTTTTCGTGAATTGTAAGAGATGGTTTTAGAATATTCATGGCTAAACTCCAGGGAGCTTAGTGTTAGCTCAGTAGGCAGAAGGTTCTTCCTCTAAAGGGATATCTGGAAAAGATGTGTTTAAATTTCAAGCCATATTCAGTAGAGACTGTTGGTTTCCACATTTTAAAATAATTTTTTTATGCCTCTTAGGGGAATGATGGTTAATCTGGGCAATAAAGCAAGTATTCCTAGCTCACTTTTTCAGTAGAAAAAGCAAGCAGTGTGCTTTAACAGTACTTCTGTATATCCAAGACTCCAGATTTTACTCTATTTTATATCAAATAACAGCTATGGAAAAATCTTGTCTTTTGAAACCATGGTTATCCGTGCAGATCTTGGTCTGTATTTTTGCTACAGAAGAACTCTGCTTCGTGGCTGCATTGTTCATCCTTTCAGCATTTCTTTAAATGTGAGCCTTGCTATAGTTAAAGGATAATTTATATTCAGTGTAGTACTGTCTGCACAGTGGAAGTGGCTTTATACATCACAGCCTCTGCAAAAAAGGAGATCAAAGATCTGAACCTGTGGTCCTGTATTGCATTTATATTCTACATGGACTTGAGCAAGCTCATACTGGAGCCATTCACACTCCCATAGTTAAGAGTATGTCAGTCTTTCCGTTAAAACATCCATATGCTTAGGAATTTAACAGCTAGTTTTAGGACAGGCTCCAAGCTTAAGTTGGACACATTCATATAGTAAAAAAATAAATATATCCTGAACAATGAAGTCAAATAACATTTGGCACTGTTAAGTTGAATTTATAGAAAGCTTAGTAGAAAACAACACCTGTCTGAAAAATTTAGAGATTAAAAGGGAAAAAAACTCAACCACACCTTTCAAATTTGGAAAGCAGCTTGTGGATCCAGGTGAGTGTTTCTACCTGGATTTTAAAGGGGCCTCTGATGGTTAAGCGGGCAGTAGGACTTTTCGTAAAGGAAAACAGCAGTGGCTCAAAGCAGGAATTTGTCAGATTTCAATTTAATGGTTCAGCGTCACCTTGCATCAGAACTAGTGCTCTTTTGAGGGTTCAGTTACAAGAACAACAAACCCCAAACCTTGCATTGTAACGGTTGAATTTTCCATTCAGTGAGCCAACGAGAACCATTCACTTTTGAGTGGTGTTTATTGTCTGACACAGGTGTTGAAAGCATTTGGGGGATGTGCTGCTAAAGCAGGCTTGCCAGGTAGTGCACCTGGGAGCAGCCATCCCGGTAATCCTGCTTCCCATCAGGGGACAGCCGAGGGGAACAACGGACTGCTTACACTTAAACAGAGCTCTTTCTTCTAAATTATCGCAGAGTCTTTTCCAGTCACCTGTCTCAGAAGTAGTTGCTTCATCTGTGCAAAGTGTAATAACTTCGGGCATACTTCAAGTTAGAAGTGAAAAGCCTGGAATTACAAATACACCTGGATTCAAGGATACAGTCGCACGTGCTATTGTCATACCAATGTTCAAACAGCAGGTTCGAGGTACAGCTTCCTGTATTCCAAGTGTTTTGGACTGCATGAAAGAAATGAGTATTGTTTGAATGAAAATGTTGCCATTTACATAAAAATTCATAAGGGAGATTAATATTCTTCTGTCCCAATTACCTCTTTCTGCAATGAGATCACTGAGGAGGTTTGTAACAGTTCTTTCAGCAGCGCAGTGAAGTGGCAGTGACCATATCTTTCTTGGGTCTTCTCAAAAGTCATGCTCCTTGCAGATACACAGGCAAGTAATGTGAAGCCAGGAAAAGTTAATGTAAAAATGAGAATACAGATGAAAAAAAGACTGTGGGATTTATTCTGTGGATACAATCAAATCATGGTAGTTTTGACAGTAAGTAGGAAACTGTGAAGCGTTTTCTGTAACTGTGTCATAATTAAGCATTCTTTTCCTTTGAAGTCTATTGTTATTGCCTTTAAGAAAATCCTGTTGAAAATTAGTTCTGATACTCTTCTACAATGTATGTTTTCTCATAGATTATGCAAGATTTAGCCTTGATCAAACATGGCCTGAGCCAAATCTTGCTGCAGTTTGTGAAAAAATTCCTGTTGGAACAGGGCCTTCCATAACTGCTTCTTGCATTACACAATGTACATATTTGAACTTCTGCCACTCCTTCAGGAGTTCTACATGTTCATGTGGTATAGAAGGCATAGGTGTGCTGGAGTTTAGCTTGCAGGAATGGCAGAACTTAGCCTGTTTAACAGCAAATGCTTTACTAACTTTTCAAAGAAGTTCTTTTTAAATGGCTGTTGTTTTCCTTCATTTGAGTTGTGGTAGACTCTGCAATGATTATATAAATTCAAGGGAACTTACATAGCCAGATCATCAGAGAACCTAATGTGTTGTTAGAGAGGCAGATGAATGCTGAAATCATTGGAGACTTCCAAATTCAATAGTAAAATTACAACCAGTGGTGCCCACTGTCTTTAAAACCCATTGCTTGGGGGTTTAACATGACAGCTCTCCGTGCTCAGAAACTTTGCCTGCTTCGTTTTCCTGCCAGGGGAACATCTTCAGTTGTGTACTGCTTTGATGTGATATGGTTGTTTTGGGGAAGATTTTCTTCCTCCAAGCTGGTCTAGAAATAAGATCTCACTGGTGATGTAGTCTGTTTTCGTATCAGTGTTTATCTGTTGCATCCTTAAGGACATAGTTTTATTATTGTTGTAAGAATTTAATTTGTAATTATATACGCTTGATGCTGTCTACTGAAGTAGCAGGAAATACATGCTTAAGGGAAGAAAATCAAGCAAAAGTTTGGAATGCTTTAGGCACAGCATGTTTCATTTAACCAACTGTGCTATCTTGTTAAATAAATAAATGTATATGTATGGAAATCTATGATCTGCTGGATCTGTGTTCACATACGTGGGCACACTGTAACCACACACACTCTTGTTTCCAGCTGTAGTCCCTGGCACAAGGCACACACAGGCCCACCCAAAGAAAAGTAGCATATTTGGGAGATGACACAACTGCAGGTTCCATAAAATGGAGCATAGGAAGCAGTTATAAAAAAGCCAACTGCCTGCCTTTAGCCTCAGATTTCATTAGGTCACAATTTTTTTAATAATCGTCCTAAGAAAGGAAGTTTCAAGACTTTAGGTAGAAACTGAATTTTATCTCTGCTAATGGAAGTAAAACCCATGTTTAGTAACTTCTGCAGGTTCTGTTATTGCTTTTGCAGTTATTAAAGTTTATATCTCTCCTCTTCTGGCAAGTGTGAAGCTGTGTGTCCTGACAGTCACATGATTACTTGGGTCATTGGTTTTCTTTGGGTATGATGGTAGTTTTCTTCCTGAAATGGAAGGCAGCTTCAATAGGAGGCATTATGGCAAGGTGCAGGTTGGAGTCACAAACTGGAAAGGGGTTTTCCTAGGACTTGTAGGATGTTTGTGATGAAAAGCCTAAACTTGACTTGACAACATTAAATAGCCAAAGAGCCTGTCATAGCATTCCCCAAAGAAAAGTGTGGAGGAACTCTAGTCTTTGGAAACTTCATTAAATGATGACTTAACAGGAACTATAATGTGCATATATAACTCTGAACTCAAATAATTTGAGCCCTCACTGTAGTCGTTTGTTCAGATTATAGTTGCTGTCAGTAATTTATAAATATATGCAGGATATAAGGATGAAACTAAAGCTATGGAGTAATGGCTTTACTTTGCCAGTCATTTAATTGACCCTTGGAAAATGTACGTGGCAGCGTTGTAAATCAAAATCTAGAGTGCAAGGCAACACTGTAATAATTTTGGGGATGAAAATTGGGAAAGGAATGCGTAAAATTCATTTTCTGTTCATCCTTCTGCCTTGTCTTCATGTGAGACTCTACCAGAATGAATGGTTTCCAGTGAAGGGTTTTGTAATAGTTTCCTGTAACCGAGACTCTGCTACAAGAGATCAGTGAAGTGCTTGTCAGACGTGTGTGTTCATGTCTCAGTAGCAGAGAACTCTGTTTAGAATTCATGTTCAGGAGATCTGTAATTTTATGACTTATTAAAAAAAAATTGTATATAAGGTAAATCAAGGGTTTTGTTGTCCCAGTTTGTTTGTTACAGTTTTCTAAGATAATGGAGAATGGCCTGATCCTCTGACAAAATAGCAGCTGAAGTAACAGTTATTACTTCTTTATCTTTTATTATTCTACCAGAAACTTCAGGAAAAAAAAATCTCACACTTATATATGTGTAGTTATTTATGGCATTAGTGAAATCTGAGGAATGAAAGTTACAGAAGAGTCCTTAGATATCGAAAAATAAGTGTATTTTAATTGCGTATAATCAGTCTGGAATAATGATGACTACAAAATGGAACTATCCTAACATATTTGGTATTCACATATTCTTCCACACCCTCTCGTTTTTCATATATAAGCCCTTTAAAGAGACAATATATTTAGGAGAACACCTTAAACCACACTTTCTTAGCAAAATATTTCCTTAAAATCCCTCTTCAAAAGGCTACAGAATTGTCCAGTTATTTATTTTTTGACAACTTGCTCGGTCAAATATCAGTTAGTTTGCATCTTTCACTGTTTAGCTTTATCTACATATAGAAAGAAAACCCTTTCCATGAACTGCTCTGGAAGTACCCTAAAGCATAATGCAAAGTATGTTTGCGATCAGTTCACAGAACATTAACTTAAGGTGTTTCAAGCTGGAAATGGGGAGAAAAAAAGACATTTGGCATATCAGGGAAAAAAAAATAAAATTGACCGCTCTAAAAAAATAAACGTGAGTCAGAAACCAAAGACTTTAATACATTGAAAGAAATGCATCACTTATGTCTCTGGTCAGAATCTGTTGTGTTCTGAACTGAGGAATAAGGTTGAATGTGTCAAACATTGGCAGCCTCCTGACGAGCCGTGAGCCAGTAACATCTTGTGGCTGTAGCTCTGTGTCAGTGCTGAGCTATGGGCGTCACTGAACAGCCTGAAACTTGTGTGCTGAAAGGAGAGAGATTCTTGATGACTAAATACCAGTGACTCTCTAAAGAGTTTTGAACGTTTTAATGAAAGCACTTAAAAATTCCTGCTTTCTTCTGGCACTGAAAACAAAGAAAATTGAATCTACATGGCACCCACTCTTTCTCTTTTTTTAACTTCTGCTGAATTGTCTTTGAATTAAGTTTGTTAATTGAAGCTGAAAAGGAGTAAATTAATAAATTTTACTATGGAACTGAGTAGGATTAGTATTTTCCAAAGGACTTCCATCGTTTGGGTGTGTAAGTCCCATTTTCAAAGCAAATTGGTTTCTGTCAGAGCCTGAAACTTCCCTACTTTCAGAATCTTGGAAGTGTTTTTACAATCAGTACTATTTTTGTTAATGTCTGGTTATAGTAACAGTCTGTACCTCATCCATGTTTTCTTACATTTCTTTGAATATTAGGGACAATAAATCTAGTCACATTCAATATTCAAAACATGGTGAAACCCAAGGATGATTATTCTATCCAAAACCTAAAAGTAAACTATGAATTTGAGCGAAAAACTGGCAGTCTTTGCCAGGGTTACACAAAATAAACTTTTTAAAGGAATGATTATGTCCTTTTAATCAACTTAATTTTATTCAAGCAGATTTTAAACACTTAAAGAGGAGGAGGAGGAGCAGAAGAATTAGAAAATTATTCATAGATTAATCATTCATTGTCATAGAAATTAATCTATTGTATCAGGATGAGAGTTGAGTTTGGGCCAATTACTTCTTATTTAACACCCTGTATTTTGTGGCTCATCAAACAGACACGTTTAAGCACCAACCAGCCTGTCCAGTTAACTGAGTGGAACCCCCAGCACTGGAAAAAGTCCCCGTTGTATTTTAAGACAATCGCACTAAGAATTACAGTCAGAAAAAGAAATTCTTTATACTTTCTGTTAGTCTAAACATTCAAATCCAGTCAGACAAACTGAGACAATAAAGAGAAGTTAAAACACTGAAGGAAGTTTATAAAAAGGAAAAGAACTGGCTGAAATTTGCCTGAATTTATGACAAAAATAGTTAGTTCATTTTTCTTACAGAATCATAGATTCCTTATGGAATGGTGAGCCAAACCTGAGATCCATTGTACTGTTCATTAACTGGTAAATTTGCTGTGCTAGAACAGCCTATTTTGTGATTGTATTGCATTACACAACTTGCATTTAGTTCCTAACATGAATGGAATTTGGCTCCAATGCTGTGTTTGAGTAGTGCTCTTTGGAATCACTGTGTAGGGTACTTTTAATTGACAAAAGAAATCTTAATCAATGAGGTATTATTGTGATTTGGGACTGCTTAGCTTCATATACTGGGTCAACTGTCCCATAACTGCTTCTTTTGGATATTTTTTTATCTTGATAATGCAGATTTCAGGTTTTGGTTATTATTTAACACCAATGGGAAAACATAAAAACCCAGAATATTTTCCTGTCAAGTTCAATGGAAACTTAATCTGGCCTCATATAAATGCCATTTGTTATGAGTCTACTTAATGCACACAAATAGCGTTTGTATTTTTGTTGTACTGCACTTAACAAAAAAGAGTATTTAAAAAGTAATGTCTGAATCAAAAATTGTGCAACATCGGTCTGCAAAAAATGTGTACAGTCTCAACTCTTTACATGTAATTAATTTTGGCAGGTGCAGTACTTTTAGACTCTATTGTATTATAAACGCTAAAAAAGCTTGAAAGAAATCATTGGAAAAAGGTTTAGAGTAAGTGATTTAAGGGAGGCTGGCAGGTGGTACAGTGTGGCTACTGCAGGATTAACTAAATTCTGGAAATTCAGTCACTTCAGAGTGTTGGATCTGTGTCTTGATTTAGTCGTTACTGAAGCAAAAGTCACCACTTTGCTGATCTGCTGAACTGTGAGGCAGTGGTTGATGGAGGTATTAATCAACCAACAGAAAGTACTTTCTGAAAAATTCGGCATGCTTCAGTAATTAAACTGATAACTTGGTCAGGACACCTCTTTACCTGCTGTATATGTGGTTTCATGTGTAGATGATAAATATCTAACACTGTGGCATTACAAATATGTCTGTTGGGGAAGACAGATAAAGTGTAGGAAACCTCTAAGGAAAAGTGAAGTTGAAATCATGAGACTTCAAAATACTCTTGGAAACAGCTTCACTGGGTTACTGTGGTGGTAAAATACCTGTTGATAAGCCTTACAAAAGTTAGATATGCTCATATATTTCTTAGTCTGATGGCTGAGGGAATTAGCATTTTTAACAGACTATTTTGTGATCCATAAGAGCAGATGTAGGATGCCATGCATCACTTTGTGAGTCTCATTTGTGGCAGATTTTCCTCCTTTCCTTTTCTTTTAATACACACTCTTGGACTGGTGTATTTCTTACAGCTTCAGCTGTAACTGTTTTGGAGGGAGAAACATGTCAAATCCTTTGTGGGCTGGCAACAGCTGTTCTCTTCTTCAGATTTTGGAGATCCTACTCAGTTTTATGAAGGACTTTGTAAATGGGAGCCCTAGTTGGAGTTACACATTTCTGTCAAAATGAAGATTTGCCTGATGTCCTTGACATCAGTGTGATTTTAAACTGCATTTTGCATCCTAATTTGCACCAGAACCTTTGCCATCTTATATTTCCCAACTGCAAACTCTGTACTTATCTGAGTTTCCTAGTGATATGAAATGCTGCAAGCACATAAAATAATCTTGGTAGTGAACCAAAAGAAATACTTGAAGCAGTTTCTCCTTTTTGCACACTACAAAAATGTTCACTTAATATTCAGAAGAATCATTGGAAATTTTCAAAGCTTGACCTAAGGCCCTAAGCAACCCGATGTAACTTAGAAGCTTTAAGCAGGTTTGGCTAGACAGGCTCTCTAGAGGTGTCTTCCAGTCTGAACTTCTCTTTGGTTCTTTAAAAAGACTTTGACTCCTCTATATAGGTCACACCTTTTTGCTTTGTCTCAATTGTGATTTTTTTTTGCTAAAATTCAGGAGCTTGCTATGTCCTTGCTGTTCTGGTTGTTCAGGTAGTGAAGAAGAGAGGAGCAGGACGAGAAGAGGAACCTACAAGTGAACAGAAGAGAGCTGTTATTTTTGTGCTGGGATGTGGATCTCAGCACTGGTTGCTATTCCTGTGTCAGTGTGTGCTATTTGGTGTAATTTTGGAGGCCTCCTTCAGCTGGGGTTATACAGACAGGCTGCCACTTCAACAGGTCCTGTCTTCGCTGTCTTTGTACTGTGCTGTTCTGAATACAGGTTGAAGTACAGCTTTTGATCTATCAAACACTTTCTGGTTTCCTTTCTCTTTCTGAGAAAGTCTTGTTGTGCGTTTTTGTTCTTCTGTAAAAGCCAACTGGAAAGCAGAACCCTCAGCTTTATTAATGGAGCTGAGGGCAAGAAAACCCAAGACTGATTCTTTTCCCTTAGTCCTACAAAACCTAAGTCAGTTGACATTCAGAGCTGCAAGACAAACTTGTTAATTTAGTTTTTCCTGAGGGTTTTCTGGGGTGGACACATTAGTTCCAGTGTAATTTTTTTTGTATTTGTGAGGAATGTTCTGCTGATGCTTCATGTTGATGGTTTAGTGCTCTCAACTACAAGAGTGTCTGAAGGTTGATTGACAGGTCCCCTAAAATATGCAAGAAATGCAGTTTCTAGAGAGGGACTTAACAATGTGTGACTGTGAGGAAAAGAGAATAAAACCAGGTTGAGAGTAGACAGTATTTTTATGGACAGAAATTTAAGTACTTTCAATAGGTAGAAGACCACTGTAAATTAAACCAAGGTTCTTAAAAAATCTCTAAAAAGGATCTTTATTGTTACAGAAGCTCTAATTTACTCCTTGTTTCATCATGGAATTTTTTATCAAAGCAGGCAGTCAGACAAAAATTGTGCACTGGAAAGCAGTGAAGGTGCCTGAATCTGAACCAGCATTTCATGATTGTTGTTGTTAAAGCTAGAATAGAGTATTTGTTCATTTCAGGTACTTTCACTTACTTTCCATGCTGTCTGTGGAACACAATGTCATTGGTATTTTTTTAAAGATCTTAAAGGATCATAACACTGCATATGCTAAATTTTACTGAAATTTAGGTTAAAAGTTACTCCTGTGGGTTTGTGTTGGTTTATTTGGACCAATTTAAACTGAAAGCTCAGCAGAATTCTGAATGTACTCAGTGTTTTCCATCCTTGACTCTTGCTGTACCATTTTGTTTCTGCTGTCTGAAAAATAACACTTTGTTTCCCTTAAAAAATACTTACGTGTTACGAGATATTTCAATAAATGTCAGCTGCATGCATTTTATTGGTCATTAAACCAAGTTGTTCCACAATCATGGACTGTTTCCTTCAGATTGCATTGAGGAAAGCTTTTTATCCTAATTATTTGTTTATCTTAATTAATGTGTGGTAAAACGTGTATTGCATTTGTACCATTAGACACTCTCAGTCTGATATTTTCAGAACCCTGCAGATGTGGATTTTAAATAAATGAAAAGAGCAGATGGTGTACAGGGAAATCTTTGGTAGGCCAAGGAGCTAAATCAAAGTTTCCCTGAGTTCCAGGAGGCATCTTACGTAGGGACTGTTTTTCCATCACTAGAAAATTTAATAATGAAGTGTTGATCTACAGTATGTTGTAAATGTAAAGAATATTCTAAATATGCAGAATATTCTATAGAAGAAAAACTGTGTGCCATAGGAAGAGATCTGCAACATGCACTCTCTACTCGTTAGCACATATTTTAGCATAGGGCTTAGACTTGCTTTGAGATTATCAACCCTGATGGTGCTGAATATAAAAAATGTCAATATAATTAGTCATCTCCAGCAGAAAATAATTTTTTCAATTTTTTTTCCCTCTCTGGAGGAGGGGATGAACTGGTTTTCAGTTACTCTTTATCATTTCAGTTTCTATTTTTGCCTTTGACTGGGAACATTTACCAATTACTTTTTTCCATCTTGTATTTAGGAATGGGCTATTTTATGAGATAAGTCTTTGAGAAATGTCCTTATGAACCGGAGTGATCTGGTGGTAATTCAGCAAAAGCTACTCCTTGACTGATGGTCGAGGAATAGGACACAGAATTGTACACGGTCAGCTTTGGGTATAAAGTGAGCTACTTACACTATTCTAGTGCTAATCCACACTGTCTTAATTAAGACATTACAAGTGTTCAGTGTAGAAATGTTATATTGAATGTTCTGGATAAGGCATATGTATATGAACAGATTCTGTTTGGTTTTGCATTGGTGCAACTACAACAAAAATTATTAGAATATGTGGTGGTACCCAGAAATTCAGAACACAGACAGTTGTTCTGATCCTTCCCTTATTTGTATTATCCTAAAAAAAATCTCAAAAGATGCATCATTGCAATGATATCTAGGCAAGAGAGTGCAATTTAAATGTATAGTTACCCTCATAGATGTATGTATGGGCTGTATAACCACAGGGAAATCACAGATTTTCAATTTCCCTTGGAATGTATCCATTATTAGAAAGTGTTACCAGAATATTGTTTGTTGTAGGAGAAGAAAATCCTGTTCAAGTTTTTAATGAATCTCTTGAGAGATTCATCAGATTTACAGGTTAAAAAAGCTGTAAACATTCTACTGGGAGTAATCATTAAAGAGAAGATGAATGTGAGTTATCTGTACACTTATTCTGAAACAGAAACCCTAAAGATGATTTACAAACCAAGGAGTTGTTTGTCTTTAAATGGTCTGTACTGCTGCAGTCTGCAATGAAATACATATGATTAAAAATAAGTCTGTTTGCAAGATGAGAACCAGTTCCACTGTTTTCTTTGGAGAATTTTGTAGGTAAGACAGCATTGATCTGAATTTGAAGGGAAGAAGCCTGAGACAAATATTTCCTTCATTTCTAGATTAAAAAAAGCATTAGAGTGGAAGAAAAAAATCCTTACTGCATAGATAATCAACTTGGAGGGCCTTGTGTTGGAAATCTGCTTTTCTAAATCAAATAAAAATTAATTGATAAGAGGTCTGTACATGAAATAGCTAAAGTCAAAAAAACCCCAGCTCAATCCTCTGATGAGTTACTTTTTTGGTAAATCTAAAAAGTGACAGCACAGGGCCGCTAAAAGGTTTGCCTTTTCACGAGTACCCTTGGTTATGCACTCAAGCTTGACTGACCCAGCAGCATGCTAGGCAAAGGTTATAATTTGTGATGGAACAGTTTAGTTAATCACTTTTTTTAAAATCTGGAGTATTACAGAGGCAGTGAAGGGAACGGTTTTGAATATACTGCTAAAAAAATACTTCTAAACTAATTAATGCAAAATTGTTCCTTCAAACATTTTGGTTGGTCACCTAAGATTCCAGTGAACATATTATTGTAGGCAATATAGCCTGCTTCTTCAGAAAACTCCAGGCCTGCCATGGAGAAGACAGTTTGTAGCTGGGGTGAATTAGTTTTGTTTTGGTGGTGTAGCCCTCCAGTGAAGCACAAGTGGACTGAAAACTTGGAAAACAACGAAATGTGAACTGTGTCCCAACCGCATCTGTTGGACATAACAGAAGTAGTTTCACAGTCATTCAGCTTTCCAAGAGGTCAGCCCCTTTGCAAATAATATGCATCACAAACTGCTGTATTCACAGTGCCTCATCATTATGAACAGTGTGTATTTCAGCTGACACTGCCATTCACAACGTGATGTTACCAGTTTGGTACATGACTGTGAATCTGATCCTATTGTCAGACTGGAAACATTCAAGACTCCAAAATAAAATCACCCTGACACCAAGAGGATTCATACTTCTTCTGAATTTTCTTAGTATTTTGTAAAAATTACCTGCCCCATACTTTTTTCCCCCCTAGATATGTGTATGTGCATTGAATTTTTTTCAATTCTATTTTTTCTGTTAGAAGTGTGTGTGTGTGTTTCTATATCTGTGCATGGACGTGCTGTGGTCATAAAAGTTATAACTTATGTCCTTGGTCTGAGCTAAACATTGGGCTTAAAGGCTTTAAACAAGCTTCTTCATGAAGCAGTCCCAGTGAAAATTCATCTCTGACCTGAGATACCCACGAGCAGAATCCTCTTGAGCAGACCTCAGCCGTGGCATTTGTAACAGTGTGGCTGATGATGAAGGTAAATCAAGACAAGAATAAGGACATCAGGTCTGCTCTAGCTTAAGACTGAAATGTCAGAAAATGTAAAGGAATGTACTCATTCATGTAGAATCATTTTTGTGATGCAGCCTGTTGGTGGAAGATAAATGAAAAAGCCTTGTGACGTGTTTTGTTCTGGCGTTGTGTTTGGGTATGTCTCAAATACCAGTGATGCAACGTGTTACATCTTATGTTCTTTACGTTTCCTTTTACAGAATTTACATTTGGACTGTCATTTCTCTAGATGACTGGAAAGCATTTTGCCAATTTTCACGTATCCATTATCCACTGCCACCTTTCTGCACCTGTTTGTCTCCCACTGACTCCTACTTTTCCACAGATATGGGGCCTAAAAGGAACATTTCTTGCTATGAAAGCAATATGTGCCAAAAGATGATTTGCAATCCTATGACTATTTCCTCCACAAAGCCTTGCAAGATTTTAGGAAAAATGCCAGCTAGTGCACAGACAGTTTGGCTCTCTAAGCCCAGCATTAAGGTTAATAAGTTGTAAATAGCTGCATGTTGCCATTATCTCAAAACCCTGCTGCTTTCAGGACATGATGAGGGCTGTAATAAGAATGTTGTTCATTGCATGTTGTGTTTTTTTCCTTCTCTTGCACAGCACTTACTGATGAGTAAGTTTTAAAAGTTGGGTGGCTTGTGATGGGGTCTTAATGTGATTCTTTCATCTCACTGACCAGCGTCTTGCTGGTAGAACTCTAACAAACAGATCACTGAGATGAGGGGAAAAACTCCAAAGCCAAACCCGCCACTGTTTTTTTGAACAAGTTTTTATAGGAAGGAATTTGTAATTCTGGATTTTTTTTTTTTCCTTCAAAAATAAATACAGTGTTAAGAGAGCTGAATATATTTACAGTATCTCATGTAAACATTCATATATGTGTAAGGCTTTCTTACAGCTATATAAATCTGCACATCTTGATTGATGTCTGTTGAGCTGTGCTGACTTATAAAAAACATGAATTGTATCTAGCATATGCCACTCAAAGTTACAGTATCTCTGTATTTCAGACATATATAAAAATTCAACTTAGTGTGTTTAATGAAACAAAATATTTTGAGAGTTTAAGAGATACTTAGTTTGTTTTGAGAATGTCAAATGTATTAACTTTTGCATGGATTGCTCAGTGAAGTGGCCAACTTTGGAAACAGGTTGGTAAATTAATCTGTATTAGTGTATTTTTCTCATGAAACAATTAGTTTCGTGATAGCTTGATCCTGACTGAGAAAGAGGTAGTCTATCAAAATTTGGAATTCTAAATGACTATTTCTTTCCAAAAGAAAGCATCAACACTGATCACTAAGAGACCTTAGCCTTGGATACACTGTGTAAGGAGCTGATGATCATACATTCATTAATTTTTGCCCATTTTATTTTAGATGGGGTGGAGGGACAGAGGAGAGTGCCCGGTGTTATGTGGGAGCACAGTTTTGTGCTGCTGTCTGAGCCATGTCTGCCTTGTTTCTGGAAAATTTACTGTGGGGCTGAAAAGAACCACCTGTGTAGGAAAGAATTCGAGCGGAATCTTGGAGGAGAATTTCGTAGTTGTGATGGCAGGGTTGCACAGGTGCATGGTTGGAACACCACAGTACTGAGATGACTATGCTGCAATACCAAGGCAGAGGGCCAGGATGAAGGCAATGTGTTCAAAGAAACTGTGGCAATGGAGCTTCACAATAAGGAGAAGCTTTGGGGCAAGACACTGAAGTACTGACAGTATCGAAATGCCAAGCTAGCAGGAAACACAAACCAGGGCAAAACATTAAATTCTCATGGAGAAGCACCCAAGTGCTGAAGGAAAATGCTAAAATGTTCAGATCAAATTGATGGTTCTAATGCAAAGTGCTTAAGAGGCAAAAGCAGAAGTGCAGAGTTGAACGGTATCAAACTGACTGGCTGAACAGGGGAAGCGTGGAAGCTGGCAAATTAGGGCTGTTCTTTGAAACTAAGTTTTTAGGGAAGCTGATGCTACAGATCAGTCTAGTTTTGATAGATGGTCTGCTTATGGCAACATCAAAAGATTTATTGGTATTTTGGTACAAATGAGATACTTTTACCAAAGCATAGGATAGCAGCAGTTAATCTAACACAGAAGACTGCTGGGTTTTTACTGAAGAGAAAAGTGATGTGAGAGGTACAGAAGTGCATCCCTCACAGTATTTGCTGTGTATAAAATTCAAAGGGGGGAAATATTCCCATAAGAATTCTCCTTAGGAGGCTTAAAATCTACAAAATCCTACCCAATGCCACCAACATACCTTAAGATCAAAGGCTTATTTATTAGCTATGTGACATGTTTGCAAGTTTATAGGGTATGGATCCTATTATTAAAGATCTTCAGGAAAGGTTAGCCAAACTAATCTCCATTCCATTTCATTTCTGTAAAGACAGGTTGTGAAAATTCAAGAAAAGGGACTTGGTTTTAATATGTAGAAGTGTACAGTTTCTTCAATATTCAGCTCATGAATATTCATGTATTTTTTGTCTTTATTTTAGAAGTAGCCAGGGCACTCTAAGATAAATGGTGTCCTGTGACTGGTAAAATTTGCTGAAGGGAAATGAGATAAAGGTTTTAGCAGAAAGGAAGACAAAGCCCCTCTAGCTTATTTTCAGGCAAAACATAGTGAAACTGTAGAAAGGGGGAGATGGGTGTAAAATTCACAGAGACTCAACCCTAAGTAAACTTGTCTCACTCCAATAATGGCTGAAGGACCAGAGTGATGACAATTTGTGTGTGAAATTGTATCTATGTAAAACAATGCACGTTTGTCATGGTTCAGTGCACCTTGAAAGAGAACACTGTATGTGCTATACACGTGTCGTTGTCCGTGGGGTTGGTAAGAGGCCATTTAACTCTGCATTTACTTTCATTAGAAATTGCTCTGTCTGCAGTTGTACAAATTATTGCTTTATTGTAGGGGCTGCCTCGGACTGCCAGCAATGCTTTTTTCATTGTTGCAGAGCTTTTCTATAGAGAGAAGATTTTTAGTACAATGTTAAGAGCAGTTTATTCATTTTTTTTCTTTAATTCAAGGGTTTTACAGTTCTGATTAGTGTTCCAGTTATCAGTATGACAGAAATGCTGCCTCACCTGACACCACCAGTGTTGTTTCACTTTTCTTCACCTGTTTGTTCAGATAGCAAGTGACAGATACTTCCAGAGTACACAGTATCTTGTGTTCCGTGCACATTCTGGCAGATTGATTGCCACAAAACATAGATCCAGTATCAAATATGGAAAATATATTTTGATTACCCTCTTCCACGATGTCTTCTTCATGGAATAAGAGGACTGATGCCTAGCAGGAGGTTTGAAGTTGTTCAGGGTCTAAATCACACAGATGTGTATGGAAGGATCGCTCAGCTTGGAAAAGAATGATCTTGGAGCAGCCACGTTTTCCCTTTACCCTTCAAGTGTTTGCAGTGTCGGTCTGTAGCCCTGAACACATTGTATCTCCAGAGGTGCTAGAAGTTTGTGGGAGAATTACTGGAGATTCAGAACAAAATTTGTATGTGATCCAAGTCTCTCTTGGGCAAATACAGCATGCTGTAAACTTGGGAAGTATGTTATGTAACCAGGCTCAGCTTCACAGCTGATTTAGAAAAAAATGACATTTTGGTTCCTAGAATGACATTTGGGGAAAGAAATTTTGTCTTGATCAAATGCAGCAGCTGCTGCAGTTTAGATTCAAGTGTGATGCAAATCAAGCCCCCTTTTCTGCTCTGTTCCGTTTTGCCCAAAGAGGGGACCATTGTTGGTTTGGTTCTTTTTTTCAGAGAACCAGCCTGTGGTTTGACCCCAGTAATTACAAATGCTTTAAAAAAAAATAATTATACGAGTTCTGCCATATTGTAATGACACATATAAACAGTTTAAAAATATTTAAGTGATGAATCTCTGTTGTAAGAGCCAGCTGCAGAGTACTTATAACTGGAGTATGTTAAACCATTTAAATATTCCAAACATTATGTACAACAGATCTTGTACTAATTCATTATGAAAACAGCAATTTCATTTAATCATTTATTAGCTATTTATAAGGTGTCTGCATATTAAGTATGCATACAGATTGTTGTTCAACCTGGCGACCAGTATAATGCTTGCAGAAGTGTCACCCGTGTGTAATCACTGATGATTTTTTTTGGTGATTGTTGTTCTCAATTACTAGTTACCAGCACCACTGTGTGGTTCTGAGACGTGTCTGTGTAATAGAGTAAATGAGTCTTTGTCCCAGCAAGAGGGGAAAAAAACCCCCAACAAATTGCTTAAGACAATACCCAAACTTGAATGTAAGTCATTCATTACTCAGTTCTGTTCACTTCTGGAATGTGTATTTACCACATGAAGACAATGCAGCAAATGGCCCAGAAACACTGTAAAATCTCTGTCCTTAGAGTTTTTTAAGGACCAACTGGCCAAAGCCTGAAGCAATCTGGTTTGAGTTGGGTAGTGACACATCTCTGTGCAGGAGGTTGGACTGCAGGCCTTTTAAGGACCGTTCCAACATGAAGGATTCAGTGACTTCCTACAAAGTCACAGTGGGGGACTAAGCACAATGCTGTTAGTTATCTGTTGTGTTTCCAAGGTTGTTAAACAGAGTTTTATTGTAGAATACAATGTTGGACTGTGATTAAAAAAAGAAACAAATCCAGAGGAAGCAAACTGTGCAATACTCTGTCATTCTACACTGGTGTATCTTGATCATTGGTATCTTTACCACACTGCTATAGGGCTTTATTTTTTCTTTTTACATGACTGACATGTGAGTTTCAGCTTTCCTGTGGTGATAATGAGCTCCTTTGATGGGTCTTGCTGTATTGTAGGTGTAGGGTGCCATAGGATCCAACTTCTATTAGCAGAATACTGGTTGCTACATATCTTGCACATCTGAATCATCTTACTTATCTGATGATTAAAGCTTTGAGAACATTAATCAAGAATTTGCCACCAAAGTTAAAAATATACAAGGCTTTAGGCTCCCAAATCCTACAGCCATGACTCTTATCTGTGTCCCATAAATATTTACTATTTTGGAAATAGCAGTGTGTATCTTTCACATATTGCAAAGATCTTGGCTTGAGCTCTAAACAGCTTTACAGCATAATGTGAAATGCTAATGCTAACAATAAATAAATGTACAGTGTGCAAAAGGGAACATACGACCATCTTGCTAAAATTCACCTGATAAGGTTCAGATCATTCTCTTCTGTGCCCCCCCACATGATTCTCTGCCTGCTGCATAAACCAGTATGTGCAGATTGAACATGACCAGTAAAATTCTTAGAGATTGTTAAAATTATAACTAACAGGATTGTTTATCAAGTCTACTCTTGCTCCTATAATAAGTATGTGACAACAGCAAGAGAACTTGCAGCTCTTAACATTTGTGACTCTTGTTATTGCAAACACCTCACTGCATAGTCCTTTGCATATATGTACTTACAGACCATTTAAATCTTATAAAGAGCATGGAAAAGGGATAAGATTGTATTGCAAAAAATAATTTTCTCACATGTCTCAGAACTTACATTTTTTATTTTTTCCTTCCCAAGTAGATAAATATGAAACTTTCTCTTGACAGCAAAGAATTGATAGACTACTGAAGATTTCAAAACTCCAGCAGATTCCCATAGTGATACATTACTTTGTTCTTTCAATGTTAAAGTCTTAGATGCAAATTTTTGGCACTGAGATATTTGAGCACAGCTATATTATGCATTTCTTGTGAGGTACCTTGCATAGACAATGAAAATGTGAATTATTCACAGAGATTTGGCCTTGTTTGTGATGCTCTATGCCAGTGCACCTGCATTAGCTTCTCTTTTTAATACCTGTTTTGTTGCCATTTTAGTTAAAACTGGGACTACATTTTGTTGTAAATGTCTATATTCATGGATTCCAATTGCCTTTTCTGATCTGTAGATATATAAAAAGTCACCAAATGATAAAATCAAATGGCAGATAAGGAGAACTGTGAAAAGCCAGAATCTTAAGTCACATATCAGTACCTCTGGGCCTTCAAGAAAGTGGCACAATATGGCATTCAATCCAAATTAATATCATTTAAGCAGCATTGATTGAGCATAAAGGATTTCAGGGATTATTGACAGACGGAAAGAAACTGCTGGCTTGCAGTAATCAAGAAAACTCATCTGGCTATTAATTGCCAGGAGTACCTGCAACGAAGAGTTCATTGCTGTTATAGCTTGAAATTGATGGATACAATTGTATAGATTCTTTCTGCAACAAACATTCATTTGCTGTTTATTAATTTTTTCAGCGTTAGTTCCTATCACCTAAATATGTTTCCAAAAATAGAAAAGAGGAAGGAAATTATCTAAAATTATCTACAAGGGCTTGTATAAAGTGCTGCTTTTGCTGCTGCCTTGAAGAAATGTGCCAGTTACAGGCATCAGTGACTGACTCCCAAACCCAGCATAAAACCAACGAGAATCCAGCAATGATGATACTAAACAAAACACAGCAAATAAAAAAATAAAGGTTCATAAAAATCAGCTTGTGTATCAGCTTGCCTGGCACCCCAAAGAACGCTTTCCTGGAGAAGCAACATCGTTTTACTTACATCTTGGTGCTCTGAAAATGAAGTTTAAAATGAACATAGTCTGCTTGTCCTTCCATTTATGCTCTTTTTATACCAGGGCACTTACAGTGACTAAAATGAAATTACTTTCTGGTGAAATATGAAATTAAACTGTCTTTAATGTTACTTTTTGTAACATTAACTTCCAGAAGCCCTTTGCCTGAATTCAGAACGAACTGTTCCTTGAATGTGTGACTGCGGTGAATTGTAATACTTTGTTGTGGAAATTATGGAGGAAAACCACAGAATACTGAGAACTGAGATCCTAAAAGTGAAGTTTGTGACAGACCATTTCTAAGTAGCAGAACTGGCAACCAGTTGTACAATCCAGTGTCAATAAGTAGAGAAGCCAAGGAGCTGAGTTATGATCTTGTATTCCTTGCAATGCAAATCAAAGAGGAGAGAAATCACATTTGTTAGTTGAACAGACCTTGGAAAGCTCTTCCTTCCACAGTGCCTGATTCTGTGTTGTCACGTGAATATCCTTTTATATGCCTTAACACAGTAATCTCTCTAAATTCCTTTTCAATTTATGCTTAACCATGCTGATTTGCATGCACATTGAAAAGGAAATGAGAAACTTTTAAACCAAAAATCTGTATTCTTAGAATTTGATATTCATGCACATTTTTATGCATGGAATTCCCATTAAGATTACTGCAAGATTTACCTACAAATCTTCCATCCTGGAAGAATGATTAAATTCCCAAAGTTTTATGAGGAATAATGTATCTTGCTTTGCAGTTGTCAGTTAATGCTAATGAGAGGGGTGTGCAACCACAGTCTAGTATGTTTGAATTAACCAAAAGGTGTGTATGAAACCGGTTTGAAAGCCAGGGTTGGATCAAAATCCATGAGTTATTCATGTCTCAGAGGAAATACTTTTTGGTTCAGCTGCCAAATAATTTTTATATTTTGTTTTTCTGTGGGAAAAACAGCTTTAATAACAATGTAAATACATGTGAGTGTGTATAAAGCGGATATATTACATGAGTATCAGCTAAAATTAGTATCATCTTTCCTAAATAAATTGTAACAGTTTAGATAACAAGACTTTGTTTTTTGAGGCTACTTTTCAATATAAGGAGTCATTTGGTCTTTTAGAACTAGCAATTAATCTGAATATGGTCTATTGGGTGTAGCAAAAATTCCCATTCCTATTTAAATAAAAATACATTTCAACTTCAACCCATCGAACTGCAAAATGTCCGAGAACCTCCCCTAATTTTCTGTTTCTAGGGAAGCAGCGCAGAATGAATTATTCCAGGTTTGCTCTCTAACTTGTGGCACATACTTGGTGCATCATTTTGCCAGACACATGATACCAGGAATCTTAAATTAATAGAGGTGTCTGAATCTGGTGGTGATGAAAAGCCTAAAGAAAGATCTGCTTATTTAGTTTGAGCTGCTACGCAGTAATATAGACAAATTCTATACCCTCTATTTTATTTTTAAATTATTTCAATTATTTTTATTTATTTATTTATGAAGGTAATGACTCTCAGCATATCAAATATTGTGTCTGACCTAAGTAATAACTGAGTAACATGAGATATTTGGAAACAAAAGTTATTTGATGTTTAGAATTTATATTATAAAGAATTAAAAAGTTCTCATTGGTCTTGATTGATGAATGTGATGCACAAGTATAAATACATGATTATGGCCTGAAGAATCTAGCCTAAGGATATAAAATGAATGCAATGAATAACTTCATTCCTGGACAACAGGTATAAAGTATTTTTTCTGGTCCTGACATGAAAAGGATTACTATGGATTTCTTAGCTCTGTATTATTACATCCTTTGCAATTTAGAAAGGAGAAAAAAAGACCTAAGAGGAAAACATAATCTAGAATATTATATTACATCTTAGAGCAAAATCTGTCCTTTCTACCTATAGATATCACCAAGTCCAAAGAAAATATTGACAAAACAGGGGTTTGATTTTACTTTCACATTGGCAATATATGTCAGAAAATGCCTGAAACCTACCCAGTAAATCACAGAAATTCTTATCAAAGCTGTGAATTTAGGTTATACCTTGTAGTACCTGTGTTTCGGTGCAGTACTTCTGTTGATAGAGGATGAGGCACTTGCAGTGTGTTCATTTTTATGCAGTGATATTTTTACGTATACTGATAATTTAGACTAATGGCTTTTGAAAGGGTGTTTTCTTTTACGAACTTGTTCAATGTATTTGTTACTTTGTTATTAAAGGGGTTGCTCTGATTTAGAAGTGCTGAGCACACAAGCCAGACACAAGGCAGGGAGAGTGTCCCTGTGTGGAGACTGAAATGTTTGTGGGAAAGACCATGAAGGAAGGTGCCATCAGTGGCAGCTGTCAGCCGATTGATAAACTCCTTTTTTCCTATTATTTTCATAGGCTGAAGCTAATTTTCTTTAATTATCGTGCTTCTGATATCACATCTTCTTCATAAATTTTAGAGGCACAGAGATTCAAATATTTTGCTCCTTTTTCATTCTTTGTGTTATTTCAGCCCTGATGTATTTTGGAAATGGTTTGGCCAAGTATTTTACATACAATTGTTATTGACTGTTCCATTCTAACTGCGGACTCTGCATGGAAGAGAAAGTTCTGATTTATAAAAAGCTATATAATTCTTTCTAGAATTCAGATTCCCAGTGTAGCTTCTTTTATATTTTGGATATTGTGGATGACAGTAAACTCTTGGGACAGTCTTGCCTGTTACTCCTATGTAATAATGTTAGTATTGATTGCATTAATTCTGGACATCTAGGAGTGTCATCAAGAATTCCAGGTATTTGTTGGCAGGGTAAGAAAGTTTCATCATGCTTGCATTTTCTTGGCTTCCTAACTGCCTTTCGTTTTCTTTCACCTATAAATAAGGGATTAAACCATTGAATTTACAGCGAAAAAGGACTCCAGATTAAAAAAGAAAGAAGAAAAGAGAAAATCTAATTGGTATAAAAGTTGTATAAATTAAGTTTCTTGTTATTTTTCTTTAAATAATGAATTATTCAGTATTTTGGTGTTAATAATTTAACAGAACCCAAAGTAAGATATCAGCAGGACGTATGTGGGATGGGTGGTAGTTCAAGTTTGATCTAAAAGGCTTGCCTTTGTACTGAAGTTGGGTTGAAGCTTTGATCTATTTATAATGAGTATTCTAAGGGTTTACTAATTATTTTAAACCTGAAGAGAATCTCATAGTCCATTTTTCGGTTGGAAAGGAACCAAAAATAAACCTTGCTGGAAGGTAAAGGCAGAAAGTCATAAAGTTCGGGCACGTTTTTTAAAGTTAAAGCACGACCGCCTACTGGCTATAATTTCTGATAAGTTTTGGGGGAAAATCTATTTTCTCTCTCCTTTTTACATTCTCTAGCATGAGAAATTTTCGGAGGTACTTCTAACTTCTGACTGGAGATACTGCATCCTTTATATATTCCATCCATTTAAAAAGTTTGCAGCCATAAAGTTGAGATGCAGAATTTTTTTTGTTTGTTTGTTTTCTTTGGAATTATATGTAGACAAAATGTGTACCAATTTCTGTTTCCACCTTTACTCTATTAACAAATGAAAATAACATACTTATTTATGAGAAATTGTGGGATGCTAATCCATTTATCAAGGGAAACTGTATAAAATGGTCATGATGGTACACAAATACAACTTTAAAAAGAAATCTGAATTTATCACTGCTTAGAAGATTGCTCAAGATTTGAGAGGTTTTTTTTTTTGAAAACCAGATACTTGTGCCTGATCCATGTTTAATTCCATATTTAAAGGCAGGATTCTCATTCCACTTTGTTACAATTTCTTTGTTTGATGATTTTGACATTCCTCAATAGATAGAACACAACTGTAATTTCCTAAGATGATCATTATGGAACAGGAGTGACAATAATCTGGGGGACAGAAGTCCTCTGGCTGTTTGTCTACAAGCACTGCAGGATGAAACCCTAACACCTGGAAATTCTCATTGTATTTGGGGGTTCGTATAAATATTCTTCAGAGCTCTAGTAACAAGTTTAGGGAATTGATATGTATTTGCATCACAGAGAACAGAAATTGATATAAAACAGTTCTGTAGATTCTCTCCTTGAATCAGTGATTTTTAAATTTGCAAGATGTGGAACATATTTATTTTATGCAGATATTTAACTTACTTGATGGTGAGGATGAATGTTTTTTCTCAGTGAAAACAGAGACCTATGGTTACACTATGATAACCATATACTATGGTATTAAGTGCTATTTACACATCTGAGAAATTCCCCCCTCCCCTATTTCCTAGGAAATTTTCCAGTTTTCAAGGGATGCTGACTAGTTTAATGAATGTATAATGCGTATATAATACTTTTTTTTTTTTTCCATTGAAACAGTATTTAGGATTAAAGGTGAACCTCTTTTCATGGTTCAAATCATTTTCATTAGCAGGAAGGAAAAACATGCCCAATAAGCCTGATACTGCAAAGAATTATTTAAAATAGTTCTGAGGAGCAATTTTTGCCTTTTCAATTATGCAAATACTCATCAGGTTTTTGTCTTTGGCAATCTTTGACTCACAGTAAAAAACTGACACAGACTTTTTGACCTGACACAAATGAAATAGCTGTGAAGGGGTTTTTCATACCTTTACCCTGGCACAAGATTAAAGAAATGGAAGTACTGCATTCCACAAATCAAGCTCATACTTATACCTGTATCTTATCCTTGTGATTAAATTTTTATAGAATCAGAATAATTCACACAGGAAGGAACCGTGAGAGTTTCTAGTCCGATCTCCGTCTGCTCAGAGCAATATCAGCAGGGAATTCAGATCTGATTGCTTTAGGCTCTGTCCAGTCAGGTCCTAACCTGCATGCAGATTGATTCCACAACCTCTCCTGGCAACCTGCTCCAATGCTTGATTATCCCAAGGGATTTTTTTTTTTTGAGCCATAATATGCAGTCAGAGTCTTCCTCATTTCGGTTTTTGAGCCTGTCACTTGTTCTGTCACTGTGCACCTCAGTAAAAGGCCTGGCTCTGCCCTCCCGAGATTATTTCCATGTTGGTAGTTCCCTTGCTCCTCCAACCTTTCTTTAGGCTCAAAGACGTTTCCCTAAAGACACAGACTGAGGCAAAGTTTCTCTTGTCTGTCTTCACTTTCACATCCTGTGTATGTGCTTTCTGTTCTGGAGCTCAGTCATGAGTTCCCTGTGAAACCAAACAAGTCTTATGGGTATATCTGCTTATTTTCCTGGGAATGGAGTGTTCTGCTTGCAGAAGATTGCCCTTAAAGGTCTTCCAGCTCTCTTGAGGTCCTTTTGCTTTCAGAGCTGCCTCACACAGGGTCTTACCCACCCAAAAAAACCCTTGCCTAAGCTGAAGTCTGTCCTCTGAAGGTCCAGCTTCTGTATTTGGCTACTTGCCTCCCTTTGTCCCGCAGGATCTTGGCTGAGTATCAGTAGCCCGTGGTCATTACAGGAAGGGATGCCATGGGGTATCTCACACCTGTTTGCTTGCTTTGTGACTAGCAGATCCAGCAGTGTGTTTGGTGACAATCATTATTTCATCCTGTCAGCTTGGGAGCCAGAAGGATAATGTTCTTGAATTAGTTCTTTAAGGACTGATCACAGAGCTTGATTATCGGACCAGCTTTTCAAAGGGAAACCTGTATGTCTAACAAACTTAGTTGTGAGATCACTCCTCTACACTGGAAAACACCTGGAAATGGTGTTTCTGCAATGACTTTGCTTAATCACCATTACTGAAGTAGACCATATAATGGTGTATTTTAAAAATCAGACTAGCCTTACTCAAAAAAAAGAGAGAAGTTTTTCAAAGAAGCCGAGAGTATCATAATAAAAATAAACATTAAGTTTTTACCTATAACTAAACTTCTAGGCTGCTATAACTGATCAAATAATATGTGGGAATCTCTTAATTAACATACTCATATAACTAGAGACAGTTTGCCAAATTCAGTGAGGTGTAGCTACTTTCTGTTAATTAATTACTGAGTGATCATTTAAGAATTTGTCACTGGGACCTGGAAGGAATGGATAATGAGACTGTTTGTTCCAAATTCAAGTGAATCTAGATCTAAGAGGAAAGTTTGCAAAAAAGAATATTAGAATTAGACCTAATCTATCACTTAATTAGCTCTACCAAGTAAAAAGCTGATAATGAAAACTGTTCACTCACGGGATTTCACCTCCAAGGCGCTGCACTTTTAAGGAACATGACAAACACTAAGTCAATGACTAGTCACTGCAGCAAGTAGACTTACCCATTGTCATCAAATTAAGCATTTAGGGGACAAGATTTGTACTGCCACAATACTAGAAGCAATTTATTACTTTTATACGAAAGAATTTTTGCTGTGGAAGTATTTTTGAGTGATACAAGATCTGAAATACTGTAACAGTGAATCTTTCACAATGTTGAAACTAACTCTGACTCCAATCAAACTGGGGCAATGGAAATCTTGTCCAAGTCAATGGAAGGTCAATGCGAATCAAAATAATATAGTACATGGGTGTACTGTTCTTTAATATTAATTATATCTTTATGCTGTTGGCTTTATTTGGATTATATTGAAGTAGAATTTGGTTTGATTTGAAATATTTTTGTGTTTGAAGCAGGTAGATGATTGGAAGAATGCAGATCCTAAGAAAAAAATGTTTATTTTCTTTCATTCTGTTTTTCCATACTTTCTGATTCACTGAAGTCAGTGGAAGAAGAGATTTTTAAAGCTCATAGACTGCTGCCTGACATGAACTGGAAACCATTTATGATAAACCACAGTGCTGAGCAGTCATAGTTTATTGTGTAAAAAAAAAATACTTAATTCTAATTTATTGTGATTAATCCTAGAATTTATTGAGTAATCCAGACATGCTGTAGTAATCTACTAGCTAAGTAATATAGAGTAAAACAGATTTTTTACTTCTCTGCTCCTTATTTTGCCAACATAGATGATATGTAGAAAAGGACACATTGCTTGTAGCTTGTACACATTTTCCTTGGGGTTGTGGTAATTTGAGTCTGAAGAATGACTAAATACATAATATATAGAAGATACCAATAGCTAGGACATATGCAAAAGCCTTATTCAAAACGCAGTTAGTCATTCTAAATGTTTTAATTTGATCTTTTAAGCCACATCTGTTTCTGTTATTATATAGTGTGTTCTGGTACAACAGCAATTTTGCACAGTAATATATGAAAAATGTTTAAGTGTTCACTGTTTCTTTCAGTATAAGAACACATTTGTTCATATGAAAAAAAATTAAATCACATTACATTTTTCTGTCATGGCTTAAATATATTGTTGATGACCAGGAGATTTCATGTGTTCACTCACTGAGCATGGGAATATTCTCTGTTTGTAAGAAGAAAACCCTTTAAAACTTTTAAAAGCAGGAAATTTGAAGAACTATGGTTATTTTTCATTATTTACCATAAATAAAAATACATATAATAACAGAAGGAAAGGAAAAAAAAATAAAAAGAGGGATGCTTACGTGCCACAATGGACTGAAAGTGTAAGCAAAGTACACAAATAACTTTCAAAAACCCAGGCTGCTTTCTCTCAGTATTTACCATGTTTAAGCTCCCTGAAGACTGCCATAATTAGTTTTCTCCCTTACAAGTAATTATGAGCACCTGTAATTTAAAAAAAAATATTTGTGTCTGAGATATTATCCCTCGGGTATTTTCTTTTAGATCCTTCCTCATTTGCTCTCAGAAGTTCTTTTCCACTAACTTCTACTCTTGGGATACTTTAAATGGGATGAATTGTTCCTCTTCAATTACTTTTAAAACCAGATGAGGGCTGAAAAAAACACTTTCTCAAAATAGCTGTGTATCACTCTTAGGGAATTATTCAGTACCACACACCAGAAGATACTTTGGAGATTGAAAATCCTAGTATTATGTTCCTCTGCTCTTCCTTCTGCTTGGAGGTGTCTCAGGTCAACCTCTACAGAAATTAATCTTCCACACCTGAAAGCTGGCATTAACTTTAAGCCCAAAGATTTCCTCGGAAAGAATTATTTCATAGTAATTTTGCTTAATGCGAGAACCTGACAGGATAAGCCGTGGAGTCCACAAAGAATTGCCCATTAATTTGACAAACCTAAACCGCTGACTATCTGAGGAAAGAATTTGATTCAGTTTTTATTCTAACACTGTATTGATCTTAGAATGTTCTTATCATTCTTTTCGGTGCAGTAGACCACTGATTAAATTTTATGTGTTTTCCTTTTCATAAGATATTTTGCAATTTCTCTGTGCATTGCATCACCAACACTGTCTGGAGGAGCTAACTTCATATAAGCAAGTTCTCAGTAATGGATGAAAATCACCGAAATCACTGAAAGTGATTTGGTTTCAAAAAGCATTTTGGTTTAAAGGTTGTCAGATAGAGTACATACCCCTCAGTACACACAGGGGTAGAGAGAGATGTGTAGCCTTAACATTTTAAAACTCTAGGTAAATTATAAAGCACAGACCTATAATGTCTTCTCAGGTTCTGGACAAAACACCCGTCATGGGAATTTTGTCAGTTTGTGCAGATAAGGAATTCACACCTTTCTGCCTTTGTGTCCTCCTTTTGCAGGAAGAAATGCCAGTTGCACAAGCTTACAGGTGGCACATACTGGCCTGATCTTCAGTCAGGCTGAGTGGGAGACCAGGAGTCAACAGCTCCTATCGTACAGCTGAGAAAAAGCCTAACTGGCTCTAATTTTCATTTTCATCCCCTCTTTAATCCCTGTTAAAAACAATGGAGACACTATATTCTTGAAGGGCAAAAAACCCACTGTCTTTCAGAATTTCTCTGCCTTTCTAACTTATTAATATCAAACTAAGAAAAGGTTAATTAATACAAAACCCAGAAGTACAGTGTGCTCCAGATCGCCCTTCTTTTATCCTGTCATGCAAATACTCTACAAGAACAGGAATGGTATAAAGCTATTTATATGAGCCCTATGCTTGGCTGAGAAATTACCTATAGAAGAAGGTCTTTTCAAGGAGCAGTACCCATTCCCTTTAAGGCCCCTTAATGTTTTCTGGGAATCAGCTCCACTTGGTTACATTCAACCTTGTTAAAAGGACTGCATTCAAACAAAGGGCAACTAATCTAAGTTTCTCAAGAAGACTAAAAATGAAAGCAATCACTGGCTTTTCAAAACTTGCAATGGTCTTGGCTGGACATGCTCACCTTGTAATTGTATTTTCCCCAAGAGCCTTTCTCCCAAATAAGAGGTTGGGATGCTATTGAAGTGTCAAATCTGACTCACTGTTACAGTTGCTATTAAAAGTTAGCAGCTGTAATTAGGGAAGAATTTTGAAGCTGCAGTGTTGTATTGTCAGTTGTAACAGCTTTTAATTATCTTATATTTTTCTTTAAAGTGATCAGCTTTGCTGAAGCTGAATGTGCTTTTATCATTTTTGCTCTGGAAATGATCTGACACATTTAATATAATTTAGATAGAAATACTGTTGCTGCAGAAAACAATTGGAATCTATGAACTTTTTAAGGGATTTTGAACACAGGAGACAGCCATAGTGCTTAGAGGGATTTTGCCATCATCCAATTAAAATGGTCCTCCATTCTTTCTAATACCATTCTATCTGGTCTTAAAATGTGTAAGACTAATTACATTAGCCCACAGAGGCTTGCATGGCTAATGCTATTGGCCATTTCCTCAAATAGAAGAATTATAAATGATTAAACACTTTGCAAATAATACCAGTGTTTCTGCTGCAGGACTGGATTTGATGCATAGATACACTGCCATTTTCACGCTCTGCTCACAGCAGCGAATGGTGCTCAAGCTTAGAATAGATGCCAATGTTGAAACTGCAACAGCCAATTCCATTGTCCCTCCAGCTCGTGAGGAAACCAAACCCTTTTGTTTCTATTTCTGTTCTGGACTTATGCTGAGGATAGAAAGAATAAAGACAGAGCCTTATAGATTAGTTTTATAATAGGACATGCCTTGTTATGCACAACTTCACTCCCTTCAAGTCCCTTCACTCATATCTGAAAAAAAAAATTAGTTTTCCAGGGAAGCACCCTGAATCTTAAGGACCTGAAAGAATGCAGTTGGTGTAGGATCTAGTTGTGAAGAGGAGTCTGGGTTAGCAGCAGCCCAGAAGCTGAGATGCAGCTAAGGAAATGCTGCACAGTATTGTCATTTTTGGCAGGCAGCGTCCTTGTCAATATTCATGAGCACTCAGCTGAGTGAGAGAACCTGTCACCTAAGGCATGTTACACATTGATGACAACAACCAGTCACAGGTCCTCTACCCTAACATGGAGATAGATTAAGTTCATTTACAGTTGTCACTCTGAAAGAAGGAAAACTGTTAGGCGGGAAAGGACAGGCAGCATTGGTGCTGCAGCCACTCTTACAGCCAGCATCGATGTTTTCACTTTTTGGATCCTGCCGCATAATTGTTTCCACAAGACTGGAAAAAGTGAAAATTCTGTCAGCTTCAGGATCTCCAGCAAACCTGAAAATTAATCCTTATAATCCTCATATTATATTGTCCTCATTAGGGACTAATTTAGCCCATGACTGTTCGTTCTGGGAATGCTCTCACTGCAGCATGTTGGTATTAGATTGCATTGTTTTGATAAATTCTAATTTCATATATTGTAACATTACTATCCAACTAAAAATCCGTCATGGAAGAGACTCATTATCATGTCATGATCTTGTTCATGTTCTATCTTTTTAATTATCCCAGACATTACTGGCTCTATTATGCAGTCCCCAGATTCTTTGGGGTAGGGGCTACATGATGGTTCAGTTGGGGGTTTTGTGCTGTTATCAATGTCTGAGGAGGTGGGATGCCTTTCAAACCACAAAAGATGAAGTAATCAAGCAAGCAGGTGTGGATGGGTGTCCTTTATCCTCCTAATGCCTGACTAATCAAAAGATGGGTAATAAGACTATAATGTTTCAGAAAGGATAAGACCTTTTCCCGTTGAAACTCCAAAAAGCTCACAAAATGCTACAGGGGAATTTTATTGTTGTGAATCTGAACATTAGAATTGAAATTTGGTAAATGGGAGCTTTGATTTGTCACAGAAGAAAGGATAATTTTCTCTCAAATACATTCATAATTTACTTCCTGTTCTATGCAGGTCTAACACCTTGGAGGGTTGGTTGGTTGGTTTGTTTCTGTAAATATAAATGCCCACCAAATTAAGTCTCATCAGTAGTAAATGCAGTGCAATATAAATTGTGTTGGATGGTATTAGACAGTTCTATGGTCACAGTCACCCACAAAGTGTTCAATATCTTGGGGAAAGAAAATATCATAACTAAACCCTTGAGCAGGTTTGTAAGTTGTGGGTATGTTATATGCTGTTTTGCTTTAATGGTCAAAGGAAGTTTATTTCACTGAACACTTTTCATTATTTCTTTTCCATATAAGCACTGTATATATACATGCGTATCTGTACACACATAAGTCCTAAATGTTTCTAAATTGAACCAGGAGATTCAGGGTATTATACTTTCCAGGGTAAATAGCTTTTTGAAAAAATATTTAACTTCAGCTTTAAGACCACTGGATGAGATATGCAGCACTGGATACACATTTCCCAGTGCTGTGGGAATCCAAATTTCACTGATGTTCAGAGGAACCAAAACACTTGATTCTGACTAGACCATTTGTGATGGAGGTATGTCAAATTAGGATATTTGAAAATTAGTCTGTAGAATCTGAATACAAAAATACTTTCAGTATCTTCTAATACCTTTGAACAGAGCCTTTCCATGGCCTTGAAAATCTCACTTTTCTAAGGAAAGCACTAAGAGTAATTTAAGTTTGAGTAAAGAAAGAAGTGGTCTTTTTTACTTTGAGGGACTATTGCCTGCTTCTTGAGATTATTGAATTTTCATTCCAGTCTAGAGAAAAGCAGTATATTGCCAAGATGAAACAGAAAGCTTAATAGGCACTATAGCTCTTGATGTTTATAGAAACTTTGCCCACAATCTTAAAAGACACTAAATTGGACTCTAAAATACTGACACAAATGAATTAGAACAAAATACCTCTTGCAATGGTACTACCAGATACGTCATTCACGTTTAAAATACTATGTTATTGTTAATTTAATTCAGTAAAATTAGACATGACATGTGCCAAAGAAGAATGGGAAGTCATAGGATCATAGAATATGCTGAGTTGGATGGGACCCACAAGGATCATCCAGTCCAACTCCTGGCCCTGCACAGACACCCCAACAATCCCACCCTGTCCCCGAGAGCATCGTCCAAATGCCCCTTGAGCTCTGTGAGGCTTGGGACTGTGAGCACTGCCCTGGGGAGCCTGGTCAGTGCCCACCCACCCTCTGGGAAAGAACATTTTCTTAGAAAAAGACCAGCATTTATTTTTTCAGCAACAGACTGGAATAATTGAAATCTCATAAGCAACTAGAAGACCTACAAAATGAATTTTTTAAAAGAAAAAAATGGTAACTTTCTTAACATGACAAAGGTATATATGTATTTCACTTTTAAAATTGTTACAGGAAACTGTCACAATTCTACGCAGGGGCAGGGGGAGACTTCTAGGTTATTTTAGCAGAGTTTTAGTGTGGTAACGTGGTTTTGATATCCAGTTGACTAAGTGCTGTTCCTTCTTGCTGAACACTTCAGGTCGTTACAGGGTACTTGTTATTGTTAGGCACTAGGTGGCCTGCTTGCTAAAACATCGTAATGAAGGCTTACACAGACAATTTGCAAAAGCACTGCGTGAAAAAAATATGTAAATAAAAATGCATCTTTAATTTCTCATAGAGTAGGATGATTCAAACCAAAAATCTAAGAAACACGTGGAAATCTGCAGATATTGTGACCTACCTAAATCCAACTGAGCACACAATTATTTTGTTCTTGTCTTGCAGACGATATTTAGATAAAAGATCAAAGTTTCCCACCGAAAGATGGGGTAACCTGTATTTTCTCTAAATCATAGGCTCTTAGTTCTCTGGAGGGAAGGCAAAAACTGGCAAGTACAATATAGCAGGGATCATTTGTTTTAGTGCCCTAATGGTTTAATGTATTATGCTCAGAAACATGAAAAGGGTCAGTTTTATTTACAGTTTCTAAGGAGCAAATGTTACAGCTGCTGTTGCAGGAGTTAGTTGTACACAGGCACTCGATCTGATCTACAGGAAACAATAATTAGGAGTAGTGGACACAGCAACACCTTGCTGGCTTTTCTGCTGTTGGGTTGGTTTGGTTTCAGTGACTGAAGGCCAGACATGACCTGTGGTCTTTGAGCGTTGCAGCCTGGGTCGTGTGCCACTACAAACCATGTTAAACCATTTCAGTGTTTTCATTTGTTGGTCTGTGACTCTTGCTAGTGTCAGTAGAGAGAGATGTGTGGGGATTTGAGGTGGTACTCTGAGCTTTTGGACACTGAATTTAAAAACAAATATCAATTGTATTTATATAAAATATAATGAAATAATAATTTCAATAACAAACATTCATTAAAATGCTTTTGCTGTTGATTTGAATGGCTAAAATAATCAACCCTGGAATTTTTTCAATATGATTATTGACCTTCTTTATTTCAGGTCAAATGCAAGACTAATGAGATGGCTGAGATTGCAATGGTTATAATATCTACCACTGATAGAATTCTAAAGTATTAGTGGTCAAGAAAGCTGCAAATCTTTTACGGTTCTGCAGAGACCATGTATCTGAACCAAGGCATGGAACATCATCTGCATTCCATGCAACATTATTTCAGTCATCAGCTCGGAAATTTGTTTTGCAAATATTTTTCAAATGAATTCCCCTAATGTCTCTGTTATAAACCAAATAAATGAACAAACAAGAAAAAGCCCCTTTGCATCAATTTCTAATTGTACAGGAAAGGGCATTGTGTGGCTCATGTAATTACTTGTTCTGTTTTCTCCTGAAATAATATGAATTTAAACAATAGATTGAGATAATTGATCATATTTTTCTAGGACAGGAAAGGTATTTCAACCTGATATTTGTGTACTTTAATCTGGGTTAGAGGAGAACACACCAGCAAACATATGGCAGAATATAGTGTGTACCATGAAAATGTTTATTTATTTATTTTTTTTCTCCAAGAAAACATTGCATCCCAATAGAAGGGGAGCTATAAGAACTTGTGTTTTTGTTATTTGATCAAAAAGTTTATTCCTCCAGCCAAGCCTGAGCATGAATCTCTTGAATTGATTTTAAAGAAACCAGACTTGGCAGTATCCCTCAGGTTACAGAGAACGATTTAAAACAGTGCAGATCCAGCCACACTGTGCACGGAGAAATAATATGCCTCCTCAAACTCTGCCAAAAAAAGGAAAAAAATCTGTGATATGTGGCACAAAATCACACAAAAATATCCCGTCACTAATGCTTGTAGTAGAAGCAGTGAAGAAATTACTGATGCACAGAGAAACATCACTGTGAGATGTTAGACTGCCTCTAGGAGTTCATCATGTCTGGATATCAGAAAATAGTTGTAATGTGCTGCATCACATAGAACACAGAGGAATTTTATTAGGCAAGTAGACTTGCAGATGGAAGACACTCTTTCTATATGGTATGTTTGGAAAAAATCAAAATATCTTCTAAAACTTTACAGTGTGCTCGGGACAGACATCATTAAGTTCCAGGGAAGTATTCCATAATCCTGTTAAACTGACTATATTTGCTTCATAATAATTTTGTTGCGGTACGAATTGTGGGTGCTTTTCAATACCACAACACTTTAATACTTCCAGTTTCTATGCCAGAATAGAACTTTAGGGAAATTCGCTGAGTACACTTAATATGTATTTTATATAACACACCTTGAATTCTGATAAATTTTGGTAGCAACGCCAAATTTTCTTTACTAAGAAGATTTGAATTTTTCAAGTTCTGAGCATCTGTTTTACTGGAAATCATTAGGAGTTCTGACCAACAGTTACATTATCAGATGCTAAAGATGTGAAATGTTATTATTTTATCTTAATTTAATCACAAATCAATATTTCTACTCCTTATACCAGTAATTGATGGAGCAGTTAATCTTATCACTGTTGTTTTCCATCTTGTGAAGCAACATATAGTTATGTCCTTGTGTCACTTGTGTTGATCTTGTTTAAGACATCCAAAAAACCTCTGCATAGAAGGAAAAACATCCATATTCTTGGTAGGTCTGAGATTTGGAGGCATAATTAGCTGATGTAAAGGAACAGTCTGTCTGTTGTGTTTGCATGACATTTCTATTACAACCCCAATACAAATGTCCAATTTCCAGAAATAACCAAAATGTCTTGTGTCATCTTTAGTTGCTTGAAACAGGCAAAGTAACTAAAATATGAAGCATGATAAAACTTACCTATGATACAATATTTAATGCAATCTCTTGTTATTTGAAGATTCTCTGTGTTGTAATTGTTTCAGATAAGAGACAGGTATGTGTTTTGTGGTATTTTTTTTCCTTTTTTCTGACTTTCTTAGAACTAATTAATAAGCTTTTATCTGGCATGAAGTCATTCCATTTATATGCAAAATTAGTTTTTTCACTCGGGTTTGTGGAGCAAGGACATGACTTTTATACAAAAGAGAGGAAGAAGAATATACATCTATTTGAAACTTTAACCTAATCCTTGTTCACATTACTCCTGTAAGATTTTTCCTCATTTGATTTCTGCTTTCAAGAACTAATATTTGATTTTTTTCAAAAATGTTCTATGTAGTGTATTAGTAATTGTAAAATGCATCATGGGCCCATGATATTGTGTGGGAAAATGTTCTTCAATATGACTTTCAAAAGCTTTTGCATGAACATGATAACCTACAGGACTCTAATATGCACAGCTCTCATTATTAGATATGACTTCTCCCCCTCCCTAAACCTTTTGAAGCTGTTCATCCTGTTGCACGATGTCAGGAGAAAGAGAATGGATGGGAAATAATGTCCCAAATATCTCAAACTTGATGCTTCTAGGCAAAACTTTAAAAATCATATTTCCTGAGCTTCAGGTAAGTAACAGCGTTACCATGACAGGCTTCAAGAGCTTAATTTGTTTTTATCTGGCCTGACATTTGTAATAAAATCTAAAATTAAGTATTAAATGCCAACACATAATAGTCTATGCAAATATTTAATGAAATTCTCTTGTTGAGATGTGTAGGCTCTCTCACTTCAAGCTTAAGATAAGGAATTCCATTTCCAGAGCTGTTGTTCCAGCAAACTTTTTAAACCCTACAGAAGATGCCACTGGTTTCAGTGGGCTTTGAATCAATTTAATTGTTGACCAGATCCTCCAGTTCTTAAACCATACTTACAATACAGGCCCTCCACATCAAAGTGCTGTAACACATTTTAAAGATCTTATAATTCTGTTTTATCCAATTCTGTGACTCTTTTTACTGAGTACTTTTTGTACAAGTAGTTTAACTGTCTTTTGGTAGCTGCTTTCTCCGAGGTCTAAACAGCTATGCTCCATCATTTCCATGGGATAATTTAGTTTTCAATCCCTTTTTCAGAATCACTTCAGTGTAGTGCTCCTGGCACAGAATTTGCTTTGAGAAGCAATTCATGTGTTGACAATCTCTGCAGCAGTTTGGGGATCTGTCAGGATGGGAGCTGCTGTGCACAAGGAAGTATTTTACCAGAACAGTCAAATGATTCCTGTGTCACTTTGTTTTGTTGGTTTTTTTTTTTTTAATGTTACAGAGAAAAAAAAAAACTTTTCATTTTTTGTCTTCACAAACTATAGAACCAAAGAGGTAATTTTGTGATGTATCAATAAGGCAGAGTTCTTAAAAGTGTTGGGTAATGGTGTTGTGGTCCCCTGTCAGAAGTTTCTCTTTCACCAGGTGGCGGTTTGATGCTCTCACAGGTGAGAGATGGCCAGGAGCTGCCAGCTGAGGGGCTCCCCTGGCAGGAAGCAGTTCCTGTCACAAGGCTTTCCATGGCTAAAGGTGTTGAATCTGCCTTTATGGTCAGGTAACAAAAAAGAAGGAGTTTTCCTAGAAACTACCTGAGGAGTGGAGGAGTGACAAGCCTTCAGGTGGGCTGGAGTCAGGGCAGGGCTGGCTGGGAGGAAGCATTTGCTTATCGTCTGTTTTTGGTTTGTATTCTAATATAACTTATCTTCAAGTGGTTCTGTTCTGCCCTTGGAGAAGCCTTCCTCTCGAATCATCTTCTCTTAGGAGTGTTATATTGCATACTGCCATGTTTTATTCATACAGTGTGTTCAGATAGGGCCAGTTAGCTAAAAAATGTGTTGATTGCTTCCCTGCTCTGGGCCCATACATAAATTATGAGAAAATTCCTTCCAAGATGTGCAATTAGTTCTCAAGTTCATGGTACTCTTAGAGATTCCAGAGCTGAATTTATGATTTATAAGGATGTCTTCTTATGTAAGGTATCCATACGTTACTTGTGACAACTTTGGACAAACATGGTGATGTGGCTATTAATTGGTGAGATACATCCCAATGTATAGGAATTATCTTTTATGATGTATTTGATTTTTTGAACTCTTGATTAGTACCTTCTAGTTTGAATTTAATTTACATTTAAGCAGAATAAAAAAATCTCATATGAAAATGAATAGCTATGCTACTACTGGATGAAAAACATATTATTTCTTTGGGTATGCTAAGACAAGGAGAAACAGATGGAAATATGAAACTTTAGGCAGTTTAAAAAAATATATATAGAAAGCTTAAGGTTCTGGTATCATTTAATGACTAATATATGTATTCTGTCACCCAGGAGAAATGTATTTTTCTTTCAGAAACTGGATGCAACTAGTGCAAAATTCTGGCTGTCCTGAGTTTACTAAGAATTACAGAATATAAATAGATTTTTTTTTTCATTTAACTCCTAACTTTTTTTAAAAAAATAAAAATGGCAGTATGTACAGTTTTTGGGTTTCTTTCTATAAGTTTTGGGAACAGTGCTCTCACAAATGGATCTTTAAAGGAGAAGTGTAAGTTAGTGTAGTTACCTCATCTCTGTGTTTGGAACTGAAGAGGTGTTGGAAGAAGGCAGCTGATTTCTGCTACTCTAGAATATATAGAATGTGTATTACTGGGCTCCAGGCAGAATTGTATCTGATGTAAGCAGGTAATAGAGAATATAACATTCAGCTGTGAGCAGTATTCCTGCTCTGATTCATAAATACTTGTATTGTTTAGGAGACACTGTGAAATGTGGGTTTTTTACTAGTCGGTAATGAAAGTTATTAACTGGCAGTGAGGCAGTAAAACAAAATGCATTATGTGTGAAATAGGTGATCTTGACAATTGCCATTTAAAAGGGTTTGACACAAAAGACTAAAATCAGATTTACTTCCATTTTTAAATAAATAAAAATGTGTTTTATGTTGGAGTATATCCAACAATCACATATGTGGTTTCACATATATTTTTATTGTGATACCGTGTTCTCTTGCCAGTGGTTTATGGATGACTTTTCTTTTGTTCGTTTTAGCAGAGATTTAATTTCCAGATTTGAGGCATCAACAGATTTCCAAGCACCAAAACTAGAGCAATTTTCACTTGATTTGTAAAATATATTCATGTAGTACAAACACACAAATAAAAAGCAGAGAAAATGACATTATGAATCATACCATGAATAACTTGATTTTTTGTAATGTTTTTTAAAGTCAGCCATTGAATTTTAGTGAATATATATCTGAGTTTGTAGAGCAATGTTGTGTTAACTTTGGAGTTGTAACAGTCTGCAGATTTATAGGGAGTTTGTGTATTGAGTTTGGTTTGATGTTTTTGGAGTTTTTATTCCTTTTTTTTTTTTTCCCCTGTTTATTCAAGTATCCCATTATTTCTTTCTAGGAAAATGGAAATAAAAATGCTTATCAGAGACATCTTCACCTTTTTTCCCCCAAGATTTTTGTTTTCAACCTTTAGCTTTTATGCAGCTCTGGTGCAAAAATGTTTCACTGCTAAAAGCAAGATGATTTCTTAGTGTCACTGGTATGTAAATAAATTTGACACTGCATATCTCAGAGATCTCTGAAATAAGTTACAGGATATTTTTAAAATATTTGCTGAGTGGCTTCTTTTCCCAAAGGTGGACTGTAGTTACTATTTTAGTAAAAAAAAGGACTTCAGCTTTAAAAGGATTAGTTTGCAACAGTTAAAATAAATTACTTCTTATGCCATCTATCAATGTGATTGAGTTTAATTTGTTCATTCAGCATGCTCACTGCCTATTGTGTATTTATAGTTCTGTTCACTGCTTCCAGGATCTTCATACAAATCTTAATAAACACTCTTCCTATCAGTTGCAGATTAATATCAGGAATATAGAATTCTCTTGCAGTAAGAAGTTATCAATTGCTTGTTTTCCACACTGTTGCTGCTTCTTCACGTGGCTGCGAGAACCTGCCTTTTGGTCATTAACCTGTTGTTTCCTCAAGTGAAGAGGATTTTTTACCCCCTATGATGGAAAAGTCATAAAAAAACCTTTAAATACTCTATTTTTAAAGCAGTAAAACTCCTGGATCGGGAAAGAATGCAACTGTAAGCAAGTTGTGGCTCACACTTACTTAATTCTTTTGTTGACTTAAATGGATGGGGGTTAATGTTTTCTCCTGGTGCTAAGAATTTCCAGTTTCATTTTGTTCATCACTGAAAAAAAAATCAAATTAAAGAAACCTCATTGAAGTCAGTACCATCATGCTAATAAAAAATAGATCAAAGAATAAATCAGTCCCTTAGTGGATTTAGAGTAAAATCATATGAGGGAATGAATTTGAAAGCCTTGATAATATAACAAATTGTCTGTTTCTCTTTGAGGTAGGTCTTTTTCTTTGAATATGATAATGAAATATCCTATGTAGGGAGTGGATCCTGTGGGTAAATATTTATGGCTGCAAAATAATTTGTGTTTGAAATGCTATAAAGTGTGAAAATGAGTTCAGGTTGTTTGTTATAATTTGTGTCTGGCCTTAAAAGAATGAGAGGGATTTCTGTCAGGCAGTGGCTTTGTAGTGCTTCTTATTGTCACCAAAACCAGTAAGAAATATCTGTAAACTCTCTACCTTTTTAAAAATGAACACCATCAAAACCAGGTAGTTCCTTAATGAAACCTGCGGTGTGTGGTGGCAAAGGAACCATCTCTGTGTGCAGCCGTGGTGGTGGTTTATGGCAAGCAAAGAAAGAACCCAACAACTAAAACTCCAAATACTAAAAATTTGCAGAATCAGAAAGTTCCTACCGAACAATCCAGCAGCCGAGATCTACAGGATAAAGTTGAAATCCACACCAGCATGGTTCAAGAATTCAAAACTTGTGCATAGAGCTGTCAGTTGGCACTTTAGAGGGAGCCTTTTTGAAGTGGAATAGTTGCAAAGAGCTCACTCTCAGTTAAATAACATTATAATCATGGCATTGACTGGCAGATAGAGCCCATGTCATGAAGATCTTTTGCTCTGAGAAGCACCATTTTAATACAGGGATTTAAATACTCCTATTTAAGGAGCCCATGATGGATTAGCAGCAAATGAAAAGGATATTATATTGAAAAAGTGTTGTCTCCTGGCTAAATTTGCCCAAGTAATTAAAAGAAGTTCAGGAATATGAAGATAAGAATGGGAGTGATATTTTCATGATTTCTTCTCTACTATGATTTCAATAATTGGATATTGATGCAGTTTTAAACTTCAATATAATATTCCTAATTTATTAAACATGATACTTTTTTTCTTTAAACTTGATGTAGTAATTACAAAGTATTACCACAGATTATTTGTTCGTACTCGAAGCCAAATCTGAGCCCAGGTATCAAAAAATAGTGTTGCTTCTTAAGATGAAGTGGACACCTGAACTCTTTACCCCTTTTACTACTTTTCTGTGATCCTCTTAAGGAAGAAATAACAAGTCCTGTAATAAGCCAAAGGACTCAGGTGGGACCAGCTGGAGCCTTGTGTGTAAGGAACAGATTTAGATTCTATTTTACACAACCTTCTCCATTAGGTGGTTAGAGCTTTTATATTCTCTTTGCTTTTCAAGGTATGGTTTGACAGCTGCTAAATGAAGGTAATAATGAGCAGTGGTAATTAAATGCCAACATTAATGTTTGGTATACTGGACAAAAAAACAGGTATATTTAATTACACAGATAGTCAGATGAAGGAGAGCAAGTTTCAAATTTTTTTTCCCCCTCCTACCCTCCATCTTGTCCATCTGGGCCATTTGCCTTCCTAGTTGGGAAGTCAGCAGCACAGACATCACTGCTTTCTTTTGAAAGCTGGGAAAATGGCTTGGCAAGCCTAATGTTACCTTCTGTTAATCAATTTTATTTGTTCTTAATTTTTTTTTTTTTACCGCCTTAAAAGTGTGAGTGAGTGCTGGAACTTATGAAAGGTCCTTTAGAGTTGGACTATTCTATTTAGCCTTGTGCACTTTTTGTTTCCTCTGTGCTCCAGTCTGAAATACTCTGATTTCATAAATGTCTTTCAGGATGATGCTTGGTTGCTAGAAAGCACCTCGTGCTCTTTTCCTTTGCATTGCTGTTGCCATAGTATTGCTGTGAGTGCTATGGCACAAATGACAGGCAACATACAGCTATGACTATATAAATAGGTTTCTGTAAGAACAACTCTTTCCCCATGACATAAGATATTCTTCTCTATATCTAAGCAGAAAACTTAAGTCATGTTGTTGGTTTTTTTTTTCCTCTTCTTAAAGGCCTACAGCTCTAGAACACTTTTTTAAAGGTTAAAAACTGTTTCTAGAATTGTTTAGAAAGAGGTAAAGACTATTAAAAAATAGTGTATTCTGCAGAAGTTCAAGAACTGTAAGCCATTGCTGTTTGGTTTTGCTGTTAGAAGTCCTGACACTGTCTATTAGATGTCTATACTCTTTAGTCATTCAGGAAAATCTATGACAGTAAAAGACACCACAAAAAGTCATGTTAGCATTTATCTGACATGGTTTATGAGTAGCATTCTGCCATTTTCATACTTTAACGTATTTCCTTCATTATGGCACAAAAATAATTTTAATAGAGTGTTTCAAACTATGTTTAATTTTAAAAAGTAAATAAAATTATACATAGGAACGTAATGCTAAGTTCCACCCTGTGGTTTTTCTGGCAAACCTCTTTGGGTCCTACTGTTGTTATTTTATAATCCCTGGAAAATCCATTGCAGTTAAAACTGGGGTTATGGGAATTCTTATCGGTTATTTTTAATATAAATTATCTACTGGTACTATCACAACTTACAGAATTGATTCAGGAAAGTTTTTGATGAACTCTTTAGACTGTTTCATTTATGTACTCATCCTCATATTGCTTTGTAAAACTTGACAGATAAAAACCAAGATTTTGAGTGTGGCTAAAACTCCCCATATCTTCAAAACTAGGGAGACTAGAGTGGTGTAACATTCATAGCCTTTTTAATAATCAAAATGTTTCCTGCATAATGTAAGATTATTTATTTGGAAGATTTATATATCTGACTATACAATATTTTTATATTGTTATGATTTATAAGCAATATGTACATCAATATTGTCACAGAAAAATTTGGGATAGGGCCTGGAATTTGGTTTATATTTACAGTTGTTGTTGTTGTTTTGTTAATTTCCTCCCCTAAGAAATTACCTGTAACTTAAAAACATTACTCTGTAAACATCAGGATGTAAAGGGATTTTTACCCCTATTTTGTTATTTTTCAGTTTAACTTGTGATAGAGAAGGAGAAGGGGCAAAATAGTGCTTTCCAGTATGCACAGAAAGTGCAACCATTCTGAAATTTTGTTTTCAGGGCAACATTTAAATACCAATTCTTCATTGTAACCCACACATTTTTAATTGTGGGTTTTTTTCATAGGAAACAATGTAAATATATTTATTTTAATAATAGTGTATAGAAAGATGTACTTTCCTGAAATAAGAGCCCTCTGCAGGTTGAAGTATGTGGGCAATTACTTTGGTGGGATGACAATTGCTGGACGTTTATTTAAAGGGATATAAGACAGTTAATAAATAAAATCATAACAGTCAAACTAATATCCTTGTACAACATCACCACAGTTATTTCATTAAGCTCACGCTGCTGCCATAGTCTTACCAGTAATGCTAATCAGGAGCTGCTGATGACTTCCTTATTTGCATATTCAGAATTTAATATTGTAATGGATTTATAAACTGGCTGTTTATACTACACTGTTAGTTCCCTCCTGGAGGCCTGGTTAGTGCTGTATTGTGAATTGTTGCACCCTGAATTCCTGAAGTGCTGCAAATACATCAGTGAATTACTGAAATGCTGCAGGTAATGCGGTGACTGCGCCCCGTAAACTGCACACCCAGTTCTCACCTCTGTCAGCAATCTCCTCCAGGTTAATTGAATTACTCGGTGAGCAATGCCTTTTTTCTTAAGTGAAGACTTGCAGCATTGGATTTTTACTTCAGGTTGCTCCTTTTGTACAACCATAAAAGCCAGAAAATGCTTTGCAGTTAAATCATGTTGACGTGGAAAGATGCACCTTGCAGATCTACTTGGAATGTTCTTTATCTGTTACTTACTCCCAATCCAAAGCAGTTCACAGTGTTTAAATGGAATAGCAATATTAATTGTTCCTAATCTGTTTTACTGCAAAATCAAATGTTTTAGTTTAAATTACCCTGAAAGTGGCACTGCTGAAAGGCAGTAACTAGCGGGTGAAGGCAATTACTGGCTTCAGTAATTTTTTCATCTGCTGCACCTTGATCTGCAGGAGTAAATCAATCTGTACTATGGCAGGGAGAATAAAATGAGAAGAGACAGGAAAAAAAAAATTACATTTTTACCTGCACAGTGAAAAGAATGTAGATGTGTTTGTACAGTTATATTTGAAACAGCTGCTAAGGTGGTAGGAGCTACGATTCCATTAACTAGAATAATCACTTTACATGGAACTCTGGTAACAGAAATGTTATTGTAGAAGATCCTAAATTCTGGAATGGCAGAATTATGTAAAGATTAGGCAAAGTAGCATATTCTCTACATGTTTGCATATTTGCGTATTCAGAATGTGTGATTTTTCTCTTCGAAGTTCTTAGTTGAAGGCTGTATGTAGATACACAGATATCTCTATGTACCTCTATGCTCCCATTCTATTTCCACCTTTCTTGAGGTTATTAACAATCTTAAGAGGGAATACATTGTTATTCAGGACCTCGGTTGAAAAGTACAGAATTTTCTTCTGTGCAGAACAAATCTTTATCTCACTTTAAAGTTATTGGTATCCCAGAGTACTTTGCTTATATATAAACAGAGATTACTAAATTTAAAATTATATGAAATTTCTTACAGTTCACCAGACAGATTTCCACCCATTGTTGGCTGAAGTTCACCAGACATCCACCTAGATAACATTTTTCTTGCCAGTTTAAGTTCCTGAATTAAAAATAGCTGGATTTCTTTGTGGTTGTTAACAAAGATTACATAATTTTGTCAGTGCAAATCTTGTGGGAGAATTAAGACAAGTGGTTTTGGTTTCCCATCTTTTAAGCAAGAGGTATAAAAAGATCTGTTTCTCAGCAGATGGCTCTTGAAAACTTCTTGCCTACTTTTTTCTTTGAAAACAAAAAAAAAAAAATGAGGACAATGTGGTAGAGGGATCAAAGGAAGAGGTTTTCCGAAGGAGCAAAGGAATATCTCATGCCAGAAATAGGGATCTCTGTACTTATTTCTTCATTCAGTCTGATCCAGTTCTAAGATTCTTTCCTCAGTGTTTAAGTAATATTTTCAAGTAAAAAGTTGTGCGAGAAGTTTTATGCATTTTTATGAAGGATTAAGTCAAATGCCACTTTATTAATTGGGTGTTAAAACGGTTCAGGTGGTTTGCCACAGGATAGGTACTCGTTTCATGTTACTTTAAGAACACAATATTCTCTAAGTTTTTAAGAGTTTTTCTTTTCGTTTTTCCAGCTACTCCTGGTGTTCTACACGAATACTCATTAGTCATTCTGGAGATGGACTTGCTGTCTGGAACCTACCTCTTGGCAGTCTTATTAGCCTGTATTGTATTCCAATCTGGCGCACAGGAGAAGAATTACACCGTGCGGGAAGAACTGCCTGAAAATGTCCTCATTGGCAATTTGCTTAAGGATCTTAACTTAACACTGGACCCAGACGTGCCCCTTTCCTCACCACTGCAGTTCAAGCTCGTGTACAAGACTGGGGATGTGCCACTGGTCAGGGTAGAGGAGAACACTGGGGAGATTTTCACGGCTGCAAACCGCATCGACCGGGAGAAGCTCTGTGCCGGCATCTTCAGTGAGAACCGCTGCTTCTACGAGGTGGAGGTGGCTGTTTTGCCTGATGAAGTTTTCAGACTGGTCAAGATCAGATTCCTAATAGAGGATATAAATGACAACGCCCCCCTTTTTCCCTCGACAGTGATTAACATCTCTATCCCTGAAAACACAGCAATTAATTCTCGCTATTCTGTCCCGTCCGCCATCGATCCGGACATCGGTGTCAATGGGATTCAGCATTATGAGCTGCTCAAGGTGGGTTTCTTCCATTCTTCTGTGTTACTGTCTGTGTTACTGTCTTCCCACAAATGTTGCCAGTCCTCACCACCCCATTAGAATTCCGAAGCTCTGTGCCAGAGTTGTGGTGCAGTGCAGGTACGTCTTGAAATGTCAATCTAAATCCCTGAGTGCATTTACTGCACTGTACCTTCACTTTGTGGAGAGCTGTTTGTGTATGTGCATATCTGTGTAACGCTGTGATGAAACATCCATGTCTTCATGAGCTCTCTACCAAAATTCAAAGTGTTTGTACACTTTGGCTGTCAGTTGTCTTAGACCATAAAAGCTGGGTGACAGTGCCAAGTACAATAGTATTTTGCATTAGGTTTATGTCTCCCATCTTTATGGAAACATTTTTTTTGTGTGTTTCTCTTGTACAACTCTTAGATTTGAGCAACTTCGCCCAGAAGTTGATGTGATGCTCATCTGTATATTGGTGAGCTGTTCCAGAATGAAAGAGTCCATTTGTCAGAGCAGCTTTGTAGTGTCTGGGCAGGGGAAAGTCCAAGATATGCATGAATGCAAGGATAGCAGTGCCAGTGTAAATATGTTGTATTCTTGCTTCTTTTTCTACCTAAGAACAGGAGAACTGCAATTAAAGAACAAAAGAATAGCATACAAGCATGTGGTGTTTATATAAACAAGAGTTTGTGATTGCTAAATACAGGAATACTTTCATTTGAGTTTGTTAAAATACAGAGTTTAGAACAAGAAAGACACTTGTCCTAAAACTGTTGGAGGAAACTGAAAATGCCTTCATTTCCCTTGATTTGGAATAAAGATCTGTTTTGTGGTTTGGTTGCTCAGCAACCAATCTGACACTCATTAATGACCAGAAAAATACAGACTATATAGGCCAATATATTTCTTAACTGACTTGATAGCTGATATTCACATATATCAATACTTACTAACAATTCAATGAAACTGAAGTGCTGCCTTATTTTTGCCCTTTTAAATTGCTTGGAACCTGAAGTAGTTGTGTTAGTGTGGGTACTAAGCACTGACAAAAATCTCTTTCAGAAAACCACATCCTACTGGGCATTTCTAGTTAGCCATTACTTAAATTAAAAAAAAAAATCCCACATATATCTCTCTGCTCCGAGGTAGCCAAGGAATTTAAGAACTTGAGGTCTATGTAGTAAGCTTTTTAAAACCTTTCCTAGGTTATATGGAGAGCAGGTATATCTATGTGTGTGACTTTTTTTGGCTTCTTTTTAAGATAGCCAAGGAGAAACATCCAGTAGGGTGCAGTCTTCTTTATTTTGCATATTAAATGAGATTCTGTGGAATGAATAACAACATGTTAAATAAATAACAGTAGGACTAGAAAATAACAAAAAATCCAGGGTTTACAGACAAGATGTGGCAAAATAATACCTGGTCTGAACAGAGAAATGTTAGTTATCTGAGAGAAAAGTACTGTTATTGTAGGAAAAGGAAAACTATAGAAAATGGCAAAATCAGAAGTCCCTGAGGCTGAGTGAGCAACAGTTCAGATCACCACAATAGCAGACTTGGTTTTGAGTTTATTTTTGGTCTGTGTATTCAGAAAGAGAATGTAAGAGATCAGCAGAGTGGTAGAATGTTTGTGTCACAAAAGTGGGAGCTCGTCTCAAATACAAGCTAGAGCTCTACCAAAGGTGGTGTAGTGCATAAGGCCTTGTCTAGAGATGTAGTGTGAGATAAGACACTCTGCTAGAGAGGTGTTTTACCAATAAAGGTGCAAATAGCTTTCAAATAACAAATTATTTAATTTTTAGTTATGGGAAAAAAGATAAAAAAGAACCTGTTATATGTTGATTCAAGTGTCTCTGAAAAACTGCTTTTACCACATAATGGAAAGAAAGGTGATGAGGTTAAACGCACACTGGTATGGACTGAATGTTCTGAAGTCTTGTGCTACACATGCCACAGCCAAAATAATCTGTACAATCACAGCCTTGTAGTCAGATCTTCTAAAGGAATTAATTGCATTTTTCTCTTGCATGCCTGTTGTTCAGGTACTTTTTGAGTTATGGATCCACTGCCTTCAAATAAGTCAGCAATTCCACATATCTTGGGAAGTATCTGTAAAGTCATCAAGATGTTTAGGACAGACAAACACCCTTTGGAATAGCATGTCCAGATGGCATTCTACTGGTAGTTTCTAAATGTTAATATCAAAAGTGAACATAAGAGGAATAAAAAAGTAGAAGAAATGAAAGATTCTGGTGAGCAGGCAGGAAATCCAGCATATATTCCAGAGGAAGGCTACAAAGATGATTAGAGTGATGAAACACCTCTCCTATGAAGAAAGGCTGAGAGAATTGGGATTGTTCAGCCTGGAGAAAAGAAGGTTCCATGGTGACCTTTTTGAGGCCTTCCAGTACCTGGAGAGGCTGCCAGAGAGTTGGAGAGGACCTTCTGACAAGGGCATGTAGTGACAGGACAAGGGGGAATGGCTTCACACTGACAGAGGGCAGATTTAGATCAGATATTACAAAGAAATTCTTCCCTGTGAGGGTGGTGAGGCACTGGCACAGGTTGCCCAGAGAAGCTGTGGCTGCCCCATCCCTGGAGGTTTTCAAGGCCAGGGCTTGGAGCAACCTGGGATAGTGGAAGGTGTCCCTGCTCATGGCAGGAGATTGTAACAACATGACCTTTAAGGTCCTATCCACCCAAACCATTCTGTGATTTCTGTGATATACACAGATCCATCCCTCCCTGGGGAGGATTAAGGAGATGAATGATGAAGGGCAGAGTGGTGGTGCCTGAGAATTCTTTCCTGGGTAATACTGAAACACGAAGAAGGAGGGTGACAGGCACACAAGGATGGTGTTGCTTCTGCTTGCCTTTCCTCCCCAAATGCTCTTTATGTGCATTATCCTCCTCTGGTTTTTGATGATACTGAAGATACTGATGTCTTCTGGCTTCAGAGATGTGTTGACCTTTTCCTTACTTTTATAACCAGCATAGAGAAATGTGGGGAAGCTGCAGCACAGGAAACTGTCATGCCTTCTGAGCAGGATGAGTCTGGCAGGGCTCACATGAGAGTCATGGGGAATTTTGGGAAGCACTTAATATGAAACCAATGGGCAGGGCATCTTACTTGGAGGATGGCAGAGGAGTGGGAGATGATAAAATATGAAAATCCCTTCACAGAAGCAGAAAAGCTGATGCTTTAGTGTGTGTGCAGCATCAGAGTGAAATGGGTTGCTCTGTATTTTAGAGAGAAAGTAAGAGAAAATTGACAAGTTGTGCAGAGAAAGTTTTCCATTTATACTTCAATTTTGAAAGAAATTTAGCTAAAATTTGCTTGTTGCCTGTGTGAAGCCCAGGTCTATTTTGCCAGAAGATAGAGATTTTTCCCATTACAACGTCTGAAAAAAAAGAATAAACCTCTCACTACAAACTCAGGTGAATCGTTTATAGGTTTTTAACACATCTTCAGCAACTCTGTAGCTCCTTGGGGAGGTAACAGTCATGTGTTACAACATTTCCTCACTTTGTTACACGTACCTTACTGCCCCTTTCAAAGTGTGGGGAGAAGGTTACATATAACTGTTGTATTCAGTTTCTTTTGCGAAGTACATAAAAAATGATGAAATCTTTTAACTATATGAAAGACTTTCATGTTATTTTAATATCTTGCCTCTTTCTAAAAATCCTTTTGAAAGAGTAGAAAACCAAATTTTGTAAAAATATTTATATTTCTGTTCTGTGTTCAGTCCTACGTGGAAGCTCTGTAATGCGAGAACTGACTTATTTAAAACAAGAGAGTGCTTTAATTACCACACAAATGAGCACTTGAGTATTTTTTGCCTGCCTACATTTTATCACAATGTACCTCAATAGAGAATAACCTCTTTATATGTAACGGATTTGTGGTACTGAGGCTTCAAAACTTTCCAGGTGTCTGTGGTTCAACTCTCTGAAATGTGCAAACTCTAAAAAGGCAACGGTTTTACTGTTACCAGAAAAGAGTCACACAAAGCATCTCACTGTTATCCAAAGAAGTTGTTGTGCAAAGAATTGTAAAAGATTGTGTTTCTCCGCTGAGGTACCCGAAGGTGACCATGGAGAGGATGACATGAAGCTTTCACATGGTAAACAGTGTTTACTGTGAACAAGGGAGAAGGGAAAACTTAGATATTATTTAACAATAAGAAAAAAGGCGTTTAGAATGAGAAACAGCTGGATTGGTAGGACTTGGTAGAAGGGGTAGCTAAGACAGATAGTGAAGTAGTTCAGAGAAAGAAATGGCCAGATGGAAAACCAATGTTTTTTGTCTCAGTTGAGGTAACTATTTAAAGTATAAATGGTAAATGATAGGGAAAAAACAGTTGGGCATTCATAAACTGAAGTAGTATGTTAAAACAGTAGGATGCAAGAGCAAATTTTAAACTGATACTTTAATAAACAGTGATTTCTGATTCAGGATGAATCTAAATATACTAATGTTCTGGTTTAACCCAGCAGGCAACTAAGTCTACAGGGCTTTGTTCACCTCTTCAAGACATTCCCATTGTTTTCAGACTGACATAACATGAACATTGTCCCTGGCAATGCCACCACACTGTTATAAATACCTACATGCTCTTATTGATTACACTACTTCGGTACCCTTATGTTTGAGTTCAAGGCAAGCTAATATTTAGTATAACCTGACTAATATACTTAGAATTTACAGGTGTCACAGGCCTCTGCTTTGACTCCGAAGATTTTAGTGTGAAGCATTTCTTTGTTCTATTGGGTGTTAAAAAGGGGAGCTGGTTCAGAGTCAAATTGCAGCTTGGAGTACTGCAGTGGAGAGTCACGTGTACTTCCGAAAGGATTCATAAATGTTTTAAATAATATTTTATTATTGATAACTTAGTATTTCCTGTCAAGTAGAATGTCATATGCACTAGAAGTTGCATAGTTGCAGCAGGAACAGAGCATTTTCTTCTGTGAGCTAATCCTGTGTGCTAATAGGTTGTTGCTTTAATCTGTAACAGTTTAGGGGGGAAATTAGATTGGTGTTACTGTTATAGTTCCATTTCTTTGACCTATCAAAGTAATTCTGCTGTATTTACCTATCAGAAGCAGCTGGTGCATTCCTTCTAGAATAATATAATAATATTTTTTGTAGTTGTCAGTTCATACCTCTGTAATATGACAAAATAGATTCTCACTCAGTCTCGCAATACGTCAGTCTTGCCTCTGATGAGGAGAGTTATATGTTGCTGCTTTAAATCATCTTTGTGATGTCTTTCAATAGAAGTTTCTTCTTCTTTCTGATACTGTTTGTCAATTCCATGGCCCATGAAAGGTGGAGATCACAAATCATCGTATTTCAAGCCAGCTTTTGCAACTGGGTTATTTCTGAATCTCACAGTAGTTCCGGATCAAGTAGCTCATATCACTGTCAAGATCAAGAATGGAAATGTGTTGTATGTAAAAAGAAATCTAGAGAGGTAGTTCAATTTACAGAATGGATTTGTAATTAAATGAGAATCGGAAAGTCCAATTAATGAAGTCTGGGTTGATAATTATATTGTAAGCAGTGATACAGATTTGAAAGTAAACAGCTGTAACAGTGGAGGTGGGCAAACAGAATTTTTCTGTGGTCTGCTTTTGTTTAAATGTTGCACCAGGATTACCTACAAGTTCAGTACATAGAGAAAAAGGAAGATAGAATGGTTAAGTTCTCTGCAAACTCAGTGCACAGTGACACAGACTTAGATTTTCTTAACATGGTGTTTACCAGATCAGCTTCACTGGCACAAACATGAGCTGCTTGAACCTCTCATTTCTGTCCTTTTTTATCCTTTCATTACTTTCAATGGGAGCTGAAGCATCAACCCTCACTTTTACTCTCCAACCATGTTTGAATGAGGGAGCATCCCACAGCTAGTCACACTGGAATTAATATGGATTAAATTAATGTGGATAATTTTTCTAGGTAGGCTTCTGCAGCATGAGAGGACAGTGAAATGGTATATTGGCCCTTTAAGTAGGTCACAGAAAGCCTGGGGTGGTTGTTATCAACATCTGCATTCTGTGAAAAAACTGCCAAGATAGAGCTTTTTTCCTAAGTGTAAACAGATGTTTATTAATATCGTCAGGTCTTACTGAATGTAATAACACTAATATGATTAAAGAATTCCAATTAATTTTTCTCCTGCTATCAAAAATTCTTTGTAAATTTATTGTAGCCCACTAAGAGCAAAGTATTCTTGCACTTTCTAATTTCTTGTTTATTAGCAACCCTTTCTAGTAATTGTGTAAGGGAAACGTGGCTTAATTTTTTACATTTATTTTATGCTGTAGTTAAACATGGACGTTCTTACAAATCCTCCCCCCCCAATTACCCATTTTTCTTACTGTATGAAATAAATGATTCTTACGAGAGTGTCTTGTCATAGAATAAAAATATTGTAGTAGTAATTTCTCTTGAGAGATCTGGACAGACAAGTGGTCATCTGTGAACATATTTGGGAAAAGTCACTGGGTCTGAGCTTTAGAGGGGAAAAAGAGCTGATTTGCATTCTTACAGCTGTGAGTGTCTCTGAGGGGATAAAACTCTGCTCTGACTGGTGGTAGCAAGTCAAGAGTCAAGGTAATTGCCTCTTGTTGGTTGATACAAGGCTCCTTTAGGGTGGTTTATGGCATTATTGCTGTAAAACTGTCAGGTTCCGTTATCCTGACATCCCTTTGGGGATTGAATGAGGACTGGAGGAGAAAGTCTTGCTTCCAGGCACAGTGAGTTCAGTGAGTTAGGGTGAGGGACAAGTTGGTGTATCTTTCTGCAGTCGAGGCTCTGATTTTCGCACCAGCTGTCATGAAACAATACTATATAACTTAGCATGTTTCTGAGGGGAAGGGATGATGGACTCAAGCTGGAAGGCACAACCCTGTCAAATGGAGAACTTCATCTATCTTAGATGAACGTTATCTTTTGCTGACGTCCGGACGGATCAGTTTGCCAGTTAACACAGATGTGGTGATGCTTTCTGAGCACAAAAGACTAAGGATTTGTTTGCACAGTCCTCTGGAAACCAAGTATAGACTACAGAGAGAAATGAGCATTTCCCCAAAATACGTTGAGAAAACAATTGTTTCATTTATAAGGAAAGAAATGGCCAATTACACGATCTGTAGTGCTCTGAACAGAGAACCACAATGAAAGCACTGAAACACTCTCCATCTAAATGAAATTATACTTAGTTTGCATCTATGCATGATATTAGAACTGCAAATATGCAACGTCGAGCCAAGTTTCAAAAGGTGTGTTGTATTCTTAAGCAGTTCACTGGAGTATCCTCATGTGAATGGTGAATTTTTATGTTTACAATGGCAATGTAATGCACCTCTAAGGCGAATTTCTAGAAAAATATGAAATGTCATATTCAAAATCAGTTAAAGTAGCTTTTATGCTAATAATGTGTTCTTGATTTTAATTTTGCTTTTAGCTTTCTACTGTTCAATTGTAGTGATAAAGATTTAAATAATCCTAGCTAGTTTCCCCCCAAATACATTGTATATAACATTTTTCTTCCTTTCAAGAGGAAGTACGGGGAAGAGAAATAGGTAAATCCAAAATTATATTCTCTTAGTTATCAAAGAATATATTTAAATCGAGTGTCAACTATGGATTGTGGCACTTGACTGCATTAGTATGGTTATTTTTATTCCTGAAAGAAAGGTTTGTTGCAAAGTAATTTATATTCTCTAACCCAGAAACATAATTGGTCTGAACACTTAAGTCCCATAGAGCTTTTGAAGCTGGGACACATAGCAAAGAGCATTTCAGACAATTCTGAAGAAACAAAAAGAAACATTGGGAAAAGGAATGAATTCTGAGTCATCAGCTGTCAGTATTGAAATACATTTTTCTCTTATTGTGCTGTAATTGCTGGCTCTATTAATGTGATGTGTATTCTTGCTTTGGTTATTGCTGATGTTCCAAAGTCGAGTAATTGTAGTTTATTCTCTGCTTTTTCAGGCAAATTGACATTTTCTGTTTTTCTTTTCCTCTTCTCTTTTTCTTTTCAGTCAGGATATTCCTCTGTGCTTTTCAGAATGGGATATTATATGGCTCTTTTACTTGGAGACTGCATTTTCCTCTTCATTTTAACCCAGCCATATAATTTTCATCCTCATTTCCATTAGGGATTTTTCAAAAAAAGCTTCAGCAGATCAAAAGGTATAAACAAAGGAGTAGTTTCTGTTTGTTCCTCATCCTCCTTCCCATCTAATATAAAAAATAGTATTCTGTCACTTATATATAATTTTTTTTGTGAATAGACCTCTCTTTGGAAAGCCAGCAAATATTGTGAATACCATAATTTGAAAGTCAGTTTTGCAAATAGACCCTGAAGGATTGATCGAATTTTCCTTCTTTCCATCAGCCTTGCACAACTTTTATTGTTTTACTGAAATGAAGTATTCATCCAAAATGAATATACAAGATACTTTCTATGCTTGTACTATATCAGAACTTGAATGAGATCCTTGAAGTTTCCAAATTACTTAGTTCTGTGTGAGATTTTACATTAATTGAATGTGTTTTTTTCATTTAAATTCTGAAGTAGTGCAGTAGTTGTCTCTCTCCTCAAAAATTGTCATTAGGAGAAAAAGTTCTTAGTGTTTGTTTTAATATATGCTTCTGAAGATTTTTATTTTTTTCTTATTCAGATTTTGAAGTGCATTTTGTTAAGACTTCGTCCCTTTGCTTTACACCTATACATATCATCTTAGCTGCGCTTTCCTCTTTTCAATCTTTCCTTGTCTCTGTTTCCAAAGTCTGCAGCTTCCTCACAAGGGGCAGTGGAGGGGCAGGCACTGATCTCTGCTCTGTGTGACAGTGACAGGACCCAGGGGAAAGGCTGGAGCTGTGTCATTGGAAGTTTAGGTTGGGTATCAGGAAAAGGTTCTTCCCCCAGAGGGTGGGTGGGCACTGAACAGGCTCCCCAGGGCACTGGGCACAGCACCAAGCCTGAGAGAATTCAAGGAGCATTTGGACAACACTCTCAGGGATGGGGGTGATTGTTGGGGTGTCCTGTGCAATGCCAGGAGTTGGACTGGGTGATCCTCGTGGGTCCCTTCCAACTCAGGATATTCTGTGATTCTCTGATTATCTCTGCCAGCCTTGCTGAGTACCAACAGCATGGACAGCAATAGAACCTATTTTGTTTCTGTGCTGGTTTTTGCTTTCAAGATTGCTTGTGGGGGTAGCATCCTGAGAGGCAAAAGCATGTGCATTTCAACCATAATGAAGAGAAAAATAAACATTGTTAAGAAAAAAAATTGTTCAAAGAATGTGATTGCAGAAATGGAAAGGACGCAAACCACTCCAACGGTCTGTCTCAGTATTGTCGTATGTAGATGGCAGGATGACTACTTGCAATGTTTATGACTTCTAAAAAAGATCAAATTTATCATCATTCTTCCCACTAAATTTTGGAGGGAATAAATGAGCAATCTGAATATAGGCTTTTTGTTATTTAAGGCAGTGGTGTCATTTGTCTTGAAATCCCAGTCTCATTTTGTAGTGGTTTCTAAACCAGTATTATTTGTGCTTTTGTGTTGCTTTCTGTAACACACACTCCGTGCTCTGGTGATGTGATCTTTGAGGGTCACTGAACTGCATTTTGTTACTGGCCTGCAGAGTAGTTTGAATGACTCACTTCTGCTTTCTCTGCCTCAGTTTCCTGACAGTTTTGTGATGTGAGTGATACTCACTTGACCCGAGAATGGTCTTGCTGGATGAAAATGAGTTACATCTGATCTTGTATCCTGGCTCTAATGTTTGAGATCAGATACTTAGGACAGATTGTAAGAAGAGCATAAGCATATTTTCCCAAGCTATTCCTGAGCTTTTGCTAGTTTGTGGCTCACAGATTTCTTGCTCAGCAGTGGTTGTTCTGATACTCAGATTAAGTAGAAATAAAATGAGCTTGGTTCATATTTGAAGTATGTATATGCTTGCGATAAGATGAGGACTAAAGGCCAGAGATATAAGCAGAACTTGTTCTGCTACCCAGTTGCAGAAAACTTTGCACATACTAAAGGAATATGGTTTTCTCCTAAATTTTCCTGTGTTAATGAACCGGAAGAACAAGGCTTTCTTAGACGTGAATTTGCCTTTGTGGCATTAAAACCTGGGTGGTTTAGATGATTCCATATTATCGATTAGCTTTAATAACAACTTCATAATTATTTGATGTAGGAGCATGTAATTGAGTGTTCCGGTTGGCTGAAAATCTCTCTCCCAGGCTTGAAACCTTTCACAGTCAGGTGTGTTGAAGCTGTATCTTAACATGCAGGGGACTGGAAGAAATGGTAAAACCACCAGTCTCCTCATCACTGTTGTATTATTCAGGTAATACTAGAAAGTTCCTACAGACAAGAATGAAACCTTTCAGAATCTATTTTTAGTATTGTTTTGAAGTGCAGCTACATATTTGTCACAGCACAGCATATGCTTAAGGCCACTGAGTTTCACAAGCAAAGTAACAAAGAAAATTCATTTTGTTACTCGTTGCCACCAACAGAGACCTGACTAACAGTTATGCACAGTGGATTTTCTTTCCCCCCTTTTTCTTTTTGCTTTTCTTTTTTTTCTTCCCCTCTATACACTTGTGGGTGGAACAAGTTTATCCATCAGAAAAGGTTGTAGGGTAGTAGCTTACATTGTGCTGATTGGGAATTTCTGACGTGATTTGCATTTGAAATATTCAGTATCACCGTAGATCAGAAGACAAAAGTTTATGCTACAGTGCTCCGTGCTACCTGGATGTGGAATCACTGAAAACTAAAGAGATGTGTTAGTACAGGTATTACTGTGGAATGATGGGTTGGCTTTTCCTGCTGGGCAGCTGTTGGAACTAATCAGATTGTGCCTAAGAGCGTAATAAGGAAAAACTTTAATAATGCTTAGCCCTCTTGGAAGCTCTGTTGCTTCAGCTGTCATAGTCACTTTCACTAATTTAGTTTAGGTTTGCTGTTTTGTTAAAAGCCATAATGCTGGATTTCAAAACAGATTTCACTTAATTTTACATTTCACAATGGGTGCTTCCACATATATCCACAGTAGGCCTCCTCTTATGTTACCAGTAAAGTTAATTGAGTGTGGAACTAGAGTTTTGCCTCTGTAGGTAGAATGCATAACAAATTTAGTTTTATAGTGTCACCTTAGGATTTGCAGATAGTGCTCTATATTGTGAATACACATAACAACTGAAAACACTTTTGTTGTACTGAGCAGTCCTGCAGATTTCTGTGAACAAATCAACTCAATCCTGTCTTGGAGAGTACTTGCTTTGTCTTCTTGCAGTATCTTTGAATCTGATTTCTAATGACAGATGTAGTATTTGGTATTACATCCTAGGCATGTTTTAAAAATAGAAACATGCCTAACAAAAATTTTGAATTCAGAATCAACTGTTCATTCACTGCTTCATAACCATAATAAATTGAATTCTTGTTCATGGCTTAATACCTTAACATACCAGAATCCTAACAAAACACTAAACTCTTTATAAAGAGATAGAAATGAATTAATGTACAATTCAAGGGTTAGGCTAAGTCTTTGTGTCTAAGTAACAAATTGTTTAAGGACTGTTAAGTTAAATTGTTTGAGGTGTGCTTTGTTTTCCATGCTGATGGTCTGTTTACCAGATGATGGACATAAGCTAACGTGTTTTTGCTGGATTTTGTGTTCGTTTATTTTACTGGTTTTGGTTTGGTGGATTCAGTTGTTTACATCACATTTTTTAGAGTATGAAGGCTAAACTTCACATTGAATTATTCAGAGCATGTTATCATCCCCAGAGGGTGCTTTCTTCCAACCACTTTCCTAGTTCTAACCTGCGTGTGGCTGAGAGATGCTGTCTTTGCTAGCAAGTGTCTGAAAGGAAGATTAATTCTCTGGGCATTGTGATGGTTGTTTAACTGGGGGTTATTATCATACTGGAGCAGTTGTGAGGAGTCTGGGGAAACTTTTCAGTTCTTGTTTGCCACACTGACACCTTTGTGGCTGAAATCATGTTAGTTGCCCAAAAGCTGTTGATATTTTGCACTGAGGAAGAGGCCACGGGTCCAATCTCTGTGTGTGCATATTACTAGGTTTTATTATATCACAAACAATATGTGTCCTGTTATTTGGAAACATCTGTTTTAGGACAGTGATTGAATTAACCTCAGGAAAGTACTTTACGTGCATCCAGACATGGGAAAGCTCGCTTTTTACTTTCAGTTGGATTATACGAGTCGTTACTGGGCAGAAATGGCTTCAACTATCTTTGCTTAATTTGCTTTTTCTGGGGTAGCACAGTTAGTGTGAGGTCAGTCACATAGCTAAATAACTGTTTTATTTAACCTGGCTTTAGCCTTCCTGTGGAGATCCACCCCATCACTCGCTCTGCTACCGAGATTAACCACTCTCTGCATTTTTTCCCGTTAATTGTGGGAGAGCTTGTCTCAGTTTAGAATTTTTTGTATCCACATGTTACCTGGTGAGACTAATCTAGATCTTTGCAACAGGAGATGGATAATATAGTTACCTTCTGAAGCTGGTGTTCTTAATGCTTAAATATTGTCCTATTGTGTTCTATGGTTTTATAGGAGTTTTTTTAATTTTTTTTTGATTCTGTTGGAGAGAAAATCCCTGTCCATTAGCCATAATTTTTAATGTAAATTCACAAATGAACTGCTACTCAGGAATATAAACTGTGAACAAAAACTGAGGAGAAAAGGTGGAATGGAATGATGAGTGTTTGGTGTTTTCCCCATAAACATGCCATTCTAATATTCTTAAATTTATTTCTCTTGCAAATCATTTATATCAATTTCATCTCTGATTTGAAGTCTTAGAAATAGCACAAGTGTATTCAATTAGAGTGAAATTGGAATTTTATTTTTGTTTGTATAAAGGAATGTGTTTTTGAGTATAACTATATAGAGAAATATATATCAAATACAATTTTAAGATTTTTGATTCCAAACTCCCAGGGAAGCTTCTTCCTGGAATATAAATCATTAGTGAGCAAGTCATGACAATTTATTTACCAGAACTTTCAATACACACAGGTAGCATGAGATTTCTTTTCCAAATTGACTTTCAGACTCGAGTTTTTGCCTTAGAGTAAGGAAATGTTTCTTCCTTTTTATCTTGCTTCAGTTCTAGTGATTCAGATAAATAGGAGTTAGTAACACTGGAGGAGGAAGAAGTCAAGTTATCTTCCTGATATATCCAGCACCAGAAAATACATATTTGTTTTATCCCCTACATTCCTTGATCACTGTGGTGAAAACACTTTTATTTAATGAGTTTTGGAATTCAGTGTCCCTGGGACTATTTTTAGTATTTAGTGTCTCTCTGTATGTCTTCTCAGCAACTGTCTCTGATTTATTACTCCGAAATTGCAGTATTATTTATTATCTTCCAATGCGCAGTGAAGTGGCATCCTGCACTTACTTACGTCACATGCTTTTACGGTTTAATATGGTAGTTTCACTGTTATTTTCTGAGAGTAATAAAAAAAGGATAAGTTTTCATTCCTCTAAAAAGTATAGCTTTATTTCTTTCAAAAGCAAAATTGATCCCACAGAAGTTAAACGTCACACACACACACGCTTTTTCTTATTTTGAGTTTTACAAAGCCCTGCAGAGTGGAGGCCTTGAAAGAGGCTTATGGTTGTGGCACTTCAGCAGTATTTGGGACAGGCCTAGAATTCCTAAACCCTGTTTGTGGAAGCTGGGGGAAATCTACTCCACATGGAAGATGTAAACTCTTTTCTACTAGAATTTTTTTTCCTCATGGTGTTGTATTTTTTTCCAGATGAATAGTGAGTTTTCTGCACTAAGGCTGTGGATTTTTTAATGTCAACATTCATAAAACAGTGAGAAATGCACATTATGAAAGTTTTGTCAACATTTTTTCCTAAAAGTGTAAACATAAAGGCAAGATACAGTACTTTAGCCCACAGCTGAACTTTAGCTTTTGAAGGGCCTTAGATCAAATAGGACAATCTTGTTAAATAACCTCATGAAAAAGCTACAGCATCAGAGGTTGGGGTATGGATTTGTCTTGTTTAGGATGCCATGGATTTAAAGATGTGATACAGCTCAGCTGAATTTGTGTGTGTGTGTGTGTGTGTGTGTGTATAAGAGGGAATGAGAGAGTAACTATACATTAATTTAATGAATGTTGATTTGCAAATATTTATACTCCCTTTTAATAAAGGGCAAAGGTTTCTGGTCTCCTATTTTTTGTTTTTCCATTTGTCACAAGCCAAATCCATTTGTATCTATCACCTACAGTTTCCACTGAAATCATTGGAAGCTGAGGATGCCAGACAGTCTCTGCTTCAGGGTAAAGGAATTTCCAGAAATGCCTCAGTTGTTTCTATTTTCTTGTGTACAAGTGGCTGTCAGTTTTCATCTCCTTCTGCCTGAAAGTCCTGATGTGCTCACAGAGCAGGTAGTGAGCAGGAGGGCACTGCAGGTTCACAGCGCACCAACACCCCGGCGGTGTCCGCCTGAGAGCTCCAAAATGTGCCACTGGGAGCCTCAGAGACCTTGTTTGGCTGTCGAGGCCAAATGAGGTTGTGATTTAGGAGCTGTTGTGAGCAGCAATACAGAATTGTTAGTGCTTCCCTCCAAAGGCACAGCGCTGCGTTAGAGACTTGTGCTCATTTATTTCTCTTTTTCAGAGACTCTCAGTTCGGTGCCTGTTGCTATTCTCAGCTAGGAAATTGAGCAAATATGTAGTTGTCACACAGATATAATGCAAATATCAAAATTCACTTGTTGAATATATTGTTGCCTCACATAAATCCTAATTTTTTTTTCTTCATGTTGGATCTATGGTGGGACTCCAAAGACAGAAACATACTGAAGGGCAAGTCATATTTCATACCTGAATCTGTGTCCCCTCAGGTTTATTGAAAATGTAGGTTTTTGTTCAATAAAATGTCTGTGAACATTTCTGAACAACTATAATAGAGGAGATTTAGGGGGGAAGTTACTTCCCCGGTTGTTACCAGCAGCTATTGACCTCTCTTGTTTTGGTCCAAGTATCTCTAAATCAGAGAACTCTGTTTGAAGTTTAAAATTCTAAAGTTTAGTTTCCAAACTTTAACTTTCTAAAGTTTAATTTTAAACATGATTGGTAATTCAGAAGTGACTGCCTTTTTCAGACAAGCTGCAAGCCTTGGACAATTGATAAAATCTCTCTGCGCTTCAATTTCCCATCTTTAGTTAGTGAACTCTTAATGTTTATGTAGCAAGAGTATTGTGAACATAAATTCCTTAAAGTTTTGGGTGCAGCTGCATATTTTTCTGAAATATATAATTGTATGTCTACAGTGCATTGTGCAAGACTACTGAAGAATGGCCTAGTTTTTTGGAAAGCAGTTGTCTTGGTAATTTTATGTCATGTTCTTGCAGTAATGTGGACACACCGTTACTCCTACCCTAGTTTGCAGAGGTAGATGAAAAAAAATTTTGTTGAAAGAGAAGCTTGAGGTTTCTATTTTGTTTTATATTTTGGATTTGTTTGTTTGTTTTTAATTACAATCCATTTTTGAAAAAAGAAATTAGAATTCACTATAAAAAAACAACCCAACTTGAAACAGCATTTCAGAGACCAGAGTTGGAAAGAGTTAGTCATGAAACCTGGTGTTATCTTGAAAATGTTGAGTGTATGTATGTTTCCACTTTCCAGCTCTTCCTGTTCTCTTCCTTGTAAAACTTGTAGATTAAAATATTAACACTTTTTAAGTACGGACTTCCAGGCTTGCTTAAGTGTAGACTGGAGAAATTAGGGCAGCAAAAAAGTAAATATATTAAAAATATGGTATTCACTGTCTCTAATTGTTTTTCCTCAGTGAAGGTGAACATGATCGAATAAATACATTCCGCAATTGAATGTCCAGAATTGAGTAGGATGCAAAAATATTCCACTTTAGAAAACAAAAATATCTCTATCTTATGTCTATCTATCTTAGAAAATAAAGTTCACACTGTTTAGAATATGACAAGATTCAAAGGGACTGTTTGCAGAAAGAGTCAAATCATCTTAAAGGCTTAAGGAGCAATGTAATTGTTAGAACTGTTTAAGTTTTGTTACAGTAACACAAGGAAGTAATTTCCTGTGTAGGTAAACTCCATAGCCCTTTTTTCTTCTTTTTCAGAAAATCAGTATTAAATACATTGATTGTCTGATTCTTCATTCCATGTTGTACTTTTTACTGTTCTTTTCCAGCATGAAATGGTTCATTATTATCCCTGTGTTCTATTGATCCCATCTACAGTGTTTTGCTTGCTGCCTGCTTCGTAGGACAAGTACAGTTTTGTGTGTGGTTATGTACATGGAGAGGAGATCTTTGGCAGTGCTTTGCATCTATAGAGGATCTTATATAATTGGAGGTAGAAAAGAAGCAAGCTATGGTATAGACAGTGCTAGTAATACCATGTCCTACTGTCCAACATGGACAGTAAATTACTCACTGTGTAGGTAATAGAACACAAAGAACCTTTATTAGAGCTACAACACAATAGTTTTGATCTGAGTATATTAATATGTACCCTTTATAGAAACATAGGTCCATTACTGCCTGTCATGTAGAATATTTTGTATTTAAGGCTTTAACTTGACTTTAGGAATTCACAATTTCATATCTAAAGTATTACCTTTGAAAGAAAAATGCAAGTTTAATTTTCAGCTTTTATTAAAGATATTGTCCAGCGTACAACTGGGACAGTTTTCTGCATTAAGAACTGAAATTGTGCTGCTATATGTTTTTCTTTGCTAATATAACAGCGCAGTTACAGAGCAGTTCCCTATGATTTGACAAAAACAGACAAGGAAAAAGTGTCTGGGACCTATCTTGTAGTTTTGCAGAAGACCTGCAAAGGTTTTCTGTGTTGTACCTCTGAAATAACTAGCAGTTGACAAACATACATTATTATCTGGACTTTCTGAAAAGATTTTAGGGCCCTTTGGACACAAAACTACATTTCAGCAAAAGGTGTTTTTGTTAAGTAGTTACTTTAATGCATTACTGATTTACTTTCTAATAAGAAGCTGATCTTTCAATCTTTTCCTTCCATTTTTTCTTTGAAGAATATTGTTGCCATGTAATAAATGTGTAGTTCTAGGTTGTTGCAATATTCATTGAAATTCATAGAACATTAGTAAAAGTTTGACATTTGCCTGTTGTCTGGCCCTTCCCTTCTGTTTCAGATTCAGCTGAACTAAAGACACACATCATATGATGTGTTTGCCATTTACAGTACATGAAGAGAAGTATTGATAATAAGTATAGAGTGAAGCCGTAGACACAAAACAATGAGCTGTCTTTGCTCTTGTGTCTTTCTCTAAAAGTTCGGAATATTCTTTTGAATGAAGATTGAAGACAGTGTTGCTCTCCTCTTTGTCAGTTAACAATGGATAATTATTATATACAATTACATCATTTGTATGTTTTAAGAAATAATCACTAGTAGCCTTTCTTAATTTGAGTGCTTCATATCACAGTCAGTTTTGTGTGGTTACTTAGCACGATGTTCTTTCCCTTCCCTATTTCTTTGAGAAATGACTACATTCTATCAACTTACTGGTCTGCAAGTGTAAATTCATAAGGTGTTTTGAACACAGCAGACCGTGTCACTATTATCAGCATTAGCCAGAAGCTGGTCTTTTTTCCTATTCTTCTCAACGACATCGAGGTAGTCAGTACCCCATAGATTTCACAAAACACTGCGATGAAATACTGTGATATATCTGTGTGTAGACATGTGGTGCCCTTTGTCACATACAGTCCTGTCTGTAGTACTAGAAGCTCTTCTGGTTTTAAGTCACACTAAGTGTCCATGTGTCGTTGATTATGTGTATATGAAACTACCGAAATGTTACAATTTTTAAAATACTCTCTAATTTTTTATTTACATGACAGCCCAAAACAGCTCCGAAAAGGACATTTGGATCCATTACAAATGATCAGGTAGGGAGTGTTCAACAAGAAGGTTTCATTATCTGAGAGGCTGTATGTGTGTAAATACACTGAAAAGGTAGTTATGAAAATGGAATAAGGCAACAGAGATCCTTATTGCCCCGATGCAGAATCTTGTGATCAGGGCCAGAGCCTCTTTAGAGCTTTTTTATTTCTCACTCCCATCCTTCTGTAGTGCTGGAGACATTGATGTAGCAGATTATTTCTACTAGTCATTTTAATGGCCAAAGGTACTCTATAACTGTTAATTATATATTATGCTTTGCCTATGGACTCATACCTTTCCCAGTGTGAACAAATCCTTGAGATCACTGGGATAATGTGGTGACTGAGGTAGGGTTCAGTCCAAACAGAAATCTGATCCTAAGGGAAATTTTAACTTCACTGAGGTTTTAAGGATGATAGAGCCATTTACTTCAACATCAAGAATTTAATCCTGAAGGTTTTTCTTCATGTTTCTTGCTTTAGCTCTCAATTTCTTGGCTCATGATGGAGAGAATTAAATATTTATAATCTTAAAAATATATTTCTTGAATGTTTCATTTTTTTTTTTGGAATGTTCAGAATGTGAGAAATATCTGTTTTCAGAAAATGTGTTTGTTAAATTATCCCTTAAACAACGTGAAACAAGCTTGCTTGCATTAAGAGAAAGTCTATTTCTCTGTAATATTTTTTTATGGTTTAAAAAGATATGTAAACCTGTAATGAATAGGAAGAAATACACATGGATAATATTTTCTTACATAGAAAATTATTCAAGTGTTAATAATGAACTTGGAAAGAGATCTTTGCATTCCTTTTTGTTTCTCCAGTAGTTTATTGCTAGTGATGGGGAACCAAAGCATGATATTTTATATCAGATTTATATCCTATATTGAAAAATGCCTTTCCCATACTTGATAAGAAAAGCAGAGATGGGTATGCACATGTAGGGCCACATGTACTGGAAGTCTGTATGAAGTGTTTGTTGTAGTTGTGGGATCTAATGACAGAATAATCAGTGCCCATCTGTCAACTTGTGTACAAATAAAGAAGTAAAAGAGAGCCAACAGGTTGTTTTTAGTGTGACTTCTGTTACTTTTTTTCCCGCTGGAATCTATGTTAAAGCATAGAATATATAATTTATAATTTATCAGTGATCATGAAATTTATTGCAAATAACTGCTCGCCACATGGAATATGAGGAAGAAACTGCTCTGCCTTCATGGAGATCAGCACAGAATTGCCATTCTAAAATTTACCCTAATTGGTTTGAAATGTATGTCTTGATTTAGAAACAACTTGCAGGGCTTATATTTTCATGCCTTCTGCCAAAGCAGCCAAAACTGTATTTGTTTTATTGCTTCAAAATGTGTTCCAGTTCACTTTATATTGTCCCTAGTTGCAACTTAGTGTTGTCACAAATACTGTGCAAGTGGCACAGCAATTTTTGATATGTGGCTGAATAGTTCTTTCCCAGGAAATAAATGATTACTCATGTAGGGTCAAATTCTGGCTTTGAGAAAACAAATCAATGATAGAGTATATCCTTACATAGGAGCGTGTAGAAGCTATAAATGCATTCACTTAATAGTGGGTAGCAAGATAAAGTGAATACAAATCCTTTACAAGTAATGAGCAATGAGGAACCTTGCACTCTCGGGAATGTTTTCTTTTGCTTTGTTCTTAAGTGTCTTAAACCACTTCAGAACACAACTGCTCTGAGCACTGAACCTGGCCTAGTGGAAGGTGCCCCTGACTGTGGCAGGTGCTTGGAATGAGATGATCTTTAAAGTCCTTTCCGGCCCAAACCATCAGTGATTCTATGACAGTTACATGAGTGAAGGTGAAAGACAAGCACAATGAGTAGAGAAAGAACCAGACTGGGCTCGGTTGTTCATTATTACAAATATGACACCTAAAAAGAGAATCCTGATTAGTCCATAACTTTATCAATGCTTTCTTTTCTCTGGTCATACCATATATTCAGATTTAGTTATTTGCATTCCAGCTCCGTCCTTGTAGAAAATAGTTAGAAAACTGCCTTTGCATCATTTCTTCCTCTGAAGGGTGAAATGTGAGAAGAAATGATAATTCTTATATTCTTAATCTCTGTTTATCTGAAGAGACAGAAGAAGAGGGAATTTAGTTCTAGATTCCAATATTGATTTTAGCAGATTTGTCAACACTAGTGTTTTAAAAAAAAGCTATGTTTGTGCAATATATGTAGCATTTGGGCACAATTCCAGAGGTCTTCAACAAACCCCATGAAAAATATTGGTTATTTTCAAATTGATCTCACAGTTTCATGACATGTTTTGAAATGGAAATAAATCTTCTTTTCTCATGGGGATTGTAATTTTCACAATATATACAAATATAAAATATGTAATGAGGAATACAGAAAGAGTTTTAGTGAGTTTTTAAACACATTTCTAATAAACTGTTATGCCTTAGTTTTGCCTGTGCCATCTAACACCTGAATTATGCAGTAAGCCCTTTTTCAATGATGGTGTTGGGTTTTTTTATGCTAATGTTTTTAGATCATGTCAAGACTTGCTCCACAGAGAAACAGTCTCTTTGTCTTTTTAAGTCCCTTTGTTAATTGCCATATTTGCTCTGAAGCATTCTTAAGGCTCCAGAGCTTAAAGCAAAATCAGATATTGCAAACTAAAGATAAGTATAAAAATGTATATTCCTGTATAGAGTATATGTATAAATATATATTCCATGACAATTTTAGAATCAATAATGAAATGTTCTTCTATTTAAATATACCGTCAAGCTAAAGTATGTTCCTTCTGTGTCTTGTAGGGTCAAAATGTATTTGGTCTTGATATAACTGAGACACCCGAGGGAGATAAGTGGCCTCAACTGATTGTCCAGCAGATCCTGGATAGGGAGCAGAAGGATACCTATGTGATGAAAATAAAAGTGGAAGATGGTGGAAGCCCTCCGAGGTCCAGCACTGCCATCCTGCAGGTCACAGTGACCGATGTGAACGACAACCGCCCGGTGTTTAAAGAGAATGACATCGAAGTCAGTGTTCCCGAAAATGCTCCAGTGGGCACCTCTGTTTCTCAGCTCCACGCCACTGATGCAGACCTGGGCTCAAATGCCCAAATCCACTTCTATTTCAGCAATCAGATCTCCAGTTTGGCCAAAAGGCTGTTTGCCATCGATAACACCACTGGCCTCATCACTATAAGGGAACCACTGGACAGGGAGGAATCTCCTGTACACAAATTAACTGTTTTGGCAAGTGATGGCAGTTCAACTCCATCAAGAGCAACAGTGACTGTTAATGTCACAGATATTAATGACAATGTCCCATCAATAGACACGAGATACATCATCAATCCAGTGAATGGGACGGTGCTTTTGTCTGAGAAGGCTCCCCTTAATACAAAAATAGCATTGATAACAGTAATGGACAAGGATGCTGATCAGAATGGAAAAGTTACTTGTTTTACAGATCATGATGTCCCTTTTAGGCTAAAGCCAGTGTTTGATAATCAATTTCTCCTGGAGACAGCCACATTTCTAGACTATGAAGCAACACGGGAATATGCTATTAAAATAGTGGCTTCAGATTCAGGGAAACCTCCCTTAAACCAGTCTGCAATGCTCCTGATCAAAATTAAAGATGAGAATGACAATGCCCCAGTTTTCACGCAGCCTATCATAGGCCTTTCCATCCCTGAGAACAATGCTCCTGGTACTCAGCTGACCAAGATAAGTGCTACTGATGCTGACAGTGGGCGGAATGCTGAGATCAGCTACATCCTGGGTTCAGATGCACCCCCTATTTTCAACCTTGACCGCCGAACTGGAATTCTGACAGCAGTGAGAAAGCTGGACAGAGAAAAGCAAGACAGGTACTCTTTCACTGTGCTGGCTAAGGATAACGGGATGCCACCTTTGCAGACCAATGCTACCGTGACAGTGTCAGTCCTGGACCAGAATGATAACAGCCCTGCTTTCACACATAATGAATATAATTTCTATGTGCCAGAAAACCTGCCCATGTATGGCACAGTGGGGCTTATCACAGTTACAGATGCTGACGCAGGAGAAAATGCTGCAGTCACTCTCTCTATCTTAAATGGTAGAGATAATTTCATTATAGATCCACTTACTGGTGTAATAAGACCTAATATTACCTTTGATAGGGAACAGCAGGGGTCATATACTTTCCAGGTGAAAGCTGTGGATGGAGGAAGACTGCAGCGTTCCTCAACTGCCAAAGTGACCATCAATGTTGTTGATGTAAATGATAACAGACCTGTTTTTGTTATTCCTTCATCCAATTATTCCTATGAGTTGGTTCCAACATCAGCCAGCCCGGGGTCTGTAGTTACTAAAGTCTTTGCAGTTGATAATGACACGGGAATGAACGCAGAGCTCCGCTATAGCATCATAGGTGGGAACTCCAGGGGCTTGTTTACAATTGACCAATTAACAGGCAATATTACTTTGAAAGAGAAGGTAATTACATCAGATCACGGCTTGCACAGACTGGTGATAAAAGTCAATGACCTGGGACAGCCGGAGTCTCTTTACACAATAGCTCTTGTGCATCTGTTTGTGAACGAGACAGTCACCAACAGCTCCTACGTGCAAGAGTTGGTGCGCAGGAACATGGAAACTCCCGTGGGCCAGAACATTGGGGATGGTGAGATAACCCCCCAGACCAATGATTATGTCAAGATCATCATTGCCATTATTGCAGGCACTATGACAGTTATTCTGGTAATTTTTGTTACCGCTTTAGTCCGGTGCCGCCAGACGCCCAGGCACAAGGTTGTCCAGAAAAACAAGCAGAGTGGTGAATGGGTTTCCCCAAACCAAGAGAATAGGCAGATCAAGAAAAAGAAGAAGAAGAAGAAGCGCTCTCCAAAGAGTCTTCTCCTCAACTTTGTGACTATTGAAGAATCTAAGCCTGATGATCCTGGCCACGAGCACATAAATGGCACTTTAGACATTCCCGTAGAGCTAGAAGAACAGACTATGGGAAAATATAACTGGGCCACCACACCAACCACATTTAAGCCTGATAGCCCAGATTTAGCAAAGCACTACAAGTCTGCTTCTCCACAGCCTACCTTTCAAATTAAACCTGAGACTCCTGTACCCCCCAAGAAGCACCATGTCATTCAGGAATTGCCTCTAGATAACACCTTTGTGGTGGGCTGTGACTCGCTTTCCAAGTGCTCATCAAGCAGCTCGGACCCTTACAGTGTTTCTGAATGCAGCTGTCAAGGAGGCTTCAAGACCCCAGGCCCCATACACACCAGACAGGTAATGGAATTTTAAGGTGCTTTCTTCCTCCTTCTCTTCTCACTTTGCCATTCCTATAACTCTAGCTCAAATTGCTGCAAAATAAGTGCTTCTGCGAGGATTAAAACTTTGAGAGTTCATGTTCGGTCAAGGCATTGTAAAGTAAACAATTTGAGATTCTTCAGTGATAAGGATGAGGATAATAAGAAAAGGAATGTTGGCTGTGAGGCAGTCAAGCAGAGAGCGATTCCTCTGGTGGGTATCCTGACTGCAGATGGCAGCATGGCACTTCCCACTTCACTACGGGACCTGGAGCAGCTCTGCCAGGCAGGAAGGGGTTGTGGTGCTGTCCTCTGAAGCATGGTGTGCTCAAGGATCAAAGTAATCTAGGCCAGGTGGAAGGCAATAAAGCTTTACAGGATCTGATAAGTGGTTCTTAATATTAATGGAGTCTCGAACTGCAGCCTTCATTTGGGCATAGCTTTGCTTCAAGGTCTCTCAAAAGCAGGCAAGGATTTTCCACTGAGCGTTTCAGTGCCATTTTCAGACCAGACTCATACCTAAATCTTGTGGAATGACACCGTCGACAGGCAAAGTTAGGGAAAAATTAGAAGCATCAGCATAATTGCTCTCTCTTAGTTGCTGCTCTGCCTGGTAAACCAGGTGTTAGCTTCTCAGAAATTCAGTACAACAAAGGAAATGTCTAATGAATCCTCAGCTTAAAATAAAAACTAAATTGAGGACCAAAGTACCCTTTATTCTTCAAGACCCTACAGAAAGGCTTTAAGTCACTGGAAATAGAATCTATTCATATTCTGAGCAGTTTAGTAAAGTTTGCTGGTTTTCGGTTTACTTCTCTTTCTTCACAAGTATCACAAAGTTTTCATTGAAAATAGTTTTCTAGTTAAGCTTTAATTGGTCAAGCAATTAATCATTAAAGAAACATACTGCAGCACAGTTTACTGTATTAGTGATAATATATTTTAACATTATTGCTTGGTAACATATCCTCAGCATGACTAAGTGTGTTAGATTTTTTACTCCAGCTGAGGTTTTGATTTTTTTCTGTGGGCTTTGTTTTATTGCAACCATAGTGATAACAACATGCATAAAAAAATCTGCTCATTCAGAGCAGTCATCATGTCTTTGAAAATTTCAGGATACATTTTTTTGTTTTACTCTACTTTGTTCTTTTTACCAACACAAATCTGTGTGGTAGTCTATATTACTGTATAGCATTTAAGATTTGAGCATTTTTAATTAAGATTATTTGAATGTATTAATCTACATTACACATTAGAAAAGATTCTTGCCAGTTTGTTCATCTGTTTGAACTGACATAACTCTGAGGAGGGTGATCCTGTTTTCAGCATTCCTGGAGGCCTGATCTAAGCGATTTTTCAGTGGAGTTCTGGAATAGTTCCTGTGAGCCAGGTTCTGCCATTGTTCTGCCACTGTCTGCTGAAAGACACTTTGTGGTGCAGTAATGCTGCTAACAAAGAAAGCAAGCTCATGACTCTCAAAGTTCCTTCTGTGTGAGTAAAAACCTAGAAAGGGGAGTGGAAAGCAATTCTCTTCTGCAGAAGTTGGCTGGGGAAAAGAGCATTTTCTTTTATCTGTACCTTGAAGGTCTATGACAGGGGCTTCCTATCTTGAAAAGCAGAATAGAACTGTGCTTTTTTAGCACTCAGTACCTGATATTAGCTTATCTCCATATAGCTGTACCTGACATGGGTAGTGTGATATGCTGAATATATAAGAAAAGAGATTAATGTTACCATTTTTTCTGATTTGGCTAAAATTACAGCTATCCTTTTCTGCATGAAAGTGATCATGTTGTTGGATAAAGTGTAACTAATCACTGTCAATAGTTTTACACTAATTTGGAAACAATGTTTACCATTAAACATAAGAATTTAAATCTTTATTATTTAAATAGAAGTAATTTCATGAATGCACTTATTTACATAAATTGGGCAAAAGAGTCCATTAGAGGAAATTCTTTTTGTTGGACTGTGGCAAAACGAAAATTGTATTACATGATAAGTAAAAACAAGTAAAGAATTTCTTAAATCTCAAAGGATCTTTTAAAAGTCAGTCTTACTCCTAACCTGGCTCTGTATGTTGTAGCCTCGATAGTTTTATCTCCTGTGGGCTTATAGAAGGTGACTCAGGACAGGTTAATTGAAAGTTGTCACTGTTAGCCAGTAAAAAAAAAAAGGAACAAATACAAATAAAAATAAGCTTATGGCACAGTGTTGTGCTGTCCTGCCACCCTTCAGCCTTGGAGATCAACAGGATATTTGTGGTTAATGATGATTTTGTGTCATGCACTCTGTGAATTTTCAGAAAATTGTAGGACAAGCTGGAGAACTGAAGGATGGTAAGTTCAGTTAAAAAGGGAGATGTGTCAGTTTGAAAAGTGAGAAAAAGATCTGAGAGAAAATATTGGACTTTAATGATAACATAACAATTACCATAATGCAGCCCTTTTACAAGCCAAAGGTTCTCTGAAGGAGCCTAAAGAAGATTCCATTCGCTGTGAAGTATCTCTTCAGTTTCTAGTGGGGACTGATATTAGCAGACTACACATCTGAACTATTGTTAGTTTGATCCATGCAAGACTTTCTACTCAGATATTTGAAATGTTATTGAGTTACAGCTAAAAATATATGTTTTCTTCCGAAGCTCTAAATTTTGTGTCTGTCTGAATGGTATTGATTCAGGTCTTTAAAGAAGGGAAATTATGTCTTTGCTTTGCTGCTAAATTTGTCTAAGTGATCTATAAAATGACAGAAAGTCATTATAACAGTTGTACTCAAAAAGCATGAAAGCAAAGATGGAAAGGTTTTTCTACTAAAAACCCCAAAATATCTCGTTAGTGGTCATGTGGGCAAATAAATACAGCAGTGGCACAGCTGAAATTTTTATGGAGAAGGAATTGGAGACTCCTGAAGCAGCTGAGAACACATTGAATCATGAACTACAGGAAACTGAAGAGGGAAAAGTATGGTCTTAATGCAATATCCCCTAGGAGAGAGGTCAAGCTTCTGCTCTATTTGTGAGGAAGGGCAAGGGGCAGAGGCACTGATTTTATTTTGAAGTTAACCGGTAGGAATTAATAAATACTAATACAATAGACCTTCAGAGTAGCATGCTTTCTTTTGGGATGTAGTAGAGATAATTCTTTTATAGAAGTTTTACCAAGTGATAAACTGTGAAGGGGCTTATTCATAATAAGGTTTTTCAAACTAAGATATCTGGAGTCTTATAAAAATCAAACTGACTTTCCTTGTCATCAGATTTTCATTGTTTTAGTAGTTGTGGGACTCACAGAAATACGTATTTCTTTGGTGAAGAAACAGCATCTTTAAAGTTTATTTGTCTGCAAGCTTTGTAAAAGATCAGTTATTTTTGACACTTACCTCAGTGGGAGCAAACTGATTGAAGTATTCCATAGTGACACAAATCTTCTAATTCTCTTTACATTTGCACAGTGATGATGAAAAGAAGGGAGAGGAGGTTTTTTCCAGTCTAGTTTTCATGTAACACAATTTCAAAATCTGAAATCTTTGCTCAAATACTTAAATCTACATTCAGACAATTCAAATGCCTGTCTAGGTATCATCCTGTCTAGTCAAAACACGCATAATTATAGAGCGCAGTGTTAGCTGTAGCAGCTTGGTTCAAAGAAGATATAGGTACAAAGATTCATTAAAACTTCCCATGCATTCTCCTTCTTCTTGTCTCTTTCTTTAAATTAATGATATTTCAGATGTTCTTTTCGTTTGAAAATAGTACAATGCATACTACAGGAACAGGAGAAATCTTTGAAAATTTACACCTGGTCACTCAGGAAAGGCCCTGAGATCTTTTGGATGGTCATTTTAAACTTTTAACTTTAGAACAAGTTTTTTCTGACTTAGTGTTATTGAAGAAGTGCAAGTGTCCAGGAAAGCAACAACTTTTCCGCTGGTAGAGCTGTAAGGTGCAATGGTGCTCTCAATCTACGATTCCGTGGGTTTTTGGTGGTTCTCCCTGCTTCACGCTGGACTTTGGGCCGTATATTTAGTTCCACCTCTAGTACCATGTCTGGGAGATTGTTGAGGGAGGAAACAGGCATGCAGATTGATTTTTCTCATATTTACTAATGCAAATCTTCATTAGTAGATTTTAGCTGGCAGGATTCTGTCTGGGAATTTATCCACAGTTATGAATAGAGATTTCAGATGACGCAGTGATCTCTGCTGAACTGGTTTCTTAGAAGCTGACTGGAGACAGACATTACATTCCTCACAGAAATCTGAATGGGAAGTAGACCTCATTTAAAATAGATTGCATTTTGGGGCCCCACTGTCTCAATTCTCTGATTCTATCACTGGCTGCTTAGACCTGCTTAGAGTTATAGTATATTTGGTTTTCTGATTTAAAATGTGGTGAAATGTCATTATAGCTTCCCACTCACTATGAGAAAAGTGTGCTCAGGATATGAATTGAAAGAATATTGCACTGTTCCTGAAACTAACAGCTCTGAAAACTCACATGTTCTGTGAATCTTTAGCTGCAGGATTTATTGTTTTGTATAATAACAGTGAGACTACTGAATTTAATTCAGTATCCTGTAATCATCAGGAGGCAGGGCTGATGCTTCTGGATGTAAAAGGCTATTGACATAACACTGGTATTTTGCATTGACAGATACAGAGTCAATTACACTCAAAAACCATTTTCTTCTAAATACCAGCTAAATAGCTGATGGTGTAAGCCCTTCCTAAGATCCATTTCAAAATTGATTACTATGATTCTAAATATTCTCATTATTTTATCTTAATTTTCTGACTGGCAATTTTGCTGGTAATTCTGATCTGCTGCCATGTACACACGTTTCAGAAAAAACTCTGAAATTTGCGTCTGGAGAAGAGATTTCTAACTGAGATATAAATCAAAGTCTGTGAGTCACAAGTTAGAGACCAGTTATTTAAATTTGCATCACTACTGAAGTAAAGCTGGTCAAGAAAATGTTTTTTCTCTGTACAAGACTTTGAAGAAAATCTTCTTCAGAGTTGTTCTTTTAATATCTTTCACTAGAAAAGCAAGAGTCTGTAAAGTGTCCCCTTTGCCTCATAGTAGAAGGCAAAAACAGAGCACAAAAAAAGTGAAGAAAAAATGAAATATTTTGAATATGACACTTCACTAGAGAAAACAAAGGCACTTTTTTCCCCCAGTAAGAACTCATTGACTGAGTTTATACTGAAATTGGTAGATGAAGTTCCAGCATTAATAACTGAGTGATTTTTATGTAAGCTAGAATGACACAACTCTTTTTCCAGTAGCTGTTTGCCTTGGGGCAGTAGTAACATAAGTTTTCAAATATTAACTGTATTTTACATCATTTTTGTCAGTGGGATAACTGAAAAATTTCCTCTTTTCTCCTTGTGACCTAGCTTTTGTTATTTGAAATGTCTTATAGCTATAAACTATTGCCAGTGATGAAGTCTGATTTGACTGTGGTTTAATTTTCACACTTGTTTATTTTCCTGTTTTCTCCCAGAAGGTATTGCACTCAATAATCTGCAGTTGATAGCAATTTCCTGACCAGTGAGTGGCTGGTGTCTTGGTGACTGTGGTATTGATAGTGCTTTCTTTTCTGTGAAATGATTGATCAGAATGACTAACTCTGTTGATGATAAATATAGATAAAAGATGCAAAATAATTCTTCAAATAAAAGTGTTTTATGGTTTTAGGAATGATGCTTTTGAATAAAGTCTACCAAAGCCCTGCAGAACATGTTCTAGGTAGCACAGTAGTCTTCTGATAGCCTTAATCTTGCACTTTGAGGTTTGAGTTGGTAAAGAAAAAAATGTAGTAAGAAACTTAGAATAATTACAAAGAAGCTATTTGTGTGGCTCCCTCTGTTCCAGCCTTTTTGCCACGTGTATATGGATGTGTGCAGATCTTTGCTTGTGCTTAGAAAGCTGAAAACACGCACGCACCAAAAAAAGGTCGGTTCCTTAGAATCTCGGTAGCTCAGCACATCTCAAACCATACAGTGGTTAGAAACTTGGAGAACGAACTTGACAATTTATGGGGAAAATGCTGCAGGAAAGGGCTTTTCTCATGCTGTTTCTCTGTTTGCCAGCTCTGAACGCCATCGCAGCTGATGTTATGTACTGAAGTCGTACGTGTACACAATGATGTTAAGCCAGCAAATATGAAAACAAGGAAATAGCACGAGAAAGCCCTTTGTCCTGTCTCTGATTGCCGAAGACATTTATCGTCTGATCTCCAGAGGGGTTTGGAAGTGACGATGAACTGTTCAAGCTGCCCTACTGAAAGGTATCAAGGGCAAGAATTTTTTAAAAAAAGAAAAGACAAAGAAATTTTAGTACATTGTGCTATAGTGTTCTATAACGTAGTTTTGCTAAGAAAAAAGTAATGTGACCCATCCTTCTTCACAGTTGGTGATTATGGTAAATTTATTTTGCTTGTAATCATCTTCTTGTCCCAGATTTTTTCCTTATTTATTTTAGTTGAAACAATTAGGATTTTTGTTTCTATAAATATATTGAAAGGGAGCAATAAATTTTATTCATATGTTTAAGAGAGAATGTAAAGTTCTTTATACTCCCTGCATTTAAAAGAAAAACAAAGAAGTTGTTGTCACTTATAGCACCATTATACATGTTAAGAATTAAGTGTTATTTATATCTATTCCATAATATTTTTAATGATTATATTGCTGCTATGGATCATAAATAGAATTGATCTAGTCACTGCTTTCTCATTTTATAGGCACAATAGTAGTAGTGAAAAACAGGTACTTCCTGCTTTCTTATCCACATTTTGTAATAAATGGTCACATTTTAAAAAACTGGAAAGAATTCACGTAACTTTTAAAAAGAAAATTTAATTTGCATTTTGCTTGCTGAAGTCTACATAATATCTGTGTAACAGGTGCCAAACATTTAACCTTTTAAAGTATTTTTAATTAAAGGAAAAAAAGAAAAAGTCATAAATCCAGTGACTTGGTTTTCAGTGTCATAAAATAGGAAATAGCATACATAATTTTGTCACTGTTAGCCAGCACATGGGGGGGAAAAAATGGCCTACTTTTCTTCTTTTTTTTCCCCCAAATTATCCCTCTATATAGCCAATTTTTTTTAATTAAAGTTTTTTTACATTATAATTTGTTATTTAGCACGGCTCATTTAAAAAATAAAATTCAAGTATCATAGCTTTGTTTGCAGGTTGGTTGCAAGTTCTTGTATATTGCCTCACATTTTAGGGAGTAATGCTTAATATGTATCATCTATAATATTAGAATTTCATATGCAATGCAAAATCTCTTAGGAAGCAAAGGAGTATAAAGAACCCTGTTTTCTGCACTTATATGAAGACATGTAATATTAGTTTGCTAGAATAAAATGAAATACAGACACTGCTTTTAACTGGGATGTATACAGTATATATAACTTTCTTTTAAAGCAAAAGTTATTAATGATTCATGAATTAGACTACAACATGGAAATCTTACACATTACTGTATGTTTGATGTAAAGATATTTATAGGCTTGTACTTAATAATCACGTTGCCTCAGTTCTTGGACTGCAGAATGTCTACCATGACTGTTGCCTATAGTTTGCTCCACATTTGCTATCTGGCTCTTTTAAAAAATGTGTATTTGGCTATTTGATCTGTAAAATAAATTCTATTAATAATGAAATACGTATTGTAATTTAGCATATTGTATTGCATAATTATAGCTATGACTGTTACAGAAAATCTTTCATTTCCGATAATGAAATCATTTTCTTGGGAAGAAGTTCATGTATCTCTAAGACAGTTTTGCTGTTCTTATTTATCGTAGCCTTGCAGCATTTATGCTTCAAACTAAAAGCCCCAACACTTGCAGTGGTTAGACATACAGTAGTGATATTTGTTGACTCAGTGCCACAACTCAGCCAGTTGAAGGTTCATTCCTAACATAGCAAGGAACATGGCACATTCAGCAAGTTGTTTAGTGTAACAAAGATTGGTCCTGCCTGTTGCTGTTGCAGTCGTTTGTGTAGGAGCTTCGTAGGTGGGTGATGGGAAGCATTCAGTGATGTTTATGAGTAATAACCCTTTGGCCTTGCAGAGTTGTTTGTCAGGCAGACAGTGTGATTTCACACACTTTGAGCTTCTGCTTTTTTCTTTGAATCTTTGGGTTTCTGTTCTTAGGAGAATTAGGTTGGATTTCCATGATGAGAAAACTCCTGTACATAAAATTAATGTTTGATTAAGAGAAACACGAAATAATTTCAATGCTTACATTGAAATTTTTATTTTTTTTTTTTAAATCAGAGGATACTGAGTGGAGATTCCTGACTAGGTTAATCTGATCTAACCTCAAGCATGTAATTTAGTTATATCAAGTGAAAATATAGTTGCCCTCAGTTTTTTCTCTGGTGGTGAAAGGCATAGATAGACTATAGGAGGTTATTTTGATCCTAGGACTGCACACCCTCTAGAAGTGCCTACTTTCTTACACTGAGTATGAAGAGAACCTTTGATAAGTACCTTTGTTGTACCAGATGTGCCAGTCATGTGCTTTCAGAGAAGAATATACTTCATGAAATTTCTAGTTCTTTTGCTGGAGCTCTAACTTTTTACTAGTATTACACTGGTCCTATCACTCTAGTCTACCAATAAAGATTTATAAAAGAATCTAGGATGATTTTAAAATTTGCAAAAGCTACATGAAGGAAATCAAAGGTACATCATATGGCTTATTGGTCCAAATCAGTAACCTCTCTTCTCTGGTTCTCTCATGAGTCAGCACGGCCAAATATAATCACCCTCCAAATGCACTAAGGGAAAACCAGAAACCTCTTAAGTCATTCAGTTTCAGGTGTTTTCTCTGTTTCAATTTTTGTTTTCTTTCATTTAAGTATCACTTTTTAAAAGTCATTTTTTCATATAGTGGTATAAAACTTGTTCAGAGCTCATTTCCTCCTGATGGTTGAATGGGTTCATGAAAGTCTCACTAAAGCCTAATATGTACTGACCAAATATGTCTGTGTGCTGAACATCAATGTTTACACTTTTCTGTGATGAAGGCCAGTCAAAAATTTCTATTTTTTTTAAATAGTATTAGCATCCTGAGTCAAAGCTAGGTGTATGTGTTTCAAAACCATTTCCCAAATGTTTTCACCTACAGAAACATTGTTTTCTGACTGTATAGAAGTCAGAGTAACTTAAAAGCAAAAATCACTGAGTTGATCAAATGTCGCTTTTGAAATTGAAAACTCAATATATTTTCTTTGGAATGTCAGTTATTTTATTGTACTTCAGACTGTAATATTCCAGTCATCTTAGTAAACTTCTTAAGAAAGTCACCCTTTGTCTGGTGTGCATTGCTGGATAAATCAGACAGGTCAGTGTTATAGGTAAAGCCCCAGAGTGTACTTTTGCTTGGTTCCAGTTGTCTCAGCAAAGAGAGAACTCCTTTATTTGCTGCCAGTTTTACAGAGTAGACTGATCACACCGCTGCTTTTAGCCCTCCAAGGCCAGCAGCCAGAGCTGGCTCCCAGATGTGCTGTTGTGCATCCAGTGCCACGTTGGCAATGCCTGGATTTCACCTGGATGTGTGTCTACCAAAGCTCCACACCACTGACCTCAAACACCTGATAGCCAGGGAGTCACTCCCAGGAAACGCTGTGGCAGTTTGTGTGAGAACTGCCTGTCATAGCAGTAAATAGCTTGGACTCTTGGGGATTTAGATCCTTCTAAATTTAATTGAGTGGGGGACTTCTGAAGGGCAGTAGAGTGCTGTCAGGAACAAAGCTGGTTTGTGATGTAAATAGAATTATATTTTTAACATAAACTGTAATGCTGCAGGGTTTTTTTGTTACACATTTTCAGTGATTTCCCATTTTACCATAAAACATATATTTATGGTATATCCTGGTCTTAAGTATTATTTGTAAAATCTTTTTAACAAATAATTTTAATATATATTTTTGCTTTCATATTGAATTACTGAGCACTGTTCCTTTTATGTCTTATTTATCTATTTCTAAAATAAATTTTGTTTGAAGATAATATTTGTATACCTTCTGGAGAAGCACTGTTTTTAAATACACCTCTGGTCTGTTTGCTTAATGCATGCACACCATCAAATCTATATAGAAATTGATATTTTTCACAGTGATTATGGTTATTAAATAACTTTAACACACAGATTACCAGTAGGATTTAGAGTACATCTGAAGAAATATGCTTCTTTCAAAGCCTCATACTCTTTAGCAGTACCTTTTTTCCAAAGAAATCTGCTTTTTTCAGAGCAGGAATTCCAAGAGTTACACAACTTCCAAGGGTGTTTCCATCCATGTGTGAGTGTTTATATATCCATGTATATATACTGTTTGCATATGCATATAAAGACCAAGAGGGTGCATATACACATTTATCACACATTCAATTAGCAAAGCTTATAGATGTTACATATTACACAGAGTATCACTGCAGACATGTGCCCATCTCAGTACCCAATATATCTTTCTATGAAAGACAGACAAGCACTAAGGTTCTCAATTTGCCAGATTATTTGAGTTTTGGAAAGATTAGTCTTCCCTTCTGAGAACATACTGTGTTCTCAATATGTAAGAAAGTGACTCTTGATAATTTGGAGACTGGGATACAAATTTGATAAGTACAGCTTTGAATTTTAGTTCTCTTATTCTTTTACTAGTTTACTTTTACTCATTCCAATACTGTCCCCCAGTATTCTAAAATACACTTTTTTCTATTATATAGATTCATACTCCTAAATTTTGCCACTGAAAATGTAGTAAAAATGACATTTTTGTATTTTCTCCAAATTGTGAGCCTCTGATTATTTCATAAATAGACACATGTAAGTCAAATTGAGTTACTTTTAAGCATAGAGATGCATATCAAGTAAGCTTGATATCAGGAATTTTTCAGGGGTACTACTGACTTTCTGCGATCTTTTAAATAGGTTTTATTCATTTGCGTTTTCATTTCCAAGGAAGGTGTTCGTTCAAGCTCAAATAACTTTCCAATAAAAACTGAATGATGATACCAAAGATATCAAGTTTGGTTTCCAATCACCAAATTGCAGTCTTTTTTCTCACCCTAGTTTTCACCCTTTCTCTCCTAAGGGAAGAGGTCCATGGCTGTTGGATGGATGAACTGCCCTCTGCTTATGTTCTCTGCTTCCTTTTGGGCTGTGACGTTGTTTGACTTTATTCTTGAGATGATCACCAGAGTCCCACATGAAATTTGAATCTAAGACCTTTCCTCAGAAGAATTTCCTCCTTTTTATTGTGTAGGCATTACAAAACCTTCACTTTTATCTGTATGCATCAATAGCAAACAAGTTGGAGGCCAGTGGACACACTGACACTAATATGGATCTGAAAGACTCCAATTGTAGACTTTCCCTCACAAAAATACTTTTGCTAGGTGTGTATCTAAACCATCTTTCTCTCTTCTATGAAAAACAAAACAACATTGGAGAAATTCTGGTCTTTTCCAGAGACACATGTGTTTCAGATAACGACCAAATAAATGACCCCCAGACACAAGTACTTCAACAGGTGAATAGAATTTGGAACCTCCTTTCCTTGGAATTTGTAGGGTGTTTGAGTAGTTGGAAATTACTCAAAATGTTGTGGTTGTCTGACAACCAACCTTGCCAGGGTCTGCGTGGCCAAGTTCGTGACCTTGTGCAGGACTTGGGTGGAATTAGGATGGAAGGGATGAAGGAAAAGTAAGATCTCATTAGTCTTATAATTATTATTGTGGTGAGAGAGATCAATCAAAATCTGAAGCGCCACATCAGAGATCTTTTGCAGGAGCATATTTTCTTAATTGGATTGGTGTGGATTTATTATGGACAAAAGCAGCCTGCTAGCTTTGAGTGTATGTGATCACAGGGGTTCCTGCCTGAATTGAAAAGTGATTCAAAGGTAAGGTTTCTTAATTGTATTGTTGACTGATTTTTATAGATTGCTAGAAATTTTGTTTTCCTACCTTTGAGAACTAATGTATTTTGAACTGGAAGTGCAGAAGAAATGCAACTTGGAAAAACATATGGTACAGGGGTTTTTTGTTGTTGTTTTAACTGGAAGAAACTATTTCAATTCTTAAAGATGGTGCAAAATGTTTTTGGTATTATATACCTTTTCTTAATTCTTAAACTTACTTGAGGTAAAATTATAGGTTTTTGTATGAAAATAAAATGTCTTCTGGCTTTATTGCATTTTATTTCTCGAAGTATATTAAAACAAATTTAAAAGCAAATACTTTTGCTTGCTAGTACCTAGTTATTACAGCCATGTAAACATATAGATATAGCTATTTAGAATTACACATTATTGAAAGCATAAATATTTTCTGTTTTCTGTCTTGTGTATTCAAAGATCTCTGGTTTTGGTGGTGGTTGATATAAAACTGTCAGTTGCCAACACACCACTAAATCAAACTGAAGCTAGGAAAGTGCTTTTCTGTTTAAATAACTATATTTGTAAACTAAACTTCAAGAGGGGAGGAAAACATTGGATTATATTCTCAAGCTTAGCAGAAGGGAGGCAGCAACTTCTACAGCCTGCTGAGATTTTGATTGCTATTGATTTCAAAGTTAGAAGCCCAAACCTCTACAATTTATACCAGAAATGTTGCTCCCAACTCGTGTTAAACTTGAAACTCAGTGAGAGCTGCAACTAAGAGCTGCTGCCACTTGTAAAGGCATGTCTGATATTGTTATTAGCAGCAGTGATCAGCGTTGTTGTATTCACTGCTCCACAGTCCCTGCTGAGTCACCTTGATCTATAATATTTTCTAGAACTGAGTGGGAACAATGGATTTACCGCAAATCCTTCAAGAAAATCTTTTTTTTTTTTTTTTCTCCTTCAAAATAGCAGGAAGCTGCTCTGCCAAATACAGGTATCTAATATTTTTCAGAAGGATGTCCCGTTAGAACCACTGAATACTTACCTTTTTAATTCTTGTGTTACACATTGTAGGAGCTTATACACAGGGATATACACAAAAACATACACCAAAAAAAAGAAGATAATTTTCTAAAACATTTCACATTCTTTTATAAGGCAATATTCAGTGATATTTCTTGCTGAGTGCATTTGTGAACAGCCTGAAGTAGATTTTTAATCTAGCAATGACACTGTGGCTAATGAAAAAACATGGATAAACAGATTAGTGTTTACTTACACATGGGAAAATCATCAAACCTACTGATTTTGGAAACATGAGGCTGGACAATTCCATCAAATTTATTAAATCAAAGATATTAACTTCTAAGTATCTGGTGAATGCATTGTAAGGAAGTTGTACGGCCAAAGTTGTGAAAGAATTTCTGCTTAATGATTTCTGCTGATTCAATTCCCTTTCTTCATTGGGTTTATTCCAAGACCACTGCTGTGTATTATTCCTTTGACCAGTTTCTAACTTAAGTTACTTCGTGTCCTTGTTCACCAAATATTATCTTTGTTCTTTCGTGGTGTAAAAGAATACATGTGTGGTCTATCATTGTGAGATTCTTGTTTTCTGCTCCCTAATAGAGAGTTCAGGTTGTTTTATTGCTATGTCTTCCTATTTTTATATTATAACTATGTGTTTTGGGTTTTTTTGTGTAAGAATCCAGACATGTGTAAGGTCTTGTACTTGGTATTGTCAACTTAATGTTTGCCAAAAGCACTGATAATAACCAAAGGAATTAGTATCACATGTATAAATATCCTTGGAAATACATTATAATAATTTAGGAGATGATGGTGGGTCATAGAATATGTATCTATGTGTTATATTAGAATTCTTAAAGATTGCAGATTATGGAATAATAGAATAATTCAGGTTCAGAGGGATCTGTGAAAGTCACCTGGTCCAATCCTGATACTCAAAATTAGGCTGATTTAGATCAGTTTTCTCTGGATCTGATTCTGTTGATTTCTGGATATCTCTAAAGGTGGAGATTCCAAAACATTTCTGAAACACTAGTTGCTCTGTGATTAACCCCATGATGAGAAGTTTTTCCTTGTTTTAATTGAAAGTTCCCTTGTGTGTAATTTCAGTTGGAAGAGTGTGTAAATACCTTAAAGATTGCTAATCTTTTCTGGATGGGCCTTAAAGAAAATCCAGCAAAGTCTGTTTTGAATACAAGTCATTAAGCAGATCAATCATTCTTTGTTTGTTTGGTTGGTTGGGTTTTTTTCCAGTTAATATATCTTTGTTTCTCTGACAAAAGGATAGTATCCCAGACATCTTAGATCCTCACTCAGAGCATATTTGGGAGAATTTGACTCTGCCATATCAACACTTGGAAGGAAATACTTTTTCCTATGCAGGCCATTGCTGTGATCTTCTGAGAGTCCTCTGGGGTCCTCTCAGAATTCTCTGGGATTAATAAATTCCTGCATCAGTACAAATGCTTAATATTTCAGGATCATCAAGAATATTTAGGTGTCTCGGTGGAAATCAGAATTTTAACTGTCTTTGTGAATCTGCTACTTATATGTATAAATATTCAAATGAATTCAAATTAGTTATAACTGTAAATATTTTAAATATATCTATTCATATGCATTTTCAAGGTGAAGCCCAAAGTGCACTATTTGCTGCTCGCTTGTATGGCTCATTAACTTTTGTATTCATCTTCATTTTATAAATATGTTGAGAAATTTCATTTGGAGTTCATCTAGTTCTAGTGCAAACACTGAGAAGTTGACACAGTCTTGATTGTTTTACTCACAAACTAACGAGTGAATCGAACCTTTTCAGAAACTTATCATGAAGGTTGGTTATTAGAAGCAGACAGAAATGACAGAGTAATTCTGTCAATAACAATTAAACCAGGGAGATGTAATTGGAAAGGAAAAAAATCTTGATGCTTCCTGTACACAAGATGTACAGTGGTGCAATTATCTGCTTTCAGCTCCCAAGCATCATTTATTAGTTACAGTAGTTGGGCTTTGAAACACACTGAACATGGCTAAGACAGCATGTGCTCCGTTGTGTGAGGGTTCCAACATCTGTCCTGACAATCCTCTTACAGAATGTCTTGTAGGAATTAAGAAATGGCAACGTGACTTCTGAAATGGATATGAAAGAAACAAGAGTAAAGGGGGCGGGGGGGAGTTGGAAGAGGAGATTTAATTATTTCATTGCCCCTTTTTAACGCTTTAACTGCTTGAACTGTTTGTTTTTATTATTCCAGATGGCAGCAAGATGCATATAAATGAATAAAATGAAATAGAATAAATCAAATGCTTGGCTGCTGTTCAAGAGCAGCTAAGGCTAAACTTTATTAAATTCACATGAGGATATGATAACTGGAATTTCACACAATGAACTGCAATAATCTTACTTGTGAAGAACATGATTCTGCTTGAGACAGATGAGAGAATCTAAAACTTTGTCATGAAAAAAACAAAGCCCCTTTGAAACTTTATTTTCTGAGGGCACTTACTACTTGGGTGAAATACGTTCCCACAAACAGAACCATCATGCACAATCCATTTTTACACATCAGAATTTCCAAGGGTTGTCTGTAACGCAATGGTCTTGAGACATCTCTTGTCACTTAATGAAATTAATATTCTTTTTAATATGCTGGTTTTCCTCACTTCTTTTAATTGATACTTCAAAATTTCTAAAGAAAGAATAATTTTATCCCTCAAAACTCTAGAAATACAATTCCTGCCAATACTCACATGATATATGTTGTTAAATTTTCCATTTAAATGTAGTATAAAACTGCATTCATAAACTACCTCTCTTTATCTATAATGAAGGAAAGAGAAAATGCTAAAACTGAAGGCTAAATGACTCTGAACTCGCAAATCTATTGAGGACTTGGTCAGGGAATATTGACTTTGTTTCTACCTGTATATTCATGAAATATTTATACTCCACAATTACTTCCTGGTTTTCCTATTTACCTGCATAGAAAAGTGAAGCAAATAAGCAACAGCACACGGATCTCCGAAAGTACATCCCATGGAGAGATAATTGATGCAATCAATATTTAGTCTATTCACTGAAAGTTTCAAAATGCAGAAGTGCAAAAGCCAAAAAAGAGATATTGAGTCAACTCTTAACCCTGTGCTAAAAAAAATATACTCATTTAATTGCAAGGCTTTCTCCCAAATGAAATGAAAATTGTATTTGTGATGCCTCCACAGGGAAAATGTGCAGGGAGAATCACTCATAGGTTTGCTGTCCATTGGAGAGGGATCATCTGAACTTGACATGGTTTACTAAATTTCTTAGGCATGGACAGAAATGAAGCAACTGGTGACTTATCAAGTCCTGCAGATCTTGGTATTTACATGTAACTGATGGCTTGTGGAAAGTAATTTACTCTCTCTCTGGAGATACTACATGGATCAGAGGAAGCGGTGAAATGAAATTTCCTTGAAGGAAAACTTCACAAGCACTGGAAAGGATGTAGTTCTTGCTTGCAAATATATCTTGATAAAAGTTTCTGTTTGAAAGATCAGGAAGATTTTGAAGCACTGAGATAGCTGAGTAACTCTGATATGACAACTTGAATAGTAGCAAATGTAAACATATTTTTTCTCTCTACCTTATTTTTTTGCTGGAGTTTTAATGCTTGAGAGTTTTCCCCAAGGACAAGGTATTTTATCAAATTCACAAATGCAGAACTTATCTGAAGGCTACCAACACTTATTCCTGAAAATAACAGTCCAAAGGTCTATAAAAAAGATAATGGCCAGAAAAAGTCCGACATATGTCATAACAGATAGGTAACCTTTTCTCCTTGTGAAACCAGCCCAAATAAAAGCTCAGTTTTAATCATAACTGGTTTTCCTCTCCCTATGTCAATCAAACCTTTTATGTTGATAATCTGAAGAGAATGGGGTTGAGAACACAAAGTCTACTTTTGTATTATTAAGATGAAAAGATTCTGCAAGGGTTTGATAACATTTGAGATGCAGAGGCTGTTACAGGAACATAATGAATATCAAATAAATCTGCAAAAAAGACTTTTAAGATAAAATCCTGATGAAAAATGCCACTTATTCTTTATTTTTCAGCAGCCAGGTTTAAAGACTGCAAGTCAAGAGTGTTGATCTGTATTTAATGGAGGCATTTAGTTTAAAACTCTTTATGGTGAAATATGAACCTTGAATTCAGTTACTTCTCATCTGATCCAAAAAATAATTTTAAAATTAGACTCAGTTCTTTCATGTTCAACTACAGAATATTCTATTATTAAATCAGGTTTTACCAATGGATGTCACAACCTTATGTGTAAGTCTATGAAACCTGTTATTCCAAATGAGTTCTGTAGTGTTTGGATTCTTTTCAGTGTAACTACTTATTTTTGGAACTTATTTCCAGAATAAAAAGCATCTGACTGGTCACTTTTAATTTATACATCTCAGAAGTATTGGGTTCCATGACAGAAGAAATCAGATTGGGTACAAATGAAACAAAAGTTGCCATATGCTAATTTGCTATAGTTGTTCAATGGCTGTCTTTTTAAGACAGAAGAGGGTTATTAGTCTGTTGTTAATTGTTTATTTCGAGCTTTATCTGTCAGTATATCACTGACTTTTTTAAGGGTGTTATTCAGGACAGGGAGTTAGGAGCTGGAACAAAATGTTCTACTACTGGTCAAAAAAATGTTGCGTGATGGGAATTCGCAAGTGAATATATTGCAATCTTCCAGAGGGATTGTGGAAGATTGTCTTACACTGTTTCTGTGCCATGACTTGTGTGTGCTTGTAAGCTTTGTGTGGATTTTCTTTTTTTGTAATTGTTTTTGCTTTAGCCATACTGTGGCCTGAGATTGGAAGAAAAAGATAAAAGGTCAGAAAGGCTTAATAGCAATTTTCTTTCTGAAAGAGAGAGACCAGTTGATCCAGCTTAAATGGTTACTGTTATTGGATAACTGTTGAATTACAGAGACAGATGCAAACTGTAAAACCTTATGGGTCAGCTCTACACCAGAAGAGGAGATTGACAGGGAAAGGTGAATCAAAAGCAGATGGATGGGAATGGAGAACCCCTTCTTCACTATGTAAATGACAAAGAAAATAAAAGACAGGTGAATTTTCTCCCCCTGCTTTTTGGTGTGTTGCTGAGGATGAATGGGGTTTTCTTACTGACAGACAGATCTGTGCTGGGTGTACAGCATGGGGTTTGTGGACTGTATTTCAGGTGTTTGTATGATCTCACTGAGGCAATGGTCAAACCAATCCCTCACACACGCCAACATTTTATACCTATTTTAGTAGGAGAAATGCTGGGAAGTGAGGTAACGTTTTACTTGTTATTATCTTTGGGTTACTTTTATTCTCTTTTGCAAATTTAGAACAGCTTGGCTGCCATAGAGGATCAGGAAATATGTTGTCTCAGGCCCAGACACTTGACTGTCAGAGCACTGAAGCACAAGCTGGGGAGAGAGAATAAGCAGAGCACGAACAGCCTCACCATTCACTTGGGATTATGTAAGGCTGGATGATGAAGACAGACATTGGAATGTCATAGTGATTTCTTCCAAGTGATAATACTTTCCATTCTCAATGACTGTAAAGGTAGCAGAAATAGGGGTTTTTTGTGAAAGGTTTAGGTTGAAATTCATTTCTTCTGTAGGAGGTGAAGGAAGAGAGACACACCGAGAGAATCATTGCTAGAGCTGTCTCAAATACCTAACATAAGCTGGAGTGAGTCACTCAGACTCTCTTTCCTCTACGTACTGTAGGAGGTAACTATATGAACACTTAGTTTTTAGATATCTAAAGCTGAGTAAGATGATTTCTCAAATCTAATACAAAAATAATTATAAAAACTAGGGCTCACAAAGCTGAGAACATTTTGAAGCCATGACCTTCAGTATTATAGGCAGATTGCTCTTGGTTAGAAAGAGCTGAGGTAATTGAAAGATAACACAGAGAGGAGTTTTCAAAGTGAGTAGAAGTATTGTGCTCGGATATTTTTGCCACCATTGACTCTAAAGTTAGGGTGCTTATTCCATGTGTGTTGTTCAAGTTGTTTGAAATACTAGTAAATTTTACTGTGTAGAGAGGAGTTAAATTATTTGATACATTTTCCTTTATTTTTGTAGAATAAACAATTTATGTGCCATGTTATAATGATGATATCTCTTACCTTTGAAGCAATTTCTCTTCATTATATAATTTTTGTATATGTATTTCTACCAGTCTGATTCACCTGCTTTACTCTTTGCTATAAGCACAGATTCAAACGCATTCATTCTGCTTCTTTATTTGGGCATGTAATTTATGAGCAGCACCATTTAAAAAGGAAAAAAAAAAGAACCAGGATTTTGGGGAGCATATATTTAGTGTATCAGCACACACCTCCATAGTGCCAGCAGACAAACTGCAGTAGATCCTGGTACATTCCAATAATCTGAAAACCACGACCGAGGAGAAAGTGAGGAATGTTGTCTTTCAGGCAGGGTGGATGGTGTAAGCACTTTCTTGTTTGTAAAGTTCACAGGTGTCAACATGCATGTTGTTGTTTCCTTTGATAGCACACAACCTTTGGAGAAAATGCCAATCCCTTTGTGTTCTCGTGGCAGTCATGGTGGTCACTGCGGAGTCAGGCGGTGAAACCCTTTGGCAACACATCTTTACAAGATAAAGTTCACGTCATGTTGTGAGAGGAGGCAGAGTCAGTGTCATCTTGAGCTGTTTTCCTGTACTGCTGCTTCATATCTTGCAGTGTTTTGGGGCAAGCAGTCCAGTAGAGAACTTGTTTTCAGAGAACTCTGGATATTTTGCCATATAAGTGCATTCAGTTAATGGTTTTAATGCTTGTGGTAGGGCTTTTGGGAAAAACTGGACTGAGTGATCATTTTTCAGTATAATAATTTTGAGATGGGTTATAAATGGAGAATATTGCATTCAGTTCCTATTTTCCCTGAAACTTTTGGAAGACTGAGCAGCACAGCTGCATCTCTACACACAAGTGTAGGAGCAGAAGTTGGAAGTAGGGAAGTGGGCACTTTGAGGGGGAGGATTTTATCCAAAATTAAATCTAGAAACTCCTAAAATGTCACAGAAATTTTTGAAGCAGTAGAAACTTCTTTGCATAACTTTTGGTAAAGTCTAAGAATGTTTATTTTTTAATTATCTTTCCTTTGTAAGGAGCACTGTGTGGGGTGAAAAGAGCTTGATGATGTGGGAAAACTGAAATTAAACTCCACTGTAATACAATTGTTTTTCATAAGAGTCTATTGCTCTTTACTGCTGCTGGAGACAGACATCCCAAATCTCATCAACTGCTATCCCATGTGATATTAATTAACACATTTACTGTGATGTCCAGAGGGATGTCAAAGTCTAACTAGACAGTTGAACTATATTTCAGTGTGAGTGCAGCTCCCATTGTCAGGGTTTATATTGTTAGATCAGTCTGGTAAAGCTGCTCTTATGCTGTGATAACATTTGCAGACTGGAAAGTTTTCAAACCTGAGCCTTCCTGAATAGTCCTGATACTCACGTGCAAGATTTAAGGTATAGGGAATAAAAAGCCCTCAATGCAAACTATATTTTAATCTAGTTTCTATTAGGATAATTTGACAAAAAAATTACTTTTCATGGCTGCATTTTGGTAAACCTTAAAAAGAATTACTTTTATTACCATTTCTTATTTAGTTGATTTCTTTTTCTTCAAGGCTACATCTTGAAGTTATTTTAATGGAAAATCAAAGGTGCAGTTATTATCTGATGCTTCATCTGCTTTCTTGAAGTTTGGAGAAATAACATGCTGTTACTGTATGAAAGAAAGCCAAAAAAAGTATAATAATGAAGAAGTAGAATGATGTTCTATAAAGACATCTTTGCCATACTGTACATTGCATTGCATTTTATTTGTTCACAGCTTTGCACTGTAAGAAAACTGCAAGGGGATGAAACCTCAAGAGGAAAAGCCCTATGAAATGAGAACAAACAATATCAGAGGATAAGGTGTCTTGCTAACCTTTAAAAATACAGTCCCACACAATTTTCTTCAATAAGAGCTCTTTAGCAGCAAACCAATCAGTTGGCTTCTCACTCACTTTGATGTGCAAATTGAAATTGAATACAAGAAAGATCTTTTGGAAAATCATGTTAATGGAGTTCCATTTTCATTATGTCCAGTTTTCTTTCACTATTGGATACATGTAGGGATGGCTCTTTTCCCCCCAGCGCCCTTCTCTAGATTATTGTGTTGTGTGTTTCTTCACATGCCTTGAAATCCATGTAAAACTCTCAGCTTTCTTCCATCCTATCTTGTTGGATTAATTTTAGTTACCAAATTTTATAGGCTAAAATTTTAGAATCATCCGAACTTCACTGTGCTGTGACTTTTTTTTTTTTCTTCAATTGCAAAAGGTTGCTATTGCTTTCTAGGAAATGATTTATTTAGAGTTTTATATGAAACCAATGATCTCTTCAAGTGCTGAACAACAACCAAAAAGTGAAGTATGTTAGTAAATTGTTGGAGTTAATGACCCTTAATGATCGAGGGTCATTATCTGCTTTTAGCTCACTCTATTACCTACTTTTACTGATTCAAAGCACTGGAGCTTGATTATCATAGGGAATGAGTACTCATATTTTACAGTGGAGAGGAAACTGCACTTGCTCAGGAGTTGCAGTCACTGGTAGAGTATGAGGTCATTCCTCTCCTTCAGAAATTTTTACTTCTCTTCATGCCTAATATGGGGTTTTCAGACTCTGCTTTCAGTGCTGAAGTGTAACCAGTGACTTCTGGGGAAGCAGAGTAAGGTCAATGCACAGACCTGTACAAAACTCCCTTTATCTGGTTTTTGTTCCAGGTTGTCATTAAGGCTGCAGCCAATTTGAAACAGGGAGTTTAACTGTGAATTCATGTGTCATTGAAATGGCTGGAGTTACAGATTACTCCATTACTGTCACTCTTTTATCTAATACCGTATTGATTTATTTTCAAGTACTTAATTTTTCAGTGTTCTGTGCAGCTTAGAGATACATCTTTTCAGCCAAATGCCAAACTGGTATGGAGTACACTGAGAATTATACCTCTTATGAAATTATATCAAATCAGGTAATTCTGTGTGTCTCTATAATAAAGTGTTACACTAAGCTAAACTTAGCATTATGTTAAATTAAACTGTAGTTTCATTCTCAAATTTGAAGCAGAAATTATTTCAGTTTTGAGTAATCAGAGGGACGTGTGTGTACACACATTTATTTCACTGGTTGTCTGTAGATGTCTACAGAAGAAAAAAGCTTAACTATTTAGAATAATTTAAACACTGAAGAATAAGGGAGACCTGTGCTTGGAGACATTAGAATCAAGGCTTCTCTTTGCTGTTCTACTGCTACTTCCATCTGTTTTCTAGGCTTTCTTTCATACCAATGAGTTAAGCTAGGATGGAATTAATCTAAGTTTAAACGAGACCACCCTTGTTTGATAGGACTAGGACAGTGGATTGAACACAGTGAGGTGTAATGGGTCAGTTACCTCGCTACCTCGAGAGGGAGGGAATTGTCAGCACAGGAATAATGATCTGAACACGCTTTCATGAAAGCGAAATTACTATAAAGCAGTGGAAGGGAAGGAAAATTTGTCTCCCATTTCAGCAGCAGAAGTTATAACGTATAGAGCTTTGAATGATAAAGACAGATGATTAGTGTGTTCTAAAATTCTGCTGGTCATCCTCACCAGTCATCCCAAGAAAGGACAGATAAGATCTAATGAACATTTTGTAGGAAATCTTAAGTGAAATAAAATGTTGCTCAAGCAAACAAAAGAAAGAAGGATTCACTTGAAACAGTGCCCCTTACTGGAAAAATATGAAGTCAAGATTTAGGTTCTGTGAATTACGAGAGTTGTGAATATGACAATTCTTGATCTGTATTTGAAGAGAACTTCTCTGTTGCATTCCTGAAGGAGTATGTTGTTGCTACACGCTGTGCTGCATCCCTTTTTACTTTGCAGGCCTGAATGTAAGGCCGTGTGTGAATCAGACGATTCAAGGATGCAAGAAGAAACTTGTATTGCCTAGCTGATGTGTTTGTCTGCAACGTGTTAGATAAACATGGAGCAACCTTCACTTGTTGCACTATCTGTTCAGTCTCATCTCAAAGTCTGCTGAAAAAAAGAATTTTTTTATCATGAAAGTTAACCAACCTGTTCACCTAGTGACACTTTATTTGGAAAAGTGTGAATCCCTACAGTTGCATAATTTATTATAACATTAGTAGTATTTAGTAATAGTAATACGTTATCAGATTTTTGTGTTTTGGATGGCATAGGAACTTGCCATTTGGAAATCCCATGTATCAGTTTGACTACATCTAGAGCAGAAGATGTGGCTTAGTAGCCTTCAGTTTCCATTAGCTACATTCCCATATCAAGGGCACTGCAAGCTTTTTGAAAAAAAAAAAAAAAAATCAGAGTAATTACTATTGTGAATTATTGACCACTTGTTCCACATATTAGGGATTATTAACCTTACTTGTTATCCATTATTTAAAGGAACTATATCACTTGAGGAAACTGAGTATTCTTAGGTGGCCAGCAAAAAGATTTTATTAAGTTGAAACAATTTTCTTTAATTATCCTTCAACAATTCACAGTTTAAGAACAATTGCCCTTTTAGCAAAATGAATATAATGAACCACTCCAGAGAACTCAGAGTTTGTACTGTATAGGATGGTATTAAGTAGTAGGAGAATTTTCCCAGCAGATGGGACCCATTAATTAGAGGGAAACCAAAAGCGAAACCTAAAAAGTACCAAGAGCAACCTAGAAACCAAGAGCAAAACCTGAGGCTGGATTAGGTATGTCCTGATTGACTGTGCCTAAAAACAAACTTCTGAGCTGTGTAGTGTAAATGACTGTCCATTAGATGATGAATTTCCTTGAGGATCTCTGATTTGGTTTGACTTGGAAGAAGTAAAGATCACTGGAGAATGGACAAGATATCCTTGTACAAGATGTTTTCTGATACAGACATTCAAACCAAACTTTTTTATGAGTTTTGGAAATATGACTGATTTTACTTTTTGTTCATATACTTGTATTATTAATTCTTTATATTCAGCTTTACCCTGGTCTGGAAGAAAATAGGATAAAAAAATCTTAGTGAAATCTATTTTAGGAGTTTGGACTAGGAGTTAATGTTTCATACTAACAATCTTATTGCCCCTACCTATTGTTAGATGCTTCCACTGAGTTCCACTGAGCTAAATAAAGGAAGCTGATAAAGTTTGAAGGTGTCTGTTACAGAGAAACCTGCTTCACTTACATTCTGCTTCTGATAGGTTTGTAATCCCTCATTTCCATATTATAGCCCTGCATCTAATGCATACAAAGGAAGGCCTTGTAGAATCCTGCAGTTCTGTGTTCTTTAAAGTTTTGGTTGAATGTTGATTAGGCTAACCTGGCTTAGACTAGAAATAGACTGTTTAAAATGGTACTATCCTTAAACTCCTGGATGAATCCTGACAGAGGTTAAGCAAGAGAACGTGGAACTGATTCTGAGTATGAGCCCTTGGACCCAACCACCAGGAAGCCAAATCAAAGGCCTCCTCTTTGTTGCTGAATGTTTCTTACTTGAATTAACTTATATGCAGGATCTCTCCCGAGGTAAAAGCTCAGTAAAAGGCTGTATTAGTTTCCCCACGAGGAAGGCTGGGGGAGGTCAGCCATGTGCTGGGCACAGTGCTGACTAGGCCTGATGTCTCTGACGATAACGTGGAAGAGTTCAGTCATCTCATCTGTGTTATGCTGTTTTTGTGTTGTTTTTGTAAGATTTTTTTTTTCTTACAGCTGGAATTTCGCGTGCAAGTTTACTGCTCAGCAGGAGTAACTTTTCTTTAGCAATGAAATTACTTCAATAGCATACCTGAATTTAATGACTCCTCCAATTTATCATCAGAAAGAGACATTGTTTGGCTTCATTAGTCAATACAAGACTACAGTCAAACATATTTTCTGCAATTTTTAAGCTTTAACAGATTAGGACATTAATGAGTTCAGTAATTGTTCATTTTATGCATTTCTCTCATCTTCTGAACAGTTCCCAATGTACCAACATTTTGTGGTCTGTCAAGAAGCTTCTTAATTCTTTTCATTTTCTTAACTGTCCTTCATACACATGATAAGGAATTTACTTGTTTTCCTTTTATGTTAGTCAAAATAGAGAGCCAAAGGAAATAAATCCAGTTCAGTATTTTGTAGTTGATCCAAATAATTGACTAACCCGAGTTTAGTAAAGTGTGAAAGCAATTTCCTAAAATATTTCTGATACTCTTCCAAAATACTCAAAGCTTGCACACTAATTTATGTGTTTGTATTCCAGGGCTCTTCATCTCTTTTGCTGTAACGAAAGTAACTAAAAGGCAAATAAGTGCTGATTTGACAAGTTATGGACATTAAAGACCATTTGCAGTCTCTAAATTGTAAAGAGTGGTGTAAAAATACAACCTATTTAGTATGTAAGACATCTGAAATATAAAAAAAATAAATAAGATGATACTACTTTGAGAACAAAGACCAAGGAACTGTAAAAGGGATTTGCTATATATCTACATTTTGCACCATGCAGAGGCAGCGGGAGCTTCTTTGGTGAACAGAGTGGGGAAAAAACCCCATATGACCAGGAAAGTAAGGATGAGTTTTAATTTTAAGATTTGAAGGACCTGTGATAAATTCCATTCCAAAAAAAGGGACAGAATTTTGAGAGCTCATAATAATAAATCATCCTCTAATCCAACTGAATATTTAAAACAAAATTTACCTTTTCCCCACAAATGTTTAGGCTTGGTATTTCTTGATGTCTGCTATTATTTAGAATGGTATAGCACTGAAAAAGAACAGAATCTGAGTCTGTTTTCCTTCCCATTGTCTAAAGATTTCATGTTCTTACAGATAATAGAAATGCCTGTGAAGCAGTAAAGCAAAATGTGGCCACTCGACTCTGAAAGATGCCAGATAAAAGTCTGATTCTTCATTCAGAGAAGTCCATCACTTTCATTTCCAGTCTTACTTGCACTTATTGTCAGATAGTGTCTGTCATATTTTCATAATTAAGATAAATCTATAGGGTTCACTCTCAGTTGAGTGATGTTCTCTAAGTTCTGGTTTTCTCTACCAGCTTATAAAATAAAGATGATGAATAGATACCGTCTGTATATTTATAAGATGTACACCATGGCAGCTGGATAGATTTATCTTTGTCTTTTGTTTTTATTTCATGAAGTTCATCCTCTCTTGTTCTGGTAGCATGAGTAGTATCTGTGCAATTCAGTTTGAGGTTTTAAAATCTGGGAAAACTGCAGCTGTACACAGGATTAAAAACCTGACTTAAAAGGGGGGAAAAAAGTGCCCCTTTTTTTGTGCATTTGTGTACAAGTAGTCACACAAAATCAATAATATCAGAGCTTTAAGATCTCAGTCTTGTTATATCCACTAATTTCTGAGAGCACGCTCTGCAAATGCAAAAGCAGGACAGAAAGCTGGTTGTGACCCTTCAGAAACTGTATATCCCAGAAAACATTGGATTTTGCCAGAATACACACTCTGCTTCTATCACCTCTCATAATCCCAGTCGTTCACCCTGCTTGACACGTGAAGCAGAGGCTGATTGTCATATTTTGGGTAAAGTGAAGAATGGTTTGGTTTTCTAGCAGATAGGGTAAGATGCTGGAGTTTCCTGTCTTATATATTGTTTACACTAATAGCTAAGGAGTTTCATTGTTATTCCATATCTTAAAACACACTGAAGCTAGGAAAAAAGAAAAATAAATGCACCACCATTTTTTCATAGCATTCAAGAGGCAACACAATCACAGCCTAAAGACAGATGAAAAACTCAAATCTATGTCTGATCTACTTGTACAGTTGTTACTGCAAGTTTTTTTCTCTGCATTGAAGGAATGCATGACTGGAATGGTGGACTGAAATGATCCACCAGCATAAATGAACACAGCTGAACAGTTATTTTAATTCAAAGTGAATAGTGGTGTAGTGACATTACATGGTGATTTCAAAAGTGGCAACATATCTTAAACTGCCCTAGTATTCTGCCAAGCCAGGAAAATATCTCAGCCAGTCAAGTGAGAAATCTCTAGATCAAGTTTTATTTCAGATACAAAGAAAAGAACAGTTCAGGTGTACATAATGAGCAGATTCCCCTCTGCCCACTCCATGACTCCCGTGCAGGTTAGACAGACATACACCGGAGTTGTTCAGAGGTCTGATCTCTGGCTCTTATGGACAGTGTAGCTGAGGACTTATCATAATTGCAAAAGTGTTGCTGAGTTAGGAAACCTTATAAATTCTTTACCACCATATGGTCTTCAGAATAAGATCTGTGTTCCATAGGTGATTACATCAGTTATAAGGATAGTGCCCAGGGATATGTGATGCGAAGTGCGGCTCTGTGACTGGACCAACAGTCCTTGCCCAAATTCCCATGAGTTTTGAGGCTTTGTTAATATGCATACAGCATCTTAAAGGTGAGGCATGATAGCTAACATCATTTAATATTGTCATTTTGATAAAGAAATGTATTCTGTTGCTTCCATAAAATCTGAAAAGTGTTATAATGCTGAATATATATAACTTCTGTAAACATAGACCTAACTTGTCATGATGTCAACAGAACCAAATGTAACTAGTATAACGCTGTGCCTTAGCTACATTCAGAAATGAGTAACATACCAGGTCATGATATCTGTAGGCTAGAAAATATCTTTGTGAATTTAGCCCGTGATGGCAGGAAATTAATAAATGAAGTGATTGTTTTCTGCACCAAGGTTAAATTAACCAAAAGGAGTTTTAATGATTACTAAAGCCAGAAAGCAACTGCTAGTTTTTCTGACTTTGGAACTAGTTTTATCTTGCATTTTGTTTAGCCGTCTCAATTTTGTGAACATACTTTCCCTTAATGATTGTTGAGACATCCCTAATTAAGCATATAACTGTAATGTGTTTGACATACATAGTCAAGAAAGAAAGGGAGAAAAAGTTTTTGCCACCATAAATCAGTATGCTCAAAAATACTGATACTGTATATTTTATTGTAAATTGTCCCTCTTCTTTCCTGTTACCATGGCCTATTGCCACTGGTTAGACAATGAATGGAGCTCAATTCACAACGTGAAGAGATTTCCAAATGCTTGTCTGGTGCTGTTTGTTCCAAGTCAGGACTCAGAATCCCCACTGCAAGTTTTCTTCATGGCCAGAAATGAAGCCTGTGTGCAGTGTGGTTTCATACCTTAGCCATGGCAAACACATATTGCAATTAATTCAAGTTAGATGCATAAAAACATGGAAGTGACATGACCACCTGCAGGAGTGATAGAGAAAGTGAATTAGAGAGAAGCTTTTGATTATAAAAGTGAAGCACATTTTCCATCAAATATGTAGCATATTATGCTTATACAGAATAAGTTTTTTACCTGTAAGCATTGACATAACAGGACTGAGTTATAGACTGCAGTATGGCATAATGACATGCATTTCTACCACTTTTTAGAATAAACTCTAAATTTACTTTAACTGCAAATTTTATCTCCCAGTACAACTATACCGCCTCAGTCTCTCCCAAACTGTTTAATGTTTTGTTCTTGTCAGAAGAATTTCTTTAAGAATATAGGTTCTTAAAATTAGGTTTTCTTATATTTCCACAGGAATGGAAATATCTCCAAAAATCACCTTGGCTTACCCTGCATTCCTTCCTCGGGCTAAGTTCCCATGGAAGTGTGACTTTGATGGAAGTCGTGAGTAAAGAGTGCTGAACAGGACCCATTGTGATTAGGCATGTATTTTGAAAAAGCTTTAGGAATGATAAACTGCACAGTTGCAGGGTTGCTATTTTATTCTATATTTAAGAAAGACCAATGAGATTTGGGATCTTCTAGAAGACCAAAACGGATAATAAGAAGTATGTTCTCTCAGTTTTCCTGAAGGCACTTTCTTGTCTACTTCTGTCACGCTCCAAAAAGTGTAAAATATATTGTTAGAAACTAAATGAAAACTTCTACAAGGAGAAGCTTTTTTGTCAGTGTAATGTAGGAAGAATTCTTCTGAGAATTCACAGGAAATATAGTGGTTTAAAGATTAAAAAGCCAGCAACACTACAAACAAGTAAAAGGTCAGATGGGGCCATCACACACACAGACATTGAATAATTCAGGGGTTTGCTGTGCATGTCACCTGCAGAGCTCAAATAGTTGAAAAAAGTGCAGAATCATGGCTTGCTGACCTGTGGTAATTGCACAGATTATGATGGACCAATATTGCTACTGCGTTAATTAATTGCCACCAACTAGCGAGCTCAGAGCTCAGGACTTTTGTGAAGATTTCTGGTGGTAGAAGGAACTCTGTGGTTTGGTGCCTCACTCTGCATCCTGCACTGGGGCATGTGGTCAGGCTTGTAAAACTAAATCAGACACTTAACACTTTTATTTTACATTTTACTTTGTGTGATAATTGGTTTTCTCTGAGGAGCATGAGGTGGAGGACATTAAATAGCAGCTGGGAGTGAGACTTGGCACTAGGCAGCCCCTGGATAAGTAGTTAGGAGTGACAATGAGTCTCTCTAGGGAATCATGTACAGGGTGTCACCTGCTGGCTGTGGCACAAAGGAGCCCCACAAGGAGACTGATAGGCAATAAAAAGCATACAATTAGGAAATACAAAAGAAAAAATTACTGTGGAACTCAGTAGGGGTGCACAGCAATCCACTGCTCAGGAGCAGATGAAAACTACCTGGGTCAGAATCAAGTCGTCAGAGTTCCTCACAGCACTGCCGATAATGAGTCCATTGCCAGTGAATCTGTCAGTGCAAAGCCAACTATTTAAAGTGTCAGAACTGTCAAGGACAGTTTGACTCACCCAATGACAGTGTTGAACCCATGTCACTTAGAGGCAATCAACAAATTAAGTTTGAAATCTCAAAAAGATTATCTCAATTTAAAGACGACGTTGGAATCAATACGCTTTTGGATCCTCTGGTAAAAGAGGGATGTACGTTGATTCGAGTTTACAAGCTTTAGACAATGGTCTGTTAAAGCAATTATAGTCACACACCAGGCTGGTTGGTAATCAATATCTGCAAATGTGAGATATTTGCATTTTTTTTTCCTTCACAAGCTTATTTGAAATAAACTAATCATTTTCCCTTTCCAGGCTTTGAGTTATGGCTGTTCAAAATCCATTTTATATTCTACATTCAGGATTCTTAGAATCAGGTAATATTATTACAAATAGTCTGGGAAAAAAAATGAATACCAGACCTTGTTTAAAATTACTGTCATGTACTACGTTGGAAAGAACTTGAATGTTCTGTGAAATGAACTTGATTTACTGTCACTTATCTTTACTTCACTTTCAGGTAGATTTCAAGTGCATCAGTACTGTGATGCCAGCTCTTTGTATGTTTACTTAGCCACCCTTTCAACAATCTTGATGGACTATTTTGATTCTTTTAGTCCTTCCTCAGAGTAATTTTAAAGAAACACTAATTAAAGCTTTTCTATTGAATAATACATGTGCTTCACCGTCTAAAGTTTAGCTTAGGGGACTCACATTGACAAAAATACATTATATTCCTTTCACTTAATTTCATTAGTGAGACTTCTTTGACTTTGTGGGAACATACAGATTTTCCTCCAGAGCATGTTAGAGCACAGAACGATTAGCAGAGCATTAGAAAGAGCCACATCCCAGGAATAATGTCAGTTAGCCCTGTGGCAGCATGTGAGTTCCAGGGCAATTTGTAGATGTTCTGTTCAATGGTGTATAAAATAGGGATGCACTGCATTGTTCTTGAGGCACTTTCTCTAGAACTCCAGCCAAGTCTGATACGCTAAATAATCCAGACTTATGTTTTCTCATTTAGCAAGTAGTATATTTTATGTACTATGTTGATAACAGAATAACACACAATTTTTTTTTTTTTTTTTGGTGTGCAAACCTAGGAAAGATGGTTTGATTCTTGTGTTTATGCTGCTAAAAGTGAAAAGAAGTTCTACTGAAATCAAGAGGGGTTTACTGGTGTAAAATTAGGCTAAGGAAGAGAAGAATCCTGCCCTTGTGGAGCACTGAGACAAGGGGTAGCAGTGGAAAAACATTGGCATTCTGCTGTGCAGTGAAGCTTCCTGCAATAATGAGTGCAAAGCAGAGGCCAAACAGAAAGCAATACATTTGGGTTCAACATCGCATTCACCTTTTGTGGTCTGAGAACACATGGGAACAAAAGGAAATACGAGCAGTGATTTCAAATATTTCTTGTTATCCTTTTATTTCTTTACTGCTTTCTTTTCCTCTCTGTCAGTTATCAGTGATCATCATTTTAAAACCACTTGTAGTTCTGGGAACAGTTCGTACTCCTTTGTTGAAGCATTTATGATTGTCAGTAAAACTTTTCAGGCTTTCATTTTATTTAATATAAGCCGGTCTTATTCTCTTTCAGGCTACTAGATGCATTTTTCCTTTTCATCAGCCAGTCGAGTTGTACAGTTGTGCTGTATGTGGGAAGTTTTACCTTAATGTTCAGAATTAACTGCACTTACTCCCATTTTAGGACGAGTCTTGCACAACCTTGGTGATGCATAGCTATTCATTTGCAGGCAATTTGCTAATGCTGATAGCAATTTATACATATGTGCTGTTATTAGTACAGTGATTATTTTTTTGAAGTGCCAGGTCTAATAAAGTAAACAAATACAAAAAGCATCGAGGGCTATTGGTCTGAATGTTTGTTCTATCTCGTGCAATTCACAAAATTCACATTACACAGATATGAACTAACAATAATGCAGATTCTTTTCGAACAGCAAATAACTATCCAACTAAAGAAATTTTCAGTTTAAAATGTTAATAAAAATTTGTTAATAACTACAATAAAAAATTGACTGAAATCCTCTCACTGCTGAGTTTCTTCTCTTCCCTGAGTATCTGCAGTTAAAGCTTCTATTTTACAGATTTGAAAATACAACTTCAAAACCTTTACAGTAGTGTCAAGACTTTCCTCACTAGGTCACCCACTCATCCATCCTCCTGATTCTCTGATCATTTCTGAATTGTGTTATCCAACAGAATTTCATCTCCTCTTCTGTCCTCTGCTACTCTTTCAGTCCATTTCCATCATTGTCCCATCCTTATTTCCTTTTCTGTCTCCCTCTAGGTAATCTGAATAGGATGAGTTTAAAGGCCATCACAGTGCTGATGATTCACCATTCCCCATCCTTGCTCTCCATCACGTATCTCTGTCGACAGTCAACTGAAATGCAATGGTCAGAATTATTCTTGTGCTGTTTTTTTTCAGGCCCTGAGTACTTCTGGCTCTCATGGTGTTGCATCCAAATTCTCAAACTTTGGGGATGGGACACCAGACTATGTAAAAAGAGTGGAGCACTAACCCAAACACAAGCTGATGCTTTTTCTTTAAAGTAAACAAAACCTTGTATATGTAGCAATACAGGCACTAGAGGGATCTGTTCTTCAAATCTTAATGTGCAATAAGGTAGCAGCAGAACTAGTGTCTTTTTTTTTCAGGTTTCCATACAAAATTTAAGGACAAGGATACCTGTGTTCTCTGGTTGTTACATGAGGAGTTGAGTGTGTGACCCCTAGAGAACATCCAGTCAATATTTCACAACAGGTTCCATCATTCCTCGCTGTCCTTCAAAATGAGGAGGAGAATTTTGTTTTTACCACTGCTCTTTAGGATGCAGCTTTCTGATAGCATAACTAATGGCTTCATTAACACAATTAAGCCCTGCACACAACCTTGGGTTTGTCATTGCCTTGTTATGCCCTGAAGCAAGTTTCTTTCGTTTCTTTCCAGGTTGTGTTCTCTGTTTTACTCACAAGTGGTCATCTGCACTTCTATTTCTGTGGCTTCTGTTTTTTCCCTGTGTTTCCCTCTTTAAGTTATCTTCTGTCACCCTGGGATTCACTCCATAAGCGATATCATTAAAGTCATTGACAGCTCAGCCTTCAAAAATAATGGTTCTTAAAAACATATTTATTTGTATGGGTGTAATACTTTTTCAACCATTTTATTAGTGATACTTAGTTATGGCAGTGTTACTGAAAGTTTTCAAATGTGTTTTCTTCGCATTTGTTCGATTTTCTGAAGGATACAGCACCTGTTAATAAACTGCTTCACACCTGATACTCCATTCAAAAGTATTTTATATTTGACTCTTCTTCATAAGCTTTGATTGCCCATGTTTTTGCTGCTTGCTAGAATCCTCACTGTGTTTTTCTGAGATTTTGCTTGATCTTGGGTATTAAACTTATCCATTTGTTTCAAATCTGAGAATATCCAGAAATGAAAGAATGACCTTTCACTTTTGAAACAGGGAATTATTATAACTTACCATGCTACAGAGATGGCATTTTAAAGGTACATTACTCTAAATAATGAGTAGTACAGTTTGATAAAATTTCCTTGTTTTTGTGCATATCAACTTGAACACACAGGTTACACGACACGGCAGAACTTTCACATTTGTTAAGAAATTTTTCCCACTTTTGCCTTCAAATTCAAATTTGAAGAAATTAATTGGTAGGTTATTACATGGAAACACAAGAAACATTTTACATTATCTTACTTTCAGACAAGTTGTCACTTAAAATGTGAGGTTGATAACCAGAGATAAAGCCCAGAAGTAATGCCAACCTGCTGTTTATTTCACTTGTGTGCTGAACAGTGAATGCTTTTTTAGTTTGCTACTAATCCACAGACCTCCCTGGTTTTTCTCCTGCTTTGTCCCATTCAGAAAATGAATCCACACACCAACGTTCCACTTGAAGGGATTGTTTTTTCCTGTGCATCGTTTCCATGTGCAGTAACCATGTGTAACCCACCACACAGGTAGAGCCAGTTTCCTTTGTAGGCTTGACCTCACAAGGGCATTTCCATTTCTTGCCTCATTGTGAATGCAGGATAGTACACAAACATTTTATCAGTGTATTTTATTCCCAAGAGTTTCTTGTGGTGCACACCACCATATCTCATCAGACTCTTGCTTCCTTTGCAGCCAGGTTTTTTGGGTTGTTTTTGAATCTACCTTCTTGTTTAGTATTCCATGGAAGTATAATATAATATTTTGACTTTTTAGAGGCAGAGGCTTAAAGTGAAAAATGCTACAGACACTGTCCATATTTGAACAAACGCAGTGTGAGGGCAGATACGATATTACAGCTTTACAAGTAAAAAAAATATAATATTTATCAAACCTCTTAATATTATTGATATAAAAATGTATATATTTGCCCTATAAAATTTGTATAGCTTTTTACAGTTGCTATATTGTAGTCAGAGAAATAGGGCTGGCCTCTATGCGTTTGAACAAGAAATGCCACTGATTGCTTGATAATATATTTTAGCATCTTTAGCCTACCTACCCTCAGTGATCTTCCATGTGGTTTGTCACAGTTCTTGTCCCAAACCCTGTCCATGTGATCTGACAGAGCAAAGTTCCTGATGGCAAAAACAATTCAGGTGAGTTCAGAGACAATGCAGGAAGAAGAATTTGGATTCTCAGTAGCTCTGCTGGTTGATGTGATATTGAGGAGAGTTATGCAAACCCACTTGGTACACAATTTTAGCCAGAATTAGCCGCTGGGACAATTTGAAGAGGCAGTAATTTGAGTACCAACAATGTTCATGAAAAGTGCAATAAGATTCCATAGGGGAATTGTAAGATGAGAATGTGTCCAAACTAGTAACTACTCTATTATTGGTGTCATAACAGAATTTCTACTGCTCTGTGATCTTTCTTGCCATGTTTATATTCCAGTCAGAAGATCTGAGCTTCCTTACCTGGAGAAACAACTACACAGGAGATTTTTCCCATCCAGTCTGTCTAGCAGGTCTCTCTCCTCCTTCCCTCTAAAATGCTTCCATTTAAAACTGCAAAATCTCTTGAATCACTATCTTAATTGTGGCAAACCCGATTCTACAAAAGAAACTCTTAAACATAAAATGTACTGGCCTTTGTATCATCTAAAAGGGGTTATTTTTGCTGGACTCCTGCCCTTCCTTTTCATTTTCACCCAAATCCATTCTCCTGTTGGATTAAAAATCAAAAGACCAACTGCAAAGCAGATGTCTCAGGATTAGAATGCTAAGTTTTTTTCTTTATTTCTTGATTTACCAAAAAAAAAAAAACCAACAAAAAAACCCCTGAAAAGAACAGTAGATTATAATCAACATTGTTTGTCTCACTGCTTGACTTCCTAAATAGGAGCGCCTGGATTATGAGCTTGTCTGTGGATAATCAGAAAAGGCCAAGAATTGCCTGTTTTGAAAATCCTTTCTAACTGGGGGTAGGAATCTGTATCTTGCAAAGCTGATGGCAGCTCTTAATTCCTGATTAGTGCCAGTTGAAAAGCTGTAGAAATTAAGTGACCAGACAGTAATCAGAAAGCAGAGAGAGACTAGGAATGACTAATTGATAGACTATGATTATTAGCCTGACAGTGGAGAGATTGTTGCAATACTCAAAGAACACTAAAATTTTTGCTTCAAAGTGGAGTAACACAACTAGAAAATAGTTGAACAACTTGGATATAATGAAAAGAAGAATTTCTGTGCTACTTGTGTAACAAAGTAACACTGAAAATGTCAGTTCTCACTTCTAGAGGCCTTTGAATACTTCAGTTTAGAGATATTGCAAAATACAATTTTTTAATCTCTAAACTGATAAGACATTTGGCAACATATCAAAGAATGAATAGGGTTTTAAGAAATTTCTTTCACATCTGATATGTGGTCTGGGTGGTTTGGGTGGTGTTGGTTGGTTGGTCGGTTTGTTAATTCAAATTCCACCTGCTCACTGTGTGTAGGAATGAAGGAACTCCCAGTTAGGAAGATTAGAGGTTTTACAGGAATTAGTTTGCAATGTGTCACAGGGTTCATGGTTGTCAATTTTCAGGGTGATTCAGTACTGTGAGTGAATCTGAAATGCCACAAGTCACAGTTGTTCCTTTAGCATGTAGGGATACTTTAACTGACTTAGTGTGTAATCTTTATATTTTAATGTCCTCTGACCCCGCGACACAGAAACCACTTGGGTATCCTGAAATTAGACACAAGTAAGAAAATTAAATTGTGACTCCAAATTCTTAAGAAACTTAGATATCTTTAATTGTTCCAAACAGTGGTTTGCCAGCTAATAGAATTTCAAATGTTTTGCTGACTTCTGTCTGCACTTCTCCCATTATTTAATGTCTTGATCTAGTTTTGAGAAGGTTCTGTTTTGTTCCTCTTTTTTATGAGTCACAGTGACCCAGTGGCCTAGTGTTAGTCACACGTTTATCTTCTTCTTTTGATGTGAAAAGAATTGTCAGCAATGTGACCTTTCTCTTTTGAATAATCTTGAGCATTAATAGAAAATAATGCAGAATGAGCACTCTAAAATTCTTCATTGTAAGTGTCGTGTCCTCAACTCCACAGTGCGCTTTCACAGTGAGACTAATTCTTTGTAATGACACTGTGAGTATATTTAGCTTGCAGTAATGTGACACTCTTTCCTCTCCTAAAAGTTGCATCATTTTCTTGGAACTAAATATAATACAGTGTAGATCCTTCCTAGAATGCTAATATGACTCACTCCTACTTTTGCTAGTCTATCACTTTATTATTATTGTATCTTCAGTATAACATTGCTGAGAGTAGTTGGACTGTTTTGTACATTACTTGACCAGCTACATTAGTTCTTCAGAAAGTGTGAATTCATGTCCACTGTGGCATTTCTGGTGTTTGGGATTCCAAGAGCAACAAGAAGAGACCAGACAGTCTAAGTTGTCTCCTTTTTGTGCTTGGTTATCACGAACATTAAGGTCTCATTCTGTCTCTCATTCTGTAGATCATGAAAGTATTGCAGGTGTATTTCTTAGAAAAATGATTCAATAACCAAAGGTATCATAGAGACTTGGTGAACAAGTGTTTCTGTTGGACTAGTGAAATGAGGTGATACAACTGAAATAGTGCCTGTTGTTCCTGAAGTTGTCTGTTATTTTATAAAGAATTCCAGCATTTGAAACATTTCTGACAGATTCAGCTCAGCAAGCCGTAAATTAATGGAATGCAGAGAGTCAGAAGAAAGGGAAACGATATTTTGGAATATGTATCAATTGCAGGGGAGAGTGGTTTTGTGTGATGCATAATTAAAAATGCATATTATGTCCAAAACTCCAAATGTGAAGAAAACAGTAAAATAAAAGCATTTAAAATTCTCAGATCTCTATTTTCATTTCACCACTGGGACAGAGATGAAAAAAACTTCCAAGAAGCAAAAACCAATAGGAATTTGTGTGTGTCATCCCAAATGAACATGTGATGCTTAACATCAAAAGCACTCAGAACCGATAGCATTGAAGTGTGCATGGAAACAAATACATGGTGCATGGAGGGGAGAAATAGAACAACAGATCTGAGTCTTAATAAGAGTGAGAGTAAAAGACAAAACAGAAGAGTGAAACGTTGTGTGGATATAATGAGCTGAATCAACAGGAGAGTGTTCAGAGGAGACAGAGATGTGAGAAGTCATGGCACTGCTGAGTTAGAAGATCTGTCAAGGTTCAGGAGCAATGGGCAGATTAGTGGTGCAGCTGCAGGCAGAACAAGGAGAATTAGTTACAGGGAATTATGTGAGCACTACTCATTGGGAATTAATTTAAGCTAATGAGCATTTCATTTTATGCAAAGACTTGGTGCCAATTTGAAGAACAATGAGAAAAGAAATGGTTAAAATCTAGGAAGCTGCAAGGAACATAGTCAGAAATATCTCCGTGGAACCTAAGACTTGTGTGTTATGCTCCATAAAACAATTCAGATTCTTTAACTGGCTTTGCAGAAGTCTTCTTCTGATAGTGGGAATCTTGTCCGAGCTTGGCACTGAAAAATATGCAAACGACAAGAGATCCAAAGCAGGTGTTCTCCTCTAATGTTTGCCATGCATACTTAGAAGCTTCTGGAAATGCAGGAAAGGAGAAATAGCCAACATGCTATGTTTGTGATCTTGTGCGTTCAGCACTTGTGTTGCTAAGAAGAATTATAGAATGATGAACTTTCAGCACTATAGCTATAAATTATGCTAATATAGTCATGATTTTTTTAAATGTTAAGTGGTAGCTAAATTTCAACAAATTAATTAATGAAGAAATATGTTTAAGAAACAGACTGTTTTGATAAAATTGAGGCATTTTGTAAGTCTGCAGCTGGAAACAACGCATGGAATGATCAGAGCACTTCTGAGGTATTTTAGCTGTTCTCTTGTTAAGAAGTTGGTCATTCTTTGGGCTTTAATAGGAGGGAGACTTTTGGTTTTCATTAAATGGTCCATCCATCTGCAAGCTAAGAGATAAGAGGATCACAGAAATAACTCTAATATCTATCAAACTCTGCGGGGTTTACTTTTTTTCCCTTCTTCCTTTGAATGGGGAGAGGTATAGTTCTGTTGTAGAATTTTTCTCATTAGTATGAGAGGATTTTCTCATTGTTAACAAGTAAATTAAATAAATAATTGGCAAGACTTGATCATTTGCAGCCTAATTTTCTTGTGCAATTTGGGACATGGATGTGTCCAGGGTAAAGCATAATTTGTCCACTGGATCAGTGCATAAGTACTGATGTTAATATGGTCATGAAGGGATTTGTTAAATGTGCAAAGTGAATTTGTTATAAGCCTGATATGAAATCATTAATGATTGATTAATGCAGTCTGGTTTGAGAAGTTGGGAAACAGGCTGCTTATGGAATTTTTACTATTTTTTTTTCACATTATATTCCTAGGACTTCTGAAAGGAAAATGGAAAAATAAAATAAACCTTGTTCAGAAACAATAATGAAGTGTGTAAGAAAGCACAATCTTGTTTCTGATGTGAACTTTGAGAGACAACATTGGACACAGTTACTCTGTGAGAGTACACTTTCTAAAAGTAATTGTATTTGAATTATCTTTAGCTGCTCTTTGTGGTAATTTTTTGAAAAAGAAAAAAGTGCATTTACTGTCCTACTTGTAAGGTTTGGTTCAAATGTAGTAGTTTATTTCTTCTGATGGCTCATCTCACCTAACTATTTTCTCATGCAAATATGACCTTTCTCTCATTTCATTGGATTAAATTAAATTATGGTCTTGTCAGGATTTGCAAATACTTCAAGAGAGGCAAAAAGGTTTTCAGAGGAGAATTGGACCTGTGGACTCCTCTACTAGTTGTTCCTTGCCTTTTTTAAGAAAACAAATATTATTTTTTCTTCTTGCTAACTTCTCAGCTCTTCATTTTGGTGATGGAACCCCTTTAATACCCAAAAATAGATTATAAAGGTACCTTTAGCCATTCTGCTGCTTGCAGTCAGTTTGAAGTGTCCAGTGTTTCTGAATGAAACTGAAGACTAGACTTGCTTCCTAGACTTTTTTGTTATAATTCAATAAATTTTCAAGAAAGACCAATCCACACTCTGGGAGTAATGTACTGCAGACTTTTAATGAATGAGTGAAAACTATGCTGCCTTTTCCCCATCAGCACTCTCTCACTTTCTCCTCATTTGATGCGTCCTGATTTCATCTTCCTGGTCCCAAAAGACCAACTTTAACATCCTGGCAACATATTTTGTTGTTTAGGATGACTGCTATTGATAGTGTACTAAACAAATTGAAATAAAGATGAAAACAAGGACAAAGCATGCAATTGAAACAGACAGGGCAAAAATAAAGAAAGGGAGCAAGCAGAAGATTATCATGTTTTACATAGTAAATAATATTTTACATGAGATTTTATCTTCAGTCTCCTTAGAAGACAAACAGAAAAGGTCATTAATGATAACATTTATGCTAATGAGTATTATTACTAAAGGAAGGGCTGTTGAATAAGTCCTTGTAGTTGCAATGCCTTTAATTTTTTCCTCTTCCTTTTTTTCAATACAAACTTATCTTTATGTATGTGATACTGCCTGATATGATGAATCAGTAGACTAGATATTATTTCTCTTTTATTTGGTGCCATCATTTTGGATTAAATTATTATGATTTATTTTAAGCTCCTTACTTGTAAAATAAAGATCAAAGCTGTTGGCTTTATCCATCACTTTTTTTTTTTTTTATTCCAAAGCCAGATAAATCAAAGAAGTTCAAGTCACTCAAAACAACTTAATACAAATCTATTCAAGGCTGGATTGAAAATTAAGAATAGACTTCGTAATTTTTAAAAAGTAAGAATTTGCAAAGTTTAAATATTGAGTTCTTTAACGGATTGTAGAGGATTTGAAAGTAGAGGGGTTTTACGCCCCAGGTTCATTGTTGTTACTAAATTTGTATGAACTCAGAAACTCTGGTTTGCAGCGGAGCCATCTCGTTTTGCACACTTACAGATGTAGATGTAGAAACAAATTTCTAATTTTATCTATTTATATTATTTCTGTCCCAGTGTGGAGCTCTAAGTCACTGCAGTACAATATTTATCGTATCCAGCTGAAACTGTGAGTGTGCCATGTTTTCCAGGCTGGCTTGGCAATTCCCTTAATGAGGAGCAGTGAAGGGGAAGGGAGGTCTGCATCTGCTGGGCACTGTTTTTTATGCTTCAGTCACTTTAGTGAATAGCTGTTCATGTTGATATACACTTCCGAAAGGTTTAGAAAGTACCTCTAATAATGTCTTGCTGTTTCATCGTTTATCTTAACTTAGTATTGATGTTTTACTAATCTGATTTAATATGTGGGGGCACAAAGCCTTGGCTGATGTTTTCTAGTGTGGATATTCTTTTTGCTTCTTGTTTTCCTTATTTTAGAAGTAGACAGTTTAGATTAGTGCCTGCATAATTCACAACATTCTGGAAGATTTTGTGTATCACCCTGCAATTACCTTGATTGCTTATGCATTTTGCCTGTGCAGTTTGGAATTTGGCACTGATCCTGGTATGGGTCTCTCTGCTTTTTGTGGTGATTGCAATTGTCCAGTTCTGTATTAGCTGTACAGAATGTGCCTAAAGCACTTGTGCAGTCTCCTTGGTGGATTAACAGGTGGTGACTTTATTAATTGCAAATGTAGTGTCCATTTGCTTTCAAAGCTGTTACTATCCCAACCAAGCCCAACAAGCACCTTTGCTTAAATCTCTGACTTTGGCTTTTCCATAGGAAGGCATCAATAGGAAGGAAGTATTTCTGTGGAAATACATTCAGAGCACATGTCTCTGACATAACTTGCTAAATTATTTTTCAGGGGTGTGTGTTCAGAAGAGATTTGACTTAATCATATTCTGAAACTATTAACAGCAGTGTTTGACTAGACTGCTTTATTCGCCTGAGCATAGTCAGACAGCTCTGAATTCTGCAAGAGGTGTTTTCCCCCTGTGGTTGTTCAGAACACTGTGGCTCATACAACATCTGAGTTGGCACCTGCAAGGTACAACAGCAGTTCACAGCCAGACTTCGGAGTGCTTGGAACTGAGAGGAGAAAGTGAATGTTGTGCTCTTCCTCTGCTTGTGGAGTTCAGACTGATTTTTATTTACAATGAGAGTATTAGGAAAAATAACAAGTAGCAATAAATGAATAAAGTCTGTTCCTTGCCTCTAATACAATAATATGTGAAATCTGTAAAAAACTGATTCTTTGCTAAGTTTTTTTAACCTGTTTGCATTGTCTGGATGTTGGTGAAAAGGAAGTGCAAGTTATTCCTCCTTTTCTAAAGCCTATTTATTTTACTCTGCAGAATATAGCCAAAAGTCATTCTTAAGCTCAAACACAATCATAGTTGAAAAACCTACCAGTGCTCAATGAAAGCTCCACCTCATTTGGTGTGTTATTGCTGTCATCTCTGCCAGGGTAGTAGGAACAGCTCTCTAGACCTGTTTTAGTAAAGTCAAGTTGCCACAGAATAATCTCAGTTTACTCTTCCACTCTGCACCTAAGAGGATGCACCATATTTTATTTTGACTGTATGTACTGGTAGTTCTTTTGGCAGATTTTCAGTAGTTCATCTATATTACTCAAGTAGTCCTCCTTTTTTTGTCGTTGTTGAAACCTTTTAAAATGGCCGCAGAACTAAAAGATGTGACCCACTGATATGGGGATCAGTATTTAAGAACCATAAAAAATTTAGTTTAGAAATTCTGTAGTGGTAAGACTAGAATGCCAGCATTTTCCTGTACCAAAAACTACGGCTGTGTTTTGCCAAGCCTTTGTGCCACTCTTGCTGTTAAAGCTGTTGAGATGCTATTTGTTAGAGAAGTGGTTTTCACTTTCATTCTTCCCAGTGCAAGTGCGCTATCTATCACTGCTCTGACAAATGGCTGCAGTGTGCACTGTGTGTATTTCTACAGTGGGCTGTTCTACTGCTGGAATAATAATTTTCAAGTTACACCGCCCCAAAGAAAATTAATCTTTGGTCGTTTGGTTGAAATAAAAAAAAACCCCTAGGCAGATGGTAAAAGAAACTAATGTATAATGTTTTATTTTGCAAATTGTGATTAATTTCAATTTCATTTTATAATCCTTGAGGAGTAAAGCTTTCAAAGTCCCATGAGATAATATGAAAGAAGAGCTTTTATTATATAGTGGAAATTAGACTATAATTTTCAAACTTTCAGTCTGGATTTAGATCTTGGGGATGCAGCTGAAAGCCAAAATTAGTTCATAGTTTTGAAAAACTAGTTCATTTCTGCTGTGAATGATAATTCTATCACACAGTAGGTAGCTCCAAGGTTTTTCTCCTGGTTCTTTGATCTTCCACACCTACAAAAATTCCTCACAGCAGGAGACTAGAGATACTGCAAAAACTGGAGATTCACCAGTCTGGAACCTCTGCCCAGACTGGATCATTTGATCTTTCACTTGGTTTTGCTGAGGAAGGGCAACTCCAAAAGAAACACAGGTCTCAACAATTACACTTGTATTTTGTCTGCAGATTGGGAAGTAAAAGGCTCTTTATTTGTTTTTTAAAACTGAGGCACACTCTTATGGATAACCATTAGGAGTTAAGGCTTGATGTTTGTACAAATTTTCCCCTTATAAATGAAAAATAAAAATAAGATTGGTAGGGTATTATAAAATATACCAGAAATTTCATGAGGAATCTGCTATTGGGCCGTACAATAACATGTACAGGATGAAAATTATGCATGTAGAATGTCTGCTAGAAAAAGAATCAAATGAAGTGAGTTCTAAGTTAAGTGAACACATTTTTCAGTAAGATAATCTGACAGGAAACTGCTTTACCATTTCTTTTAAGGAACTGTTTTATTAGTGGATATTGGTGGCTGTGGTGAATGCTGGGTTTAAAAAAAAATATTATTTTTAGTCCTTTTCATAGACTACTTCTCTTACAAATTGTCAGGAAAGCTATTCTTAGCCCATCTTACTTAATTTTTTACTTTCCATGAAATTCCCACTACTTAATCAGAAGAAAATTAAATTTCCTTGGATCACAAAACTCAAGAACTTTGATAAATGGTTTCTTTCACTGAACTTTCCTGTAAATCTTGTTTTTCCTTTTGTGTAGAACATTTATACAACTTCCATGAATAGCTCACTTGGATTATTACTTTCTAAGAAGACTTTTATTTTGACCTTGAAGATTTCATTTCATTTCTGAACTATGAACAGATACCTATGCTTATCTGACATCCTTTTGGAGTAAAACCTGAAAGCAAGCACACATTTGCAGAGAAATGTGCAGGAAAAAAAAAAGACTGAGTTTGCATCAGCTATGATTAGGTTTAAACTGAGAAGTTGAACTAGTTTATTTCCTTCATTTGGAAATCTTAAAAAAGCTCCCCAACTTTACCGATTTGAAAGGCTCCTTTGCTGTGACAGTTCTTGTTTTTAGCACTGGCATCTCCTATGGATTGAGCTGCTGTGGAGTCCCAGGAGTGAACTCCATGGAGAGTGACACAGCAGTAAGAAAACATGAGGTCTTCCTTGGATCAATATTCTTGGAAAAGTGTGTCCATATACTTAGAGCAGGCAGACACATAGTTAATGCTTGAGACTTTAGAATATATTAAAGTGTTAGTTAGTGTACAAAATCATAAGGTGTTCCTTTCAACTGCTGCTGAAATTTTTGTTTCACATATTCCTGATGCAGTACATTTTTTATCAGCTAACTTTTAAGATAATAATATTATGTATGTAGTCTTGTACTTTCAGTTAGGATAAAAATACTTGTGCTCTTTCAGTGTTTAGTCATCTACTGCTAAGTCTATTTTTTTCTGTACATCTATTTTCGAGTGTATTTTTTTCTCATTTGTGTTATGTAGAAACACAGGAAAGAGCATTAAAGAATTTGAGAGAGACAGAGACTAAATGAATGAATGAATGTTATATTAAATATATAGTGTTGCAAGAGGAGAGTCTTGAGGAAAAAGTCAATCTCCCAAGAAACTGTAGTTATTTTAGATCAGTGTCTTTCTACTTTTTAGCATATGCCTCCATCCCCCAAATCACTTAAAGGAAGTAATATTTTATGCAACGTGAGTGCTGCTCATTCCCAGGGAAGGGGACCCCCCACCGACCCTGCTAAGGAATGTGTTAATCAGATGCCACATACAATTTATCAGAGACAAAGGAGTTATTTCTTTGCAGGAGTTCCATCAGTGTCCTGCTCTGAGGTAGCTGGTGTTGCTGCAGATAATTCTGGGAGAAAGAATCTGGTGATTCTTTCCCTGGCCACAGCCATCACCCATGTCCACGAGGCTTGGTCCTGATCTGGATCGCGTGAGGAGCTTGGGCAAACTAGTTTTTTTGAATTCCTGTAAGCCTTTAAGGACCCATGTTGTTTGCCTGAGGGTTTTTTGGTGCTGGTTGTTAGTGGTTTTGTTTGGGTTTTGTTTTTCTTTTTTCTGATGAGAGTTAGGTTTGGGGCAAAGACAATTGTACCCAACTTACCACATGAGACAGAGACCTGAGCCTGAAGACAGGTGTGTCTTAAAAAACCCACCAACAGAACAAAATCAACCAAACAAACCCTCCCTTTCCAGTCCTGAACGATATCAAATGATGGTAAAACCTCAAATGTTTACTTATTACTCTATATTTGGCCCTGTATCTGTGTTCACTTATGTAGATTAGTTAACAATTGCTGAGTGTAATTTCTCACTGAATGTTCAACTGTGAACAGAAACAGAAGTGCACACATGCTTTGTAGATATGTCAGTGAATAACGTTAGAAGTTTGGAAATCTGAAATGGGTTTGAGCAAGGTTTGGATCTCCCTAAATTATTTATTTCTTATGGTACCAAATAAGAAATACTCAGTGGTTTTTTGAAAAATCTCTATTTTTTGACTCTGATACTATGACAAGCTGAGGAAATATTATGTGGTGAAGTTAAATACTAAAAGTTGTGTAAAGAGAAACTGCTGATTTTCATAAATGTTTAGTAAATGTGTTGCTTATGTTTGTGGATGTCAGACTGTTGCCTACCTGCAATTAGTTAGGCAGCTTTTGTGCTGTAACCATTTTCTATAAAACTTCCTGTGAATTCCACAATTCTTTTCCAACATTGTGATGAAAAAATGGAAGGCTTTTTAAAAGCAAAGATATCTCCTTTCCTTACACCTGTGTTGCAATACTCTAGAACAAAATAACCTTCACCTTCATGATGAGGAAAGGTTTAACAAGGTATGAACACGAGTTGTTGTGTCTGCCTCAGGAGTATAGGAATTACCTTTTTTAAGTGCTATTCAAATGTGCTTCCTTGATGGGAGTCTCTATATAATTTGCATTTTCCCTTCTAAAGTAGTAACAGAAATATTGAAGATTGTTTTGTAATTGTGTGAGACACCCAGTCCAGAAATCAATAGGAATCACATGGCACCAAGCACATTCATCCATCAAATAGTAACTCAATTACAAAAGAATTTGAAAATACTTTCATATTTGTTTTGTGTATCAGTACCTACTGGGTCTCTGTAATTATAGAAATTCTGCATCTTAAAAGACATTTTATGTAGAATCCTGGTGAAGTTTATTAAATAGAAATAATTTAAACAAAATGGGCAATGATGAAAAAACTGCCGTGAGGGTGCTTAGTTTTATTAGGAAATGTCTTCAGAGTTAACTCCACCATGTTAATCGCTTAAATCTCTTAAATAATTATTGGTGTTATTCACTGGAGCTAAGCATTTAGCAGGCTTTAACAGCAAGTACTTTGCTAAGTTAGCAGAACTTTTAAATAATATTTATTGAGACAATCTCATAGAATATTCATATGAGCTTTGAACACAGTTTTTAAAGTATCTTTGAAAGAATAGCGTGTGGGTACTCATCAAACCTGTTTATCTGATTCACAGTGAATCAGGGTGAGTTACTCTCAACACTTGCTATTTTGACAAGCCAAATGGCACAAATTGAAGCAGCGTTATTTGCTGGATTTTGAGCTCTGTAAAAGCAAAGTCCATCTTCGTTAGTGTTATTAGGAAAAGTTAATGTCAGTATATGCAGTATCCAAGATATAAACATAGAAGCCTCACTGTAAAACCTGTTTCTCATATATATACATATATATTTAATATCTATGTGATAATACAGTGATAGCAATTTGTCCCTGGGAATACAGGATGAGCATTGACACTTGAGGAAAATAAAATTATTCAGGAGTGTTGGGAGTTTTCATTTTCCCTAAATCATTGCTGCCACTTTCAACATAACCTGAATTATGAATGCATGCGATTGTACCACTGTGAGATTGGCTTTTACTGAGGACCATTCTAGAAGAGACTTATTTCAATATTTAGGGCTGGATTGTTGGTGTTAAAAATTATTAACTGCAAATTTAATGGATTATTTTGGTTAGATATTACCCTTTTGGAATCAAACAGGCACAGTTGAGGGAGTATTTAATATTCAAAAAGTATCCTGAGAGTACTCTGAAGATGTAACAGCACTGGTATCTCATGGTGTCCCTTTGTGCAGGGATGGCTTTTTGTGCCTTTATTTGTGAGCCTGCATGTGAGTTTTTCCTGAGTGGGGATAATTTCGTCTAAGGTGTGACTTGTTCTTAATTTTGAGGAAGATGAAAAAAAGTAAATGACTGATAAATTCATTATTTGCTTCCTGCTAAAATGAACATATTACACCGGTTCTGTCTTAACATCTGAAGTTAAATCAGTTATACAAATCATTTGTTATTTATTTTTTTAATATACTAGATTTTGAGTTATGTACGAGATATTCAAGGCTCAGACCCAAATTTTGTGGTAAATGGGTAAATGCTGATAATGTGGAAGATCAGACAGTAATCTATTGTTCAGAGGTTAACTATTTCCTGAGTTGGTATGAATATGTTAAAGGAGTTTTAGCTCATTATAGAACTGGAATGAAAGTGAAGATGCTTCAATTTGAAGATGCCACCCCCTACTCTGATTAATTTTATTCTTCCCTTGAGACAGACACATTTCTAGAGAGCTAAATGCCAAATGTCTCACACTACAGTCTCGTGTAACTGTTGTCTCTCCCACTCTATGGTACACAGCCCTTAATTGCTTACTTAGTCTCTCTGTGTTGGTCCATATTATCACCTAATTAGTTTGTGTTTGAAGCACCATTTGGCAATAACAGTCCAATCTGCTTTGCCATTTGGTTCTTTATTAATTTACTTCCCATGGTTTGTCTTACTGGAGGGGAAAAAAAAAACACAAGAAAAAGGAAAAAAACCCACCAAAATAAGGGGATTTGCCACAAGGTATCCAACACGTGAGCAAGCACATATCAAAATGCCACACTGAGGACCGCACACAAGTTTTTGGTAGATCACCTCTAAAGTCCACTTGGGTTTCAACTTCACTGCAGTTGTAGCTTGATAGGACTGACACATCTATATTAAAAGCTTCAGGGGAAGATTGGCAGGTAGTGAAGACAAACCCCAAATGCATTTTTATTGTATGTTATGACTCAGGCCTATTATGTGCTTTTACTCATCCAAACCTCCTGGTCCACTGCAGCCCCGTGTGGTGCTGGTCTTACATGGAATCACTTTGTTCTTTTAACTGTGTGCAAAGACATGTCATTCCAAGCTTTCAGAGCTGTAGATATTTTAAATATGTGATCATCCCTGCAATAGTGTTTGATAACTGAAGATGCTCTTTGATGAAAGGAACTGCCTCCTTCAACCATTTGTTTTTGAAAGCTGATTGCCTGTGGCGTGATTGTTTTACTCATGTCTGAACAAGAGAATACACAATCTACTCCGTGTTTTAAATCAGGGAAATATCCTTGAATGAAGAATAAGATGTTGTTCTCACTCACAAAACAGTATTTTGGACTATATGATACGGTAAATTTAGGACCTGTAAGCTTTCTTGCAGATCGAAAATATGTAATGACACTTTGTTTTCTCTGGAATGTAGCTAAATGAAGAATTGCTGTAGGCAGAGGACAAAGAGCTCCCAACGCCCTTGTAGAGTGGTAGGCAGTGCATAAGGAAAAAGAAATTATTAAGATTCTCTTACTGCATAAAAATATTTTTTTAAAAACTTCTACTGTAGCATGATACATAATTAGGCCAGATAAACAGAACCTTGGTAATGAACTTCCTATTCATTGAAGTGATTTGGTTAACCATCATTAATTATGCCATGTAAAAAGTCATGGTTCTTTGAATAATTCTGTATTTCTCACCCCCTACCCCAGCCACCCCCAACACACATTTGTCACCAACTGTTTGGGTCTGAAAACTAGACTGATTAATAATGCTAAAAGGAAACTGTAAATCAGCTAGCTATAGCTGATGCATCCCATGTATTGCAAACTGGAAGTTAAGAACTTCTGTTTGAACTAGTTTGGCTTTTCTTATGTTTATCCAGACCAGCATCTTCTTTGTAGAGAACACAAAAAAAAGTGGGAAAGGTAGAAGTAGTTCTTCTCAGCTTCTTCTGTGTCTTAGATTCTTATAGATACATTTAATATATTTTGCTTTCACAAATTAGTCCTGCTTTTATGGACCTTCAATATTAACATTCTTCATCCATGAATTCCCCACTTTAACTACAGGGTGTCTGAAAGAGTGCCTTGTTTTAGTTCTTCTCTTAATCCAGTACAAGGAAAACATAGCCAGGCAACCTTTGCCTTCTCTGTGCCACTCAGTGCGAAGGTTTCATGTCACACACTCCGAAGTCAGCTCTTCTGACAGAGGAAGAGTTGTTTGTTAGCTGTCCCTGGTACGGAAAGCCTCCTGTACCTTTGATTATGCTGTCTCTGGGTTTTTTGAAGTACTTCACATGTTTTTTGAAGAGTGGAGCCAAGCTTACACAGGGTATTGAAATACCTGTTAGTGCTTTAGAGGGTGTTTCATGCTTAACTGCCAGAAAATTATAGCTACAGTGTGTGGTTGAGGAGCAAAGGTATCTTTAATATTTAGATTGACATTACCTGACAACTAGGTGAATATGAGGGGAATATTCGGTTGTCATTTGACATGTTTTTCAAGTATCTGACTTGAAGTGAGAAGCAGCTGGATTTGTTCTTGCTTTAAAGTATATTTACATCTCAGATTTGAATCAGAATGTCAATAGGAAAATTGAGTATCTGTTATATGTATCAGATCAATGTCATCAGTGTGACATATGTAAATTAGGGTTATAAAGAGCTCCATGATATATGAAGAGGAGTTAATGTCAAATTAAGAGCATGTAATGAGAGTGAGTTACATATGTGCTTATTTTATACAGCCATAGAATGACTTGTAGAAGGGATAGCAGCAGACAAATGCTGACACTCCTGAAGAGAGCTTCTATACCTTTTGGAGAAGTTTGTTTCAGTGCAGCCTGTTTCTGTAGTCAGAATACATCTTCCTTACTGTCCAGGCAGGGACAGGGACTAGTCATCTATGGTTTGTGTTCTTCCTATGTGTCTGCTGGATTTGCTGTAGCTGGCACCGCAGCTTTAACATAGAGGATCAGAAAACTAACAGCAAAACCACGTAGAACAAAAAGCATCTGACAGTCAGCAAACTGCAGCAGCTCCTTTCCATAAATACTGTGCAACACTCCTGTTGCAATCATTAAAACAGCAGGGTAGCAGTTGTACTCATAGTACCAATATCTGTCAGTATTATTTTCCCCAGGAATGCAGAGGAAGTCTTTGTACAGTTTCACCTTTAGTATGTACTCATCTTTGAGATGAAAACCCTTTTGCTATCTGAGAAAAGGTGAATACTAAAAAAAAGTTAAAAGTTGCCAAATATCCGATTCCCAATCTTAGGTTTCTTAATATCTTTAGAAAGTTTCTATTGATATTGTGGCTGCTACTCTGAAATTTTCTTACATGGAACTGACACATCTCAAGTTTTGCAAATTTTACAGACAGTGGTCCTTGCTTCACTACTAAATATGGTTGAAGTTGATTAATGAAGGGTAATGAAAAAGAGTAATTTTTCTGAGGAAATTACCTCAAATTTTTGTTAATCTGTAGTTTGTGATTAGATATCCATAACTTATTTACCTTGAGCAAAGCAGTATTAACCTCTCCCTTCATGGATGGGTGGTCAAATGGATTTTCTATTTTTTTCCAGCTCTTCATTCTTTTGGGACCAGAAAGGTGACTAGTGGTGACAACCCGTTACTTTAAACAACTTCTGTATTTCAGAGAAAAAAAGTGGAGATTGAGTTCTATTGGGCTCTCTATACATGAAAATTTCCACACGTCCATCCTTGTTCAGAGGTCAGCAAGATTAAGCGAGAAACAGATTAAAACTTCTTAAAAGAGGATGGGTTGAACACTTCAAAACAGTGAGACTTGAGTTGTGCAACCTGTAATCCAGCCTTTCTGTTCTTACAGTTATTTATCCCACAGTGACTCGGTTTGTGAGGGAGTGTTTGCACTTTAGCAACTCAACATCTGATAAAGGAAAGTTTGGGGTTTAGTTTGCTTGTTGTGTTTTGCTTGTCCTGTATTGAACTTCATTCTTCTCAATAATACTTTAATGAAAATATATCTTTCATTATTTGTGCTGGAGGGGAACATCCCAGGTACCTATGATCAAATTTTCACATCAAGAGACTTACTCTATTGAGATCCTTATTTACAGAAAGTGATCAATTGAAGGCATTTTATTTTGCTTGTCTTTAGAAGTCTTTCACAATAATTAGAGGTGGGGGGAAATGCTTTTTCTTTCTTTCTTTTTAATCACTCTTCCCAAAAACAGTTCAAACACACAGGCACAGTTTTCTTTTTTACATTTGAAGTTTGCTGATTTTTTCAGAAGGCATTTTTGTATTTGTCCAGCTTGAAGTGTTTTTACCTCACCAGAAAGACAAGTTGTGTTTGTCTTCTGAACTGTGCTTTTGGGATGTTCTGTCACAGTCCTGATATAGATCTGAAAAAATGAATGAACATAAAATATAAATAAATTCTTTGCTCATAATCAACATATACAGAATCCAATCACAGTATGCCCAATGAGATGAGAGAAAAGCTGACAGTACACAAATCTTTGTACTTCTGAGCTTTTGCATGAGTGTGTTTGTGTGCGTGCTCAACATTGACTAATGAGAAAAGCTGAAAAATAAATGATAATTGCTTTTTATCCAGGAGTTTATGAAACATGCAAGAATGTTGCTTTATGTCAACACTAGACTCTTTCCCAGATAAATCTGCATATGGAGCAGGAAAAAAAACCCCACAACATTCTATAAACATAACAGCTGAAATGCAGGCTTGTCTGAAAGAGGAAGAAATTAGGGAATAGCAACCATAGGTGGACTTTCAGCATCTAGTTAGTACACTGCAAGTTGCTTTTATCTGAATAGTTAAACTCCTAGGAATACCTGGGCTCTGCTTCCCAGAAAAAGTATGTCTGTCTTCTCTCTTCTTTCTCAGAAGAAATAATGGAATCATAGAATGGTTTGGGTTGGAAGGGATCTTAAAGATCATTTAGTTCCAGTCCCCCTGTCATGGGCAGGAACACCTTCCACTCTCCCAGGTTGCACCAAGCCCCAACCAACCTGGCCTTGGACACTTCCAGGGATGGGGCAGCCACAGATTCTCTGGGCAACCTGTGCCAGGGCCTCACCACCCTCAGGGGGAAGAACTTCTTCCTAATATCTACTCTAAACCTACTCTCTTTCAGTTTATAGCCATTATGAAAAATTCCCTTGTTTAGCTCTCCAAAGCATGGGAACAGCTCACCGCTGCTGTCACCTCCACTGCAGTTCATCTCCTGCCTGATTGCTTTCAACAGGAGTGAAAAAAGAGTTGGTTGAGCAGCCTGAACTGAGGAAAAGAGAAGTGCTGTTTGGGAAGAAACATGAACAGGGAATTGCTGTATGTGAGGCTGCAGGGCTGCTTTTAACTCTGCTTTATCTCAGTAAGGGGTCTCTCTAAACAGCCACAGATCCTTACTAAAGTCACTACTTTGCAAACAAGTTAGAAGACATTATTAAATTTTGTGTTTGTTTAGCACAAAAGGCTCGTCTAGGATTTTATACTAGTTCATAGAAACATTTTTCTTTGAGAACGATAGGAAAATTTCCTCCTGGTGTTGAAAGCCTGAAAGTTGTCTCAGGGCAATACACAGGTGGCTGAAAGCCTGAGGTTGGATCTTTCCCATTCTGAAGTCTGTTGTGAACTTCCCATCAAGTTGACTGCAGGTACAAGATGTTGCTGTTTGCAGATAGAGAGGGAAACGTTTTGATTCAGAGTTGTTAAATAAAAAAACCCTATGAATAATAATTTTACTACTGATTTAGATGTGAATACGTTTGTTATAGTGCGGGCTAGCATAAACTCTAAAATATGACTGTGTTCAATAATACACTGGTCTAAAGAAATAAACTCATTACATATTTATGGATTATTGATACTTTCACTGTACAAAGCAGACAGTCTTCCTAAGTGAACATTTTCATTCTTTGATGTCCGAAAAATTTTTAAATAAGTGTAACTGCAAGAAGTAGTTGGCAGATTGGCTGTTATTTGTGGACTGACATAAAGTCATCAAAGTTCCTGCAAACAGTCTATTTATTTATAGAAATGTCAAGGGCTTACTAAAAGCTTTAGTCAAGCAAAATTAGTATTGCAAATTATATTAATTAGAGTATATCAAGCTATATTAACCAGCATAATTTATTTTTATATTAGAAAGCTTTAAATGGGTGCACCAACACTAATTAAAAGTGTACAGAATCCTTTTTTATTGCCAGTCTGTCTTGTTCTACAGGTGTCAAAGCATGCAAATGGCTAAAAAACAGAATTTAGAAAAACTGCTAAAATGAAGTTTAAATAGTGCTGAATAGTGCTATATTTTTATGGCTCATTAAATAGACTTTTACAGCAAATACCATCATTTCCTGCAGGTTTTTGAATATCATGTCAGATACTGAGCTCAAAATAGAACAAGAATTTTCTGGGCTTTGCTTTAAAATACGCAAAAAGAGAATTTAGTTGATTTGACTTCTAGGTAGAGTAAATCAAAGCTCTCACATCTGATTTAAAAATAATATAGCAAGATATTAAATACTTGAAAGACTGTAAAATCAGAAGTTATTCCTTGTGATAGATAATGGGTTTAGGACTTTTGATACGTAATGAGGTAAGCAGTAAAAGTAGTTGTCACAATTGTTACTGATTTATAGAGCCTACCACCTATCTCTCCAAGTCTGAGTTCCAAATCTTTGGGGTGGGACCTTCCCCCTCTTTCCCATGATGAAGTCAGGAGACGGCCCTGCCTCCTTTCTGTGGTTCCTTGTTAGCTCTTCCTTAGTATCTGCTCAGTTTAACCCTGTGTGACTCTTAGTCATGTCATATAAGGCTCCACTTTTGTATATATCAATGTGGAATTTTTATTTGCCCCCTAATTAATGATCACTGGTTTTATGCCTTCTTATTGCTTCATTAGCACAGCATCCTTGTGTCATTCTCCCAGCAGTGGAAAACTTCATGTTTGATAAAGTTAAAACATTTCCCAGGTTGTTGTCTATGATCCAGACTCTCAGTTGTTTTAAAATAGTTCAGATACATCTCACAACAGCCCACAGCTCTTTTTCTTCATATATCACAGAGGTTTTTTTTAAAGGCCATTGCTAAGGCTTTAAACATTGCATGTATTGTATTCTCACATGGAGATTTTCAAGTGTAAACAATAACATTTGTTTTCTGAACAGAAGCACAAAAGGATTCTTCATACTTAAAAAAAAAAATCCTACCAAAAAACAACCCCCAAAAAACTCATCCTGAGTTTTCAAGAATGTATGTATTAGTTACTGAACTTCACCTCTTAGCTTGTAAGTTATCAGATCTCTTATTATAACCTAAAGGAATATATGTTCTTATTTTTTCCAGATGGGTTGTGGAGGGGGCTCTGATGGTGTGGGAGTGTTTAGGATTGATTAGAGAGTGGCTGCTATTAAAAAGAGCTATTTCATTGCCTGAGATTTAGTTTGATCTGGGCAGGAATTCTTTGGAAGCCTGTGGGCATTTGCAAATGTTTCCACATGTCGAGGCAGTCGAAGTGGGGGAGCAGTTTTGAGCTGTGGAATGAGTGACTAAGTGCAGAGACCTGGTTTGGTTTTCAGTGTTCATCTTAGATAATGACACACTGGCAATTTAAAAATCATTCTTCATTAGTTTCTACCAAATGCCAGCCAGACTGCATAGCTTGAGAAAAAAGAATCCAGTGTCAACAAACTAACCACAGGAGGCTCAAAAATGTGTTAAAATGTTAGTAGAGTGTGGGAAGTCAAAGAAAAAGAACTACCTTTGTCTGATCTGACACATAAATAGGTAGATTGATCTGACATAAACAAGTGGATTAATGGAAGTCACAATGGTTTGCAGTCATCAATATGTTTTTGTAATAAAATGGTGGTTGCCAGACAGGGAGAAAAAACCCTCTACCTGCCCTTCACTGATTCTTGTCATAAAAGAAAACATTAAAAGAAAGGCAGGACAAGATGTATATTTCAAGCAAACCAGAAGAGGCTTTCTTTTCTGTTTGATTTTGCACTTGGGGAATTTTACTTCATCTCTCCCTTCAAACGTAGCAGAGAATTCATTTACTGTAGCCTGAGGTTATAATAGCAAAACAAAGGCTTGCAACTTAACATACTTCAGAAAAAACAAAATAATTCAATTAGACTAACTCACTTGGTTGTTCTTGGACATTTATGAAGTTGGGAAGGACACGTAACTTCTGCTTTTAAAGGAGAGTGTCTACTGGAAAAAAGACTCTGGGAAAAGGAAAGAAGGAAGATTGAAAGGGAGCACTTGGGCTGAAATAAGTCATTCAGCTTTCACTTCTTCCCAGGTGAGCAGGGTTTTAAAGTGAAAGGACAAGAGGTCACACCAAGACAGTGGTCAGTTCTAAAGATAACGAATTTAGTCTTGAAAGGGTTTAAAGTTGAGGTAGCTGAATATTTTATACAGGTGGCCATACAATCAGGAGAACTTTGGCCCAATGATAACACAACTGCTTCTTCTTTAAATCAAGTTACCTAACCTGGAGTAAGTTGTCTTAAAGACTTGATGCATGATCCTTATAAGTGACTTCTTCTGCTATTCTAAGATTTCATTTGCTGAATTTCGAAGGTGAAGAGATGTCAGACAGGCCTTTATTATATCTAAGATATTTTGGTTGTTGCAGTGGAGATATAGGAGACCTTAATATGGTTGAATGGGATTTACATTATGTAATGTAAATCCTGTAGATTTTTATGGGAAATGAAAACTTGCAGTAAACTGGGCTTGGACTGATCTGAATTATACCTCATTGATGTACCTTTAAACTGTAAAGCAATTTGTCTCTTATTAGGGAACGTGCCAAATCAATTACCATAGAAAATCGTGCACAGTCTAAGTTGAGCTGCATAAAAAAGATGATTTTGGTATTACTGGTCAGTCCATGCGGTTTATACAGCAGCTTGTCCTTTCAGGATTAGTTTGCATCAGAGGAAGCTTGTCTTCTATCTCCTGTATTTCTGTGACCTGCACTATACATCACTTCCAAGGGCTCTCTAGCCAAAAAAAGTGCAGCCATTTTTGCCATCTGCTTGTAGTCAGCATTCCATTGTAAAATGTTTTAAAGTACAAGTCACAGTTTTCAGTTCTTGGCAGCCCAGTCTCATCAACCTGTCAAGGTTTCCTGGTATGACATTGTATTTTTTTTTTTTCTTTTACAGGGGAAGAGAAAAGTCATTAACTGAAAACCTGAACCCTAAATAGGGAATTTACATCACAAGTCTACACAAATAGGGCTGAAGTGTGAACACTCAAACTAGGATTTATGTGGGAGTATCCTTAGGATACTTGTATTCTTTCTGCTAATGCCTATCCTTTCTGCTAATTCCTTCTGCCTTCTTTGCCCATCCCTCCTGATCTCACTGGAGATCTCCACAGCTGCCCTGCTTGCAAGTGTCACCCCCACAGGACTGACCTCACCTTCCCTTTGAATGGTGAAGTTTTAGCTCCCCCCAAATGACAAGTTGCCTCTTAAATTTTACATAAAAATAAATGTCAATGGAGAAAATATGTCCCCTTCTTTCCATAATATTTCATTTGGCCTTTCTTACTCAGTCATCCTGACACAATAACTTATCCCTTCCAGGGCAAAACCGGATGTAAAAGTGCTCCTGGTTTTCCCCTTTTTTTGCATCCAGTCCATGGTGCTGAAAATCAGTTAAAAATAGTATTGAGTTCAATAAGCAAGGCAATGAAATCTAACTTTTTTGCCTGGGACAGGTGAGTATATCTCTCCCTAATTTTAGATGTATTCAATTCCTTTCCAAATCCTCATAAGTAATCCTGCTTTTACAAACATATTTAGCTTCCTTTTTGGAGTTGAGAGTTGCAGATGGTGCGATTTTTATAAAAATATTTAATCTGGAAGTAAACCAAAGAGGATTTAAAACTATGATGGGGAAAAAAAAAAAAACAGATGAAGAAAAGAATCTTGAAGTGATCCAGGACATTCAAAAGACAGCTCAAACATATTATATTTAGTATTTTAGGGCCTGTTTGCATTTTATTTTTATTCTATACAGGGTTGGAAGCATAAATTTCAGAACTTCTTGTGATGACACTACCTTCTGTGTTAGTAGGGGCCTTATGCATTTGTAAGGAGTGGTTTCTAACATCAACTAATCATGAGAGAAACATCCCTTAATTCAAAGAAATTTGAAGCCTTTTTGAGCCTCTTTCCTTTTAGACATCTTTGTGCAAGTCCAAAACAAGTATTTTTGTTTGTATTAGTGGGTTAATATTTTTATTATGTTGAAAAAATGTTGTAAAAATGTGAATTGAAACATTTCAAGCAAATAGATGAAAGAATATAGTGGGAAATGCCTCTGAGATTTCCTTCAGTCGAAGGGCTGAAACAAATAGCACTTACCCCTTTGCTGGCAAATGGCAAAACCAGAGGCATCCCTGGACAGCTGCAGGGGCTAAAATAGAGAGTAGGGCACAATTGCTGGTTTTATGACAATGAAAGAAGGAATTGAGTTTTGTCCCACCTGTGGAAGAAATTTTGACACTTTGTGGAGAGAGAAAGATATGCTTGTCTGTACAATGTTAACAATCACTGAATCACGATCTCTTAGTGAATATTATTTTCGGAAAGAAACTTTTCGGAGTCCTCCTTTACCAAGGCTGTGAGACGTGACTGTGTTATGTAAATAAATGGATAGCCTTAAGGACATCATTCATTATTCCTGCAAAATCAACTTTGGAGGTATGTGGCAGCTGGGAAAAATGCATCTTCTTTAAGTGATTCCTTTTCACATTTTATTTAAGTATCTGACCAGAGGGAGGGATATGGATCACAGTTAGAGGATTACAAAGTTATGTATATCACTTATCATTTCATTCTCTGGGGCAGTATTTTGTTTAAGGAGGGAATTGAGAGAAAAATGGACTTATGCTTGGTTTTGGGTTTGTGTTAGTTTATAGGCTTCTATTATAAGCTACTAAGAAGAAGGTGTTACAAAGTGGTCTTTTCATAGCTAGGGTTGCCACTATAAGTTTTTTCTTCTGTCCTTACAGCATTCCAGTAATTTCAAAGTCACCTTTGTCTTGGAATCTAGACTACTTCTTTGAGAGTCTGAAGCTATCCGAAGTCTAAATTTACCTACAACACTGCAACGTAAAATATAATAGAAGCAACTAGAAAACACTCAAGGTGAATTTTTTAGTTTTTGCTAAACAGTCATGCCATCTAGAGAATTCTTATTCACACCTCTTCCCACGCTGCAGTTCCCTTAGAAAGCAGCAAGTCCTGCCCGAAGGTGGAAAGCCAGCTCTGCCCTTCAGCATGTTGGCTGCTGTCTCTGATGTAGTTTCCAATAAGAGCACCCTAACACAGTTAAAATACTACTGAGGGTTTTAAGAAAATGGTCACTGAGATAGGTAGATAAGGTTAGATAAGATATGGTCAAGCAAGAACACTTTCTTCAGGTTTTCAGGAAAAGTTCTGCAGAGTAACTCCGTGACACGGAGCCTTGTGATGTCCTGCTGAACTGCAGCAGTACTGCACCCACTGAGATCCTGCCTGTGCTTTAGTCAGCCATGGGGACACACACTCTCTTGAGTCAGATTGCTGTTATTAAGGTATATTTATTATAGCCTCATTCAGTACCTACTTCTTATATGTCAGGAAACACAGCTGAGCTTTTTGTGCAAGTATTAGCTTGTCTTTCTTAAGAGTTATCTTTTCCACAGTTTCTTAGATAAGGTTTTGAGCTGGGCTGTGGTCAGTCCTGTGCTTTATTTGCTTCTGCAAATAAAAATATAATAAAATGGAGCTAAACTTCTAAAGAATTTTTCTTTCTGTTATCTGGACATATATTTGAAATTGCGGTGTTACTGTCTTTCATCAAGCTGATGAATGAACATCACCACTGGAAAGGGAAGGGATATCTTGCAGGATAGGATTTGTAATTTAGGGTTGGAGATCTGTGCATTCATTAAAGGTAATGAACATCCTGAACATGCAGCCCTGTCAACTGCAATGGTAATGAATTGGAAGAGCTGAGTTTTCCATAGATCTGAATGTATTATTGTGAAAACAGCTTTAATGACTTCCTGACAAAATTTACAATGAAAACATGGCTCAGCTAATTAGTTTTGCTTACATTCCTTTGACAAGAGGGCTCTGGCATGTGCTGGTAATTCCCCTTGGAGTGCAGTGTTAGATTTTAATATGTACACTTTATTTTCCAACATTTAGTTTATAAAATAAGAATGAGCTTTCCACTTTAGTCCCTGCTGTCTCTGCTCTTTGTATCAGCTGTATTAAAAAGACACACAGCAAATAGAGTTTCTTAGAAAAATGTATTTTTTCTTCCCCAGAAAATTTGCAGCTACTGTCTTTCTACTTTCTTTATTGTTTTCATGCTTCCCTTCCTCCTTTAGGTTAATCATTTTTACATTTAAATAAAATATGTTTTCCTGTAGGATTACATATCTTGTCTTTTGTACAGAGGAGCAGCTAAACAAGCAAGAAGAGGAGGAAATGTTTTTCTTTCTTGTATATTGATTTAGAAATATAAGACTGTAATGGAAACAATAATATAACTTTATCCAAAGCAGTAATGAAACTTCAGAGCTATGAATGAGCAGACTAACAATCATTTTATTTAAGACTTACCTCTATATTTTTACAGAAGTTGCAATGTAAATAAAGTTCCTGTAATGAGGGTGGAAAACAGCACCTAAACTTGTGTGAAAGTCTTCACACTTTTTAGGATACGTTTCTGTTAGATATATTTACATCCTTGTTCTCATTCTGATAAATACACAGTGAAAATAAAGAAAGTAGAATAATGTCCAGATACTAAATGCAAGTTTTCTGGGAGGAAAAAAAAAGTCTTTGGTTGAAGTGCCCTGTCCTCTAAAAGTAGAACTTCTTTGGCTGTGAAGCCAAACAAAAAGTCTGAGCTCCTAGGAGATATATGTTCTTACTATATTATTCAGTCAATATCTTTAGTTATTTAGAAACATTTAGTGATTCTCTAATAATATTAGAAGTATGTTAATATTTCATTGGTTTTTTCCCTAATGTTTCCTGCTAATCACTTATAGAAATGACCATTAAAAATTCAGAGACCAAAGCAGCTCCACCTGTTTTGGAACTATACAGTTGTATCCTTTAGTTCTTATTGCTGTACATGAAAACACACTTAGTGGCACAGTTGGGGGGGGGTGAAGTGAACTAGTTTTCAATTCCTACTTTGATGTAATTTTTTTAAATTTATTATCATTTATTTATGATTGCATATTATCAGTATCACAGAAGCATTGAGAAGCTTTGAATAAGTGTTTAATTATATCAGACACTATAGACATGCAAAGCAAGCAAAAGAAAGGCTATTCCAGCTAACTTATAATCTTACAAGATAAAGATATGGTGGGAGAAAGGAAGCAGCTTTGTCATCACTTTACAGATCAGGCTCTGGCACAGACTGAGCTTTTTCTCTTTTTCTGTCCCTCTTTCTCTCATTGTTTGTCCTTTAAAATATCTGGAACACATACACAACCAGCTTCATATAACAGCAGAATTTCTTCCCGGGTGCCAAAATTGGATGGGTTACTGTGAACCCAAGGCATGTTACAGAATACGTACAAGTCATCAGCAAATTTTTCAGCCCAATGGGTCTATCCATCATTTTGCCAAGTCAAGTAGTTAGTGATTGAGGGCAGTTTTCAGCACCTGATTGTGGGAGTGTTCCTGCCTCTAAAATGAGCAATGCATAGTGTAATAAAATCTCTTTTCCTATTGCCATTTTTCATAGTTCTCTTCTGAGCTTGTTGGATAAATTGCGTGGAATTATAAAACTCCATATATAAAATGCTCATGGGACACTTCTTTATCTTCTGGGCATATGTGAAAGTGTGTCCCAAGGAAATCTGTTTTATGTGCAGTTCCATTCTTAGTGAAATATCAGTGTGTAAAACTTCATACGTCAGATTCTTGATGCTGATTCTTCAGTAATAACATCTAAAAATATCCAATCATTTTCTACAAACTGAAGATGCTTGGAGTTTATCCAAGACATTAAAACAGTGTACAGGAGAAGTGATTTAAGAAATAGCATCTATTGGAATAGAAGAGGAAAGTTATGTCAGAATTTTAGAAAGCTATCTTATTCAATATAATTTATAGGAAAGATATATAGAAAATTTTCTTCTATTTCTTGGATATTTTATTTCTAAAAGTACATGACTGAATCTTACTTCTTTAGAAAAGGGTATTTTAACTTTGTACAGACAATGGATTTCTTAAATTAATACGAGATTATGTAATTACAACTACAGAGTCTTTATTTGTCTTTGCTGTTGCTATTGTTTTTCCTTAAGACCTGCAAGGCAATTTACTTTTCCTTTTAATACAAACAAACACTTCTTAATTGTAGTAATCAGTTCACATGCAATAGTCGCATTAGCTGTGGTAATTATTATTTGCATCACCTGGACCTCTGTTGGGGTTGATAGACAAAATCAATAATTCTCAAGCAGGCAGAAGGGTGAAGCTGATTATGCATCCAAGTGATCAGAGACCAGATTGCATTTGATTAAATGAACCCATTAGAGATTTTATAATTAATGTTCTTTGTTAAAAGACAAAAAACTGAACAAATTCTACCCTTGCTGAGAAATGATCATACACCCTGAGTGACAGAATAGAGTAACATCTTAAAATAATATAAAGCGGGTTAATTTTTAAGTGAAATTGTAGTTGCAAATGTGAGCTCCCCCTGGACACACCAAAAAAGGAGCATCTTCTCAGGATAAACATGTTTAAAATTCCTGGCTTTACAGTATCCATGAGTTGAATCTAACTGATACTTAAGAGAGATCTGAAGCCCAAAGAGGTAAAGTACCCTGAAAATATTTTGTGTTTCTCTCAAAATAGGTCCAGAAAAAAAATTGCTAAAATTGTAAGTGTAATTAATAAAACTCTGTCTTCCTATCCCAGTTATGAGAGAAGGTCGTTCCATGGTATTCTTCTTTGGCCACAGAGTATTGGCACATAGCTGCCTATTCAACTTTCATGTCGTCTCTGTCTTGGAGAGGGTAAGGAGGTAAAGAATAAAGGATACAAGAACATAAGCCATGAAAAAAAGAGAACACCAGTACAAATTAAGCCCTACATTAAAAAATGTGTCTATGAAATATCAGCTGTGTCTGTGCCAGACAGTGCAAAGATCCCAACCAAAGTTCTCTCATCACCGGGGTGAAAGCAGGAGCAGCTGTAGCAGAGCACTGCCAGAGGTGCAGCTCTGCATCCCCAAAAGGAAGTTTCTGTGGTCAAAGGAAGAATCTTGTACTGGTCTTGAAACACTCAATTATGTTCACAGCCAAACAGAATCAAATCCAGCTGGAGAGTGAAGAAACATCCCCTAACAGTGAGAGAATGGCAGGCAAATGTTCTGTACATCAGGATATGCTATTTCTGCAGAAGTAACTTGGCAGAAATTTGCACTTACTCCCTTCAGCAAGGCCAGACTACATGAAAGTGCTGCTCTGCACTTTACAAATCACTCGACAGCAGCACTAACTTACCAAACAGTGCTGCCTGAGGTGCTCATTACTGCTTTTACTGCAGACTTTAAAAGGGTGTTAGAATGAGAAGCTGAAGGAGAGTAGAAAGAATGACCAGACATGTGGAGATGCTTCTGTCCAAGGAGCAACTACATGAAACAGAACTCTGCAAAATGAAGAAAGGGCACCAGGATGGAGTTGTGAGGTGGCAGAACACTGCCAGCCCATGTGTGCAATGGGAGAAAAGAGTCTAGGGAGCAGCTGGTTTTCCAAAACAAGAACTGGAAGGCATCGAGTTAAGCTAGCGTCTGGAAAGTTCAGAATAATAAAAAAATCACTGTTATAGTGATAGTTAAGTTCTGGAATTTCTTTGCCACACGTTGTTTTCGACATGTTTTACATGAGTTGAAGTAACGGGAAAATCCAATGGGAGCTTTCGTGCAAAGTGCTGTCTGTTCAGGAGGCAGCTGGATCAGAAGCTGGGGGTAGCTCTCGAGCAGTGTGTGTTCTGGTGTCCATCCCTTGTTGGTCATAACCTGGAGCCAAGAGTAAATACCATCTCACTCTGTTTTTTTCTTCCTTTCTTGGCTCCAGCCTATTTTTCCCCACTTTCTTTCTAATAGCTTAGCAATTTTGTCAGTCATCTGAGCCAAGGTCACCCAGCGATGCTGCATCAAAGCTAAGCCTTGGATCACAGGCAGCAGAACCCCTGGGTTGAGAGTTACATCTCCAGGATAACTAAGGTGCAGCAGGTTTAGGAAATACATTTCCCAGGCAGATCAGCCCGAATCTGTGATTGGCACTTAAGCGAATATTTAAATCTTTCTTTTGGCTTTACAAAATAGTCATAGAATTGGCATAATCTTGTGGTTTTCCTAAATACAGGTATTAGTTATAGAGTTTGAGGAATACTTAAAGTTTGAAATTTGAAATTATCTTTCCAACTGACAGATCTTTAATACCCTAAATAAGTCTTGCATCAAACAGCATTAAAGCTTAGTAGAGGATTTCCTGTGGAAAATATTCCAAAAGGCTATATTTTCCAGGGACCTATATTAAAGCAATATACTTCTGAAGCTTAGGTATATCATACAAAGTAACAACCAAACACTCTGCATTTGAATAATTCTCAATGGATGTACTTAAATCAAATTTCATGTAAACTCAAATATTAGATCCTGTAAGATCTTTGGAGACATTCTGGTAGTTTCAGTGCCTAATGAAACTAAAAAAACCCCTCCATTCTTGTCTTTTGTCACTGGCTGTAGTCAGGAAAATTTTATGTATTAAACATTTGGAGATAAAATTTTAAAATTTGTGTAAAGCAGTGGGGATTGACTTCTCTTTAAATTCCTGTGCATTGTGCAAAGTTGACAAAATTAATTTTAAAAGTTTCTGGAAGACTTTTAAGGGACTGGGGTTTTCTCAGTCTTATTCAGTGAGTTCCTGCTCCTACAAGGGATTTCACTGAAGTCAGTGACTGCAGAAAGGTGAGGGTAAGACCTGACTCCGAGCAGCAGTCTCTGAACTTCACTGTTGTTTCTGTTCAGTGCTCTGCTCCTCTATTCCTCTCTGTTGTTTCGTTTAGCATTCCTCTCTTCGTGAATCAACAGCTTAACCACTATGATTTATCCCAGACTATGTAAAACAATCACTGATTTCTGGCTTCCATTAATACATTTCCTTGTAGTTTTCAGCGATTCAGTGATTATTTTATGAACATGGAGTCTGCAATATGGAGCTTTTACGGAAGTCATAGGTTTAACCATCTCCATTTATAAATTGGGGTCCAATAATGCTACAAACTAGGTCTGTCTGTGATAGCCCAAGCTCTTTCATAAGCGTTGCCTGGCTAGTCTTGGATGATAAATGATGATATAGTCCTTGACCAGAACAAAATGACAACCTAATGAGGCTCACATGAATGATGAGAGCAGAGAGATGCAATCAAATATATACAATTTTTACATGCAAGTATGTTCTTGCTTCTATTATTATAAATAGTTAGAGTATCTGTAAGTGCTAAAGCATTAGCTTCTCATTTTCACTGTGGAATTATATTTGACGTTCTCTGCTTATCTGAAAGTGATGGTTCTTCGTTTCCATTTGATCTATTTTTTTCCCTCCAGCATAATGAAGAATGATGGTACTTCTAGATGTTGACATTTTAGAAGGCTGAGATGGTCTGTAGTAGACTACAAATGATGAAAGCTTAATGAAAGTTATTTTCTCGTAATAGCTCTAAATTGGCTATTTTTGCAGAATGGAGTGGGTCTGCTGGATTGAGCTTGAACTCTTTACCCCTCTGTAATCCTGCAGTTACCAAAAGTAGTGTGGAATGACTTTTACTGTTTAGCTTTTTAAAATCCAGAGTTAAGAGAACTGATTCAAATTGAATTTTTACATTACTCCTAGATGTAGGAATTTGTTACTGTGAAGAGCTGAAGGGTTGTTGTTTCCCGACTTTCTCCACTGCAAACCTGGCAGTCAAAGCCAGAAGCTGTGCTGTATGATTAGTAAAGATCATCATGGAAAGCAGCGGGAAATGGGGATTTTAAACTTCTATACTAGGATAAAATTTTCATATTATCCCAACTGTGAGCCAAAATATCAAAACTTTCGAGTAAATCAGCCTGTAATTATTTAATATATGTGGGGCTGGAAGACTCCTAAATCTCATTTCTCTCTAGAGAGTTAGGAAGGTTGTTCCACATACATAGTACAGTGAGAACTTCCCCAAATTTTCTCTTAAAAAAACCTAATATTCAAACCCCTTATTGCATCAGAAACCTATTTTCAACACTTAAAATTGTTGGTAATTTTGCTACCCTGATTCATGCAGACAAACTCAAGGTACAACAGTTTCTCTAGTTCATGTTGCAGTGGGTCAAAGACTCAAGATAATAAACTTGAGAAACATTAATACAGTTCAAAAAAGAAGTTGTGACTGTTTTTCTGCCATCAAAAGTAATTTTTTAGATACCAGTCTCTATTCGCTATTATAGTAAGTCTTTCAGGACATAAGCGTTTATAAGAAAGGTTGATTTAATTCTTGTAGTTGTCTCAAGCTAAAGGGTTGCAATGTTTCAAAACTCTCAAAATGCCCTCAGCATCCTGAGAAAACACATTATCAGAAATATAAATTATTTCATTCTGAATGTGATTCTATCAATTTAAGCATAAACCTGTATTTATAGGTGATTGATAGAAATAATGAGGAAAACTCGACTTTTTAAAATCTTCATTTTGTAAGCCTGAAGTTCCCAGTAAACTGTTTGTTCACCCTACCAATTTAATCAAAGTGTGTTGTAGAACTTCCTAAGGATATGTCCTAGTTGCTTGGCAATGGATTGTGGAACAATTTGTTTAAAGTTCAATGAACACAGAACTAGAGTAATTTATTCAAATCCACCACTTATTAAATCAGGATTTGACTTAATTTTTTTTTTGTGACTAATAAAATTGACTTGAAAAGAATTAGCTAAACCTCTGTGGAATTGTCACAAAATAATTCTGATGACTATGTTGTCTATTAGTTTTTACTGCCAGTAAGAAAGGCAAGTGGAGATGAATGCATTCCCCATTGTTTTGTGGATTGTCAGAAAGGGATTTATTTTTAAACAGTTTATTGTCTCAACATCATCCTCCTTTCAAGATAAGTAACATGGAGATAATATACCTGCATTTTTATTAGGCATCTGAAATATCTGAATATTTCACAAGAAAGGGTATTTTCTTTCTCTGCCACTCGTAAAAACAGAGACTGCAGGTGCTGAATTGGGATAGTTTTCTGATGGGCATGAATAATTTATTTGCTGGAATTTAAAACATTACAACAATAAGTACATATTCTTTTAAGTACCAGTTTTGGCCCAATGTTACCGATGCATGTATTTCCGGCCGGAGAGTTGCTGCTTCTTTAATCTAGACAAAGAAAGACAAATATGACATGATATATTCTTGAAATGTCAAGCTCACCTGCAGTCGCTGGATTTTACTGTGGAACTCTGAGCTTTTGATCAGAACCATAAAGTGTGTTTTATTATGCATCAGGACCTGAAAGAAGGAAACGTGAGATTCTGAGAGTTTTGTTGTTGTTTTAACATTATCCTCAATACCTGTAAATCCTCTTTAGAACAGAGCACCAGAGTCCTTTGTCCTCTAGGAGAAAACAAAGCAAGACAGACCCAGGAACCTACAGACTTACTATAAAAAAAGCTATAACTGAGGAAAAAAGAAATGCATTTTCTTGTCTCCCTAGTGAGAGGATATGAAATATTTATCTAAGCATCAGTCGAGTCTATGGGATCTACAGCTGTGTGCAACCCCAAGTCAATTAAGCTGATTTTTATCTTCCCATGCTCCTTTTTACAGGGATCTCAGCCATGGGCAGGGTGCAGAATGCAGCTGAGATGACAAGAGCTGGCAGCGGCTGCTTGTCGCTCCCTGCCACTTCCCTCCCAGGAATCCACCCTGACTCGGGCAGGTCCAGCCCAGTCCATTTATCCCAGCACAGGATTAAATGCACAAAGAAGTGAACACTCACGGTGCTGTGGCTCTTACAATTTAAGGATATAACCGTATAGATTTTGACAGGTTCAGTCAAGATTTTGAAAATATCTTTGTGATACCGTCCTAAATGGGAATCACAGAGTAGGACTGCATTTGTGAGGAAAGAAGGATATATTGTTGAGACTCTTTCAAAAGACCGAATGTGAAAATAATTACTGAGAATTACAGAATAAGGTGGCAAGTTGATGAATTCCAAGCATTACATCTTTCCAAGCAGATTTTCCTTGATAAACTTGATAAATACTCGTAATCTGTGCTATAGACTGACATGAAGAAAGTGATGAGAATGAGCTAAAGGAATCAAACCACAAGGCAAGGAATAGACTCAGAGTTTGAACAGGAGGAAGCCTTATGTAAAACTGCCCCTGGTGACTTCACAAGCATCATCTCCCTAAGGGAATTATAGGATATTCCTCTGTGTGTATATATAAGAGTGCCTGAAATAGATTTTAATAGTCTGAAAAAGACTTTCCTACTTTTCTCTGTCTATTAGACCTCACCTTTCAGTTCTTTCCAACAGAATAGCTTTTCTTTCCATTCGATTCCTCTGCTACATTATCACAGACGATCAGTGCCTTATCACAGTTATCAGGGGGTGAAGAGAATTCAAGAATATTAATGAATTCAAAAGCAGCCAGAAGAGTCTATGAAAATGGAGGTGTGTTGGAGGATGTGTGTCCTACACCACTGGTGAGAGGGTGGGCAACAGCAGAGTTACAAGAGATTAGATATTTATAAAGAAATCTGACTTTTCTAAATATGATTTTAGCAGATCCTAGTGTTTAGTAAGCAATGCGATAGAGAACCTGTTGTTTGCAAACCTCTTAGAAGTTAATGCAGTAATCCCCACAGCTTCATTCAATTATTTCAGGTGAAAAGGGAGAAAAAAGGCAAAGAAAAAAAGATGTTCAATATCCTTTGAATTACAGAGACTTTTTTGAGTTTCGTGCGGGGGTTTGTGGGTTTTTTTTTCTTCTTTTTTTTTGTTTTTTTTTTTTCAAGAGTGGAGTAAATTAAAGGGTTCTTTACTTTCATTTGCATTCATATGACAAGCTGCTAATCCTTCCTTCAGTTTATTCACTTTGCTTCCATCATGGTTTGGCACATTCACTAGCACTTATAATGTAATTATGTAGCGAAAACTTCCTAGAAAGGAATCATGGAGGAGAATTTTATCAACTTGCTCTTTTACAAGTGAATTCAGAATCAAAGTATATAAAATGTTAGACAAGTCAAATCAGTTTTGTTTCTTACCCAGACATACAGTAAGATTCCACTTGGAAAATCTGATGACCATTTTCACCACTTTACACCTTTCAGTCCTAGAATTTTAGATGCCCAATTTTTTAGCAATATTATTGCTATGAGAAATCACTGAGGCATGCACACTCCTTTCCCACAAAATTTCTGTTACCTCTGGGTCGCTGAGTAGTGACATTGTAGTATGGAGATATGTCCATGTTATGAGACAGGAGTTAAAATTCTTTAAAAAATGAATATAAGGTCTTGCTTATTATTTTGGCAATGTATCACTGTCACTGGTAAGCAGAATATCTTTATAATTAGACAATAGTGTCTCTAGTAGCTCAATTTTAAAAATCAGTTAAGTGTGCCTGCTTTTACATGAGCTCCTTCAGGTGTGACCAGATGCCAAAAATGCGTTAGATAATCATGATTAAATTATGTGTGTCAAAATATGATGCCAACAATATTCATGTGTGCACTGTTCCATTTTCTCTTATTCATCAATAAATTAGTTATTTACCTTCAATCTTATAGTTCTAAGAAATCATTGATTAAACTGTGTGTTATACGCATTGACTTTTATTCCTAGAAAAAAATGTAAAGTATAAATTTCAGAGAGACTGGGCTTGTAACAGTCAGCTTTAGGAATCCCATGCAAAATTATTTGAAAGAAAATTCATTCTAAAACCATAGGGAGAAGCTGAAACATAAAAATGGAGGCAATGTGCGTGTTCTGTGCCTTTTTCTATCTGCCTGGACTAAAAGTACTTCTGAAAAAAGCATCCTTAAAAACAAAAAGAAATCTTTTACAGTACCAAGTGAACCTTTTAAAATTTGTTTTATAGCAAAATTTAATAGCATCTTGGAAATAGTCAGTGAGATGAACCCAAGTAGACTGGAATTACTCAGTATGTGTTGGAAAGAAGTGACTAGAACTGGATGTTGAAAAGGTGCCTGTTTGATGGTTGTATCATGTCTCGTCTCATGCTTGTTCTCTTCTAACTGAGGAATTGCAGCACTTTGTAGTTTCCAGTGACACTGTGAGAGCAGGAGGATCATTTGCTGTGTATATGGCTCAAAGTTCTGCCTGGGAGGAAATACTGTTGTTAACATGAACGCTGGGGAATGGTGGGCCAGCAGTGGTGGGAGCACCCTGTGGCTGACAATCCAGCATGAGGAGGGTTCTGAATTCCAGAGGAAATCCTAGCGCTGCTCTCTCTAATTACCTAATGACACCACCACACATTCTGGTGGTGATTTCAGAACTGTGCTGTTCTCTTTCTGTAGACATTCTGTCATTCGTTAGCACTTTCAGTTGCCACAAACAAACAAGAACTCTGAGTAAACACGCATGCAGTGAAGATGCTCATCTTTGCGAGGATAGAGAGTAAGAATCTGACAGCAGCTAAAAGAATCAACACAAATGCTGCCAAAACATTGTTTCTGAGGGGAAAAATAATGAACAAAACCCACGTCAGCGTCAGGACATTCTGTGACATAAAGTAAAATGCACCAAACTATCTGTAATTATGCAAAACAGTGCTAACAAGGAAATCTCTGTCATACCTGCAGCTGCAGAGGGTCTATAAATGGTTCTGCTGTAGCTGCAGGGAGCACCAGTGAGCACTGATCAAACTCAAGTACAACAAAACAGACCTCTTCTACATTTTGTGTGAGCTACTATTAACTGTGTCTAGGTGATGGTGCAATTCTCAGATTATTCAGATAATTGGGAAAAAAACATTGCTCATCATTCTACAAATCTCTTGGACTAGTATCAAATAGAAAAAGGCAAGGTTATATTATGATTGTAACAAGCTTAATGGAGTTCTGGATGCTACAGAATCATGTTTGCTTTAGAGTGGAAAGTGAAATCTTTTGGAGGAAATGCTGTTTATTCTTTGTAATGAAGTGTAATGTGGATCTATTGTACCGGATGGACTAGGAAAAGTTCTTTTCACTATTTATTGTACAGTGCTGTTACTTCTCAAGGTGACTTCTACTGGTGGCTGGGGCTCTTCCACGGACATCCATAAAATATTCATGATTATGTAGGCTATTCAACTTGATACTTCTCATTGGGCAATTGTATGAAATTCACAACAAGCAAAATGTAGTTCTAGCCTAAAGAAATGTTCTTTTTATTCTAACAAATTAAAATTGCCATTCATAGGTCTGTTGATCCTCATACCACGTGAGTGTAATACAACTCAGTGCTTGTATATAACTTAAGGTCATAAACTCCTGTACTTGTACCCTTCAGGTGCACAATTATCTGACTTTTTTTCTTCCTTCTAAACCTGGCTGATGGTCTTGCACCTACAGTGTGTATATGCTTCTCTTTCTGCTGAGATTTACTTATCTGCAAGGTAGAAGAGCCCCCCTCGTATGTGATTATATTTGGAACATAATAGGAATACATTTCTTAAGCTTAATGAAAGAGGTGTGCCAATTAAAAAGCTGATTTAACTTTCCATAACAATGAGAATATGGATAGGTTCCTTTAAAAGAATAGTTCAGTATATTTAAAGACTAGTATGTAGTATTTAAATAATAGTGTGGAGTATTTAAAGAGAAATAATGTCCATATCAATGAGAACAGGGATAGGTTTCCTTTAAAAGAATGGTATAGAGTATTTTAAGAGCTGTTTGGCAGATATATGCAAGGAAAACTGTTTCAGGCTGTATTTCTGCAGATGGTTTTATTAGATCGTTAAAAAGTTATATAGAAAGAGCAGCATTTCTTACCAAGAAAATGAGATTTTAAAATAACTCACATTAGTGGTCAATCCTTGTTATGTATGTTTGAGTTCTAACAGCTGTAATGATTTGTTTTAAAGGAGCCATCTCAACCTGTGCTGATTTTTAAGCCTTTACTGATTGATTTGACTTGTTTGATGTATTATAAATCACACAGCTATAAAGTCACAGTAAAAATTCCATTAAACTTGTGAGGTAAAAAAAAAAAATAAAAAAAAATCCATAAATAAACCAGTATAAAATGCAAGACAGCAGCAAATGTGCTATTTCTTTGCCTTTTTTAAAATTTAAGTTTAAGTTTACAGCCAAGGCCATTTTTATATGAAGAAAAACAATGGCAACAAATAAGAATGTACCAGGAGTCTCACTATAGAGGTGTATTTTATTTCCCGTACTTGAACAATATTTCAGTTTCCTTCACTCTGCCTCTATAAAGCCATTTTTTGTTACTTCCTTGATCAGAACCGGTATTATTTGTTTTCAAATTAAGTTTCTTGACCAGGAAAACTGTTGTTAAAGACACCAAAAAATAGCTAGAAGAAGAATGAAGGACTTCCATATATTATTCCTCTAGTTTCTAATACTTTAATTCTTGTATTTCCGCAGTTTAGTATCTAGAGCAGAACCTCTGCTGAACCTCACACCAGACTCTACTCTCTGTATGATTCTCTCATCTTTCTGTATGCATTGTATTATGTGTTGTGACATCCCTTTGCACATCCACATTTAGGCTGAGCTGATAAATACTGAAGTAATTCAATAGAAGTGACAAAACGTTTGCAGTTGAGATCTCTGACTGGAAAAAGACCTATTGTTCCCAAGTTAAATGTCTTAAAAAGCCAAATAAGTTGTTCTAAGTTACACAACTTTATCATAATTCTTGCAATTTTCTTAATAAAATGTATGTCTTAACCTAAAGGTAAGTTAAAATGGATTTATTTTATTATTGAAGTAGGGAAATGTTGTTAGACATCACTAGTGCTCCAGTGCCAGTGCAGTGGGTTGGGTTTGCTGGAGTCTGCACCGGGCCAGTTTGTTCTGAGGAATGGGGTAATCTCCCAGAAATCACAACCTAGCTTTTGTCAAGCATTAAGTGCTGGAAGTTCTGCATCTGGCACTGGGATCAGAGAAGCTTATGAGGTAATGAAAATATTGCTGTAATTATTGCAGGGATGGAATAGATGAAGTTTCCAAACTGTTCAGGCAGATATATAAATACCATATTCATACTATGTAGGGCATATACGTTTAGGAAAGAATACATTTCCTATTACATAGATCTTTAGAGACAAATTTATAGTGTACTGAAGTGTATTCCTTGGTTTATATAATAGGAACACGATATTGGACAAGACACAAAGATGTCCCATGGACCTGATCATTGCTGTTCTCTGCAGTGTACAGTTGTAAGGAGGTATCCATCCCTCTGGAAAAGGGCAACACTCACTCTCTTCCAATTCTGAGTTATCCTCCTGCTGAGAGTTGTGTGCCAGCAGGTAAACGGGCACTTTGGATGTGCACTGAGGAAGCAGGAGCTGGCACTGGTCTTAGGTGCTGCTCAGTGCCTTGCACACATCGTGTGACACACCATGGGAATGGGTGTGAATGAGAAATGGAGGGGGAATACCAGTGGAAGAACATAGTAACGCAGTGATCATTATAGTTCTGAGTCAGATTGGGCCTGAAGGAAATCAATAAATCCAGCTAAGAGTTGTATTAACCTGCCAGATGGGGATCCCTCTTCAGCTGGTTGGCACATACGTGAAACCATGCAGTTGATTGCATATTTGGGCTGTTGCTTTCTGTAGCAATGCACATGCTGGTAGTTTATAAAATGGTGGGCATGTGGCTGCCTTGAATTACTGTCAGACCAAATGAATAGAGAGAGTGCCCCAAATATTGCATAACAAACATTGTGGCTCATGACTAGTCAAAATATCCATACATACAGAGTTTCTGAAATTTCTCAGTAAAATTCTGTATCACTTATCTTTCACAGGATCACAACAGAAGGCTCAGAAAGCAGCTCTTTTCTTTCTATTGTTTTTCTCTCTTTTTTTACCCATTTCCTTATTTCTTATTTCAAGTACTTTTATGACTGCATGGAGCACATCTCATTAATCTCGCATCAGATTCCCTCTGTTGGTCTGTCATTTCATCCACACTTCAGAATCCTGACATCAAGTGCTATTCTTGACAGGTCGAATATTTGTTCCAGAAGGAAAACTTGGTTTTATGTTCCTCTTGCATATGCAGAAGCCATTACAGTTAGATAGCAAAGAATATTTTGGTTGTTTTACTCAAAAGAATGGCGTTCTGTTGTTCTACATATGCATACAGATTGAGATTATTACAGAAGAAGTAATAGTTGGATAACTCTGCCTTTTAACCATTCAAATCCTCTTTGCAGCCAATGCAACTTTACAAAATTTGGTATTTCAAATACTACAGTGGAAGAAATACCTGTTATTTCATGCATTAGGGCTTATACCTTCTTTTTTTTTGCTAAAGAAATTTATCTATGTCTTTTGTCAATTAAGCTGATAAATAACCAAATGGGAATTTTAAGGAGCAGTGTGAGGTTTGTCATGGCAAGAAATCTCACAGACCACCTGGAATTACTACTGAATAAAAAAATAGAAATGCGTTTTATTACTGCTGAGCACCCTTCTTTAATCACTTTATCTGTCATGTACACTGATGTCTGCCTCCTTATCTCATGTTCCTCCTGCAGCTTCTTAGAAACACTTCAGTTTGTTCGATGTTCTTTGTTAAAGTCATGGAGTTTGCTCATGTCAGCCCCAAACTGCTGCAAGATTAATGCTCCAAGATTTCCATGAGTCTGTACAAACTTCTTGACAGGATTAGTAGAGGCCGTTGCTGCTTCAGATAATGGAGATAATCTAGACTGGTGAGACTGCAAGCAGTATGGAGGGGTAATCAGAGAGATGTCGAGATAGCCTATTTAGTGTCTGAAAGGAGGGCACAGGAAAGGTAAAGAGAGCACATGGAAATGTGCTCAGTGCTCCAGTTGAACAGTGGGAGGGAACTCTGATACCTGCATTTATTTCAGCTACCTTGGCTGCATGTGTTCACCTCAGTGTACATTTGCAGTATGAAAACCAGGTAAATAGCCCTTGGTACCCACAGCAGTGCTCAGATCTCTATGTGTTGGATAATAACACGTGGGAAGATACTCACACGTGTGCCAAACTAATGCAGAAGAGAAAACTGCATAAAAAACCTCTGTGGTGAGATTGTGACCATTGCTGGGATAGTTGCTGCCAGCCGGAACACGGTTTGTTGTCTCCCACGGAGCCCAGGAGCTGTTGCCTTTCGAAAGAGAAGTGCAGAATTCAGGAAAACCTTTTGCATTGGCTTTTCCTGTAGATTGCTGATGCTGGAACAGGCAGGGCTTTAGAAAAGCGAAGCCTGGGTGGGTGAATGTTCTTGCTGAGCTGAGCAGAGAATGGCAGCAGTGCTCTCTCTTTGATGTCTGCTGTGTTTGACAGAGTTTCCCGGGTGGCAAGGCTTCTTTCACGATGGTGTTCCTGTTAGAAACAGCTAATTCAGGAGACATCAAATAGTTCCCATTTAGTTTATCTTAAAGGAACTCAATACTGAAAGTGAAGCAGATCCAGTGAGAGCAGCAGGTAGGTAAATGTGTGTGGGGTGAGTAAGCAAAGGAGCCATTTCAGACTACAATAAATGAAAAAAAATTGCGTCTGCCTTTTGTCAGTTTGGCTTTAAGATACCTCTGAAAGTGTCACTGAATAAGACTTCTCCACTGTTTTTACATACACATAGGAGTATATTTGAAGCACATGGTTGATGCCTTGGCCTGGAAGTGATGTCTTGTCGTTGCCCTGCTTTCATGGACACCGTGGAATGCTCGGAGAGAGCAGGTGCCCATTGCACATGCAGAGTGCAGATGACTTATTAATCTGTCAAGCTGATACTTTCATAATAAACCTAATTAGCTGCAGATTTACCTGTTTGATTCTGCATCGAAGTGGCTTGCTGCAGTATGAGGGTGCTCTACACATCGAACATTTCTTAAGCTTGGAATGTTTACTCCGTACTCTACCCTGTGTATCTCCTTTAACAGGTTCTCCAAGAAGTTGAACATTGAGTGTCTTTAGCACATTTTGCTATTGCACAATCTGCTTGTTGGGCAGATAGCATATAAACCAAAAGTACTGGGATGGAAGAAGATCCTCTTACCTTAATTGTTTTGTAGATACTTAAGAATGTCTTTTAATATAACACCAAGATTCGACTTTACTACTGAATGCACTGGGAACGCTCAGAGGCTGAACGTCACTGTTTGCACTTAGAGCAGCAGCACGATGCGGTTTATTGTCAGTGTAATGTCAAGTCTTTTCATTCTGAATGTTTTTCATGATTTTTCATATTTTCAACGTTACAACTTCCACAAGTATTTGGAAAATGTTTCTTTTCATGGTAGTCAAACATCCAGCTTGAGATTATAATATCATATCTCTCTGATTACTATTTTGCCTTTTTCCCTTCACTAGAGGATTGTCAAATGGGTGTAGCTGATGATACTTCACAAGCTGACTGAACAAAAAAAGGCTAATTTTTTCAGCACTGACAGTATTTGCTTTATATATGTTATATAGAAATAAACTTGCAATCTCCCGTAGAACAGACCTACAATCTGTGCCTGTGTAATTAAAGAAAAACTGGAATCCAAATCCAAATTAGAAGAATCTGATATAGATGCGTGTTTGTGCAGTGAAAAGGAGATATTTTGGTGTTTTTGCATTTGGTCTGTATGTTTGAGGAAGGAAATAATGTTTTTATTATGTTCTTTAATGGCAGTAATATTGAAATTTTTCCTATGACTCTTTCTGTTTAAATGCTGAGGCCAGCCAAGTTGTTGAGTGCTTTGTTCCTTGCTCACACTGGCAGCTCTATGACATAAGCATATCAACTGAGGGCATTATACATAGAGAAAAAAAAAACACTTCTCAGTGCCCAAGAATCAGTTATTTTTGTAGTATTTTGTTGCCACACTCAAAAAAAAAAAAGACAAGGTAGATTATTCCAAGAATACCTTCAGATGCTGCTTTCAAGACATATTCCATCTTTGTAGTACTTTCTGAAGTGGTGCTAGAAACACCATTCTTTTCATATATAATGTTCCAAGAAATTTTTCTGGAAAAGTATTTGATTAAATTCAAGGTAAGAAGTTAAAAGTTGTTTGCTGAACATTTTATTATCAAAATCTGATATAAAATAATGTAAACTCCTGTACTGCATTCAGCAGAGTAGCATTTATAGTTACAGTAGCATCACTGTTTTAATGCTTAACATGTCAGCACATCTGCGAGTTTATAAATGTGTATTTTTTTTGTTTATTTATTAATTTATTTATTTACATATGATGGTGTGATCTAACTGTATTTAATTTAAAACTTTGTCTTACTTTTGGAAGAATCTTTTTCATGTCTTTATTGTAAAGACATTGGACCTGATTTTTCAGCTTGTGTAAACTACCATCCCCTTGATTTCACTGTTGATACTTCTTCATACCTAATGCCATGGAAATTATTTGTGTTCTTCAGAAGAAAATCTCCCTTTCTCAGTTCCATTTATAAGAAAATTAAAAAAGAAGAATACAAATACAGTTTCTATTTCAAGCTTGTAACCTTTGTCCTTTTTTCTTTAGGAGACTTGCTTATGCTTACTGAAGTTAACTGGTATTCTGTCACTGAATTCAATAATGTGTAATCTTGTTCTTCATTTGTTTTAGAAGTTAGCAATTCTGTTTGTCCTGGAAGTCTCTCTTGAGAAAGACAATTACTGTCACATCCACTGGCTGATGGAATGGAGCTCAGTTTATTGGATTTATTATGAGTATTGTCAATTGTAGCTCCAAAATAAAAAGACACTTAAATGGACTGGTGAAAGGTGCATAGACAGACTTGGAATAAAGTATTTTCTTTTTTATTTGTATAATTTTATTTTATGTGGTTTTCATATTTTCACAGCCCTTGTTCTGTGAAAACCTCTGCCATAATCAAGTTTTGGCTTCAGAAGAGTAGCAGGATTATATCTTAATTTTTTCCTGCCTCTGATTTGCGATCACTGTGTTTGACTTCACACTGGCACAATAACAATAACAAAATGAGCATTGACAAAATCACTTGGACGTGTAAGTCCCATTTCCTGATGCCACAATGTCTCTGTAGTCCATGGAGCAGCAAGTTTTCAGCTTGGAAAGCCCCCGAGTGCCTCTGTCAGCTTTTGGTTCTGTCTATCTCTATGTTAAACCTTTACAGTTGGTTTGGGGATAAGGTGGACAATAGAATGAATAAACAAATATATAATTGCACTTTATTGGCTTCTTTCCTAAAGGTTCGTTCATACTTGATTAAATACAGGATCATAAAAATATAAAGGTAAATGTTTGCTGTCCAGTCAGTGTAAAAATGAAGACTTTCTGGTTGGAGCTATTTAACATCAGTCTAGGAAATTTGTCCTTTTACTGACATAATTGGCTTGGCTTTGGATAATTACAGATCTAATAAACTGATCAGGAAACTTTCATATTTTTCAGCAAAATAATATCTTCACAGATAAAGTGACCTATAGATTCTACTTTGCAAATGTGGCTCTAAGTTAGTGGCTGTACTGAATGATGCTATTGAAGTTAAACCTATAAAACAGAGAAGCAGAGGAAGACTTTATCAAAGAAATCTGTAATATTTAAGCAGAATGAAATTAGCTGGGTACGAATGAGATCAAAGCCTTAAGTGAGGTTTTGAGGGTGAAGAAAAGGCTGCAGTGGTGAATAGCGATTACTTGTAGTTAATTTAAACTTACTGAAAGATTTTAAGGATCAAAGTTGGGTCTTTTGAGGAAGGGGATTCATCCAATTTCCTCTACTTATATTTTTCCAACCTAAATTAATCTTGATATATTTTATTAGCTTTTTTTTTCTTTTTTTCTGTAAGAACAGGAGCACTTTGTCTGTCATCTGCTGAAACTCTTCAGCTTGTGTTTATTAAAAACACCCTGGGGTTTCTCTGTTGCTGTCTCTGGGTTTCCAGCCCTATGGTCTGGCTCTGGTCCATCCCCTCAGCAGGACACAGCAGCACAGGTCAGAGAAATGATTCTCCTGCAAAGCTGTCTTGGGTCCCATCAAACCAGAGAATCACAGTATGGTTTGGCTTGGAAGGGACCTTTAATGATCATCTTTTTCCAACCCCGTTGCAGTGAGCAGGGACATGTTCAAATGTGGGTGCTCATGGTTTATATGCGTCCTTGGAGGTATCTTTTGGTGTCCCTACGGTCAGCAAAAAGATTTCCTTTATGTGTTTTATGACATTGAAATCCTGTACAAATAAAAGTGCATTTTATAAATTATATTTTGAGGTACTTTTTCACCATGCCTGGTTTCTCAAAATGCAGGCTAAGGAAATAAAGTCATGCACCACAGCACTGTTTGTAGTTGAGGGTAGCAGAGAGAAGCTGTTTGTGCTCGGCTCAGTATATGCAGAGAAAAACATTTTTCAGTGTATTTCTTACTTATTGAAGCATGAAGCTACTTGATCTTTTGAGTATGCAACATAGCCAAAAATATTAATATTGCATTCTTAGTCAATTCTATGACAGTGCTATTTAGCAAATACACATTGTCAAGTTTTTGTTTGTTTTCTTTTTGGCTTCTAATGGTTCAAAATATGATTGTAGCCATTATGTTTATTATATCTTTTAAAACTATTGTTTAATAGTAATAACAACAAAACAATTTGTCTGCTACTAACTGGATCATCTATGTGAAGAATACACATTTTAATGAGTAAATGATAAATATATGTCCTTATTTGAAGCTCAGTAGCTAATAATACACCTTCAGCAGTGGTATGTATCAAAAAACGTCAAAAAATATTTCTTTTTTAGTTTTATGTTAGCATTTGACAGCTGTGGCAATACTAATATATATTATGAGTGTATAGCTGAATGACATTTTAAATCAAGTATATTAAGAATTGTTCTCCTCTAAGTACTAAAATTAATAGCTTTGTAGCAAAATAATAAAGAAAAGATTAATCAGGTATTGCGTGGGAATAAAAAGTCTCTTGGAAATTGTGTTTCCAGGGGTATTTAGCAGTAATTTTGCTTTCCTTAGCAATTTATTCTGATAATTAAACATATGTATTACAATTTTAACAAAAAAAGGTATTTAGAAAAATGCTCACATCAGACAGCTCTAGTAGGTTTTCCTGCTGGTAGTCCAGTATCCCTCCACTTAGTATGAGTTAAGAACTCCAGGGTATGTTATATTTCTTTAAGTACTTGTATAAATATGTAATAGAGAGAGAGTTTAAAATAGGAATAGATTTTGTTTAAGCTTATACTCATTTGGGTGGATCATTTTTAGGCTCAGACTCTCGTGATGAGGTTTCACCTGGTTGATGGCACTGTGAAGTGTTGGTGGAAGTGGGTACTCCTCTCTTTTGTCTGAATCTACACGCACATTTGAGCTGGAAGCAGGACCGGGGTGATTCTGTCTGTGAGCACAAAGGCAACAGAGAACAAACCGACTGAGAAGCTCAGCTTCCTTTGGCTCAGGTCGCTGAAGCAGTGCTCCTTGCACTGTCATAGTTCTGATCAAGGGAAAGATGCAAAATCACTCCCTTGACAGCAGTTTGCTGCAGTGATCGGCCCCAGGGGCCACTCTGTGCCTGCTGTCCCCCAGGGGGGTCTCTCCTGATCCCGGGACAAGGGTCTGAATTCGGCTCCCAGTCCACGCTGATCACGCACTGGTGTTCCACACACTGACAGAGATGTCCATTCAACAAGGCAACTGCTTCCACTCTTTTGGCCAGACTTTATGTAGCATGAAGCATTAGTATTGTTGGTCTCAATAAAACTGTCTTCAGTCTGAGCCAGGAAGGAACTTGACACTCTGAGTTTGGAATTTTCATACTTAAAAAAGCCTTCCTGCAACCTGCTGCTGTCACTGACATTTACAGACACACTTCGTCTTGCTGTTCTGTGACAAGCTGAGGAAAAGCAATTCAGTTGATCTCCTGAGAATAAAGATGGGCATATTAGGGATTTGCTTTCCTTCAGATCGTTTTATGAGCATGATTTATACCCCTCAGTTTTGAAATGGCAGTCTTTTTAAACGATCTTCCAAATCATGATCCCTCCTCTGATGACATCCTGTACACAAAAGCATACTTGCTACGTCTGCTGACTGGAAATGTGTGAGAAAAGAACTTTTCAAATTGATTTACTTACATCTTTAATTTTTAAATATTACAGCTCTTCAACTGTGGGTTTTATCCCCTAAAGTGAACTGCAGAGCTTCAATACAGCATTGGTATAAGGATTATGAAAGTCTTAGCTCTGAAGTCTTTTTAGTCTAACCTTAATTTTCTTCTTCCTTTAAATCTGAACCATGTTTAAACTTTTATCCTTAATTATGAAAATCACAATTGTTATATCTTCAATTCATGAGCTTCTTCCACTTACTAGTAATTATGGCCTGGGGGAATAAAAACTTAGTGGTTTCTTTAAGACTGAAGTAGAAAGCTGGGAGTTTGTAAAATAATGTTATTTCTCAATTAGTTCTTGACTTCTGGCAGTGGTGAAGCACCTTCTGTTTGGTCCATGAGGCTGCCTGCCATTGTCATGAAACAAGTCATCATTTTTAAGCCTATGCAACTGAAATGCTCCATAAAAATTGTGTTAAATTACTTCATCCCTCATAATCCAGGCATTCAGCTGCATACACAGATCTTCACAAGGAATTTGAAAAACCTGCTTCTGGTAAGTATGTATAAAATGTGTAATTCTGCACTTACTAATAATCTATCACATAATTAATCCTAATATTTAATAAAAAAAATCTGCAGTGCAAATTCATATGAGTATGAAATCCAGAAAGAAACTTTAAAGTAAGATTAGATTTTTGGGATGATGTGAGTGTCTATAGTTACCCTAAATCCATTGATACCTTCCTGTGCTGTATTTTGGGATGTTTAGATTCTCCAATTTGATGATACTCGATGTCTTTAACGACATGAAAGTGTGCATCTCCTCAGAAGATTTTTTGGTGCTATTACAATATTCCTTGAAGAGAATTAATTTCCAAAACTTGTAATTTGAAAGTGACTTATTATCTCTGTATCTAATTTCAACAAAAAGACACATGGCAGAACATATACTTGAGCTTATTTGGAGATTGTCCAAAGGACATGATGCACAGGTTGATGAAAATAAAAGTTCAGTGGATGCAAACAATTTTCATTATTGATTTGTTGCAGAACGTGTCCACCTGCAGGTCTTAGATTGCTAGATGAGTAAGAGAGAAAAACCTAAAAGTGTAACTTCTCAGGGCCAGCAGATCACTACCTCAATGCTCATCAGATAGAGAGCAGGCCTCATTGGGGAAAACATTTACATCTCAGAAAAAGAATAAAATAATCAATATATTTCATTTATTTGGCTATTTTTCATAACTGCTTCTTAAGCAATTAAAAATAATCATGTTTGGCATGTATGGACAGTTACGGGGGGGAGAAAGGTGTTAAATCTGCAGCTCCTTGAAGAACTCAAAATGGAGGTTATCTCTAAGAGCTAAAAGGCTCTATTTTCAAATGGGCTTCTATGACTAAAGCAAACTGAAGAGGACAGAGTCCTTGAGAAGATTGCATCAGGAAAGCATCTTAAACAAATCAGTTGGGTACAAGAAGAGAGGCCTTTAAGATGTCATCCTAGTTTGATGGGTTACTTGTGGTTTCTCTGTTGTTCTGGTAGCCATGTGAAACGGTGATGTCTATTTTGGAAGGTGCATCAAGTAATTTTTTTTTTTTTCAATTTACTTTTCAGCAAGTTTTTGTTAAAGTATAAGGTTGTCCTGGTCACCAAACTGCCCAACAAAGGGTGTCATCTGTAAATTCAGATACTGAAATCCATATAAATATTCAGCTCTCATTAATGCTTTACACTAGGATATTTAAAGAGTAATGGTGTGTAGCCCTGTAGTAATTTTATAGGCCATTTAGTGGTGTGGTTTTGAGGTGTGGAAGAAATGTCCTCTAGCGAACAATTTTAGCTGGGATGGGTCTCTGGGAAGCAAGAAGGTACTAATAGCTTCAGTCAGCAAGGTGTCATGATGTTCTTCCAAATCTAAGGGTATGGTTGGGTAGGAAATTAATATCCATGAACACTAAAATATGATATAAAAATCTGGAGACCCACAGCAAGAATTTCCCGAGTGGCTTTTGGCTTCTGAACAGAGCATATTTTAAATAGTGCTCTCTGTACACACTGGTGTTTGGAAAGATGTGTCCCATGAAAACAAATAAGATTCCTTCAGTTTGAAAATACCAGAGTATTTACTTGCTAAATAAAATATAAAGAAAGCTGTAAATATGCTTCATTACAACACAGCCTGGTCTTTAGAGGATTTTGAATAGCTGTTGTGCACAGTGGAAGACAAATTAATCTCTCGGAATCTCTCTCAGCTGAAACATTCTAATGTTAACTAACAGTTTCTAGTGATCAAAGTGATTTAGTTAAATTATTTATTTGCATATGCATTTAAAAGTTTTTATTGTTGTAGCTCAAGGGAAGAGAAGGGAAGGGGGAAGGGGAAGAAGAAGGTCTTAAGATAATTACCTGAGATTTAAGAGCAGTTGGCCCTGCCTTGTCCTACTTTCACAGCTCCATCAGGCATCTTTGGCCGCCAAGATCTCCCGATTGCCACGTGGTCTTTGCTTTTCACCATCAGAATTGCAGTCATATCTGCCTTTTCTCCTTTTAATTAGAAATCAGAATGATCAGGAATAGATTTTTTCAATCATTAAAACCACCTTTGTGGTATCCTACTCTAATCAAAATGTTTCCTTAAAGGGTAAATCACACTGTTTTCCTGCACAGTTTATTGCGGTTGCATTTGGGGTTTTTTGTCTCCTTTGTGTTCTCTGTATTGGAAATTGTCAATGTAAAAATCAGAACCAGATTCTGTTTGGCACAGAAATGAGTGGAAGGTTAAGGTTATAACATCACTTTATTTCTACCTCTCCCCTCACCACGTTAATGGGTTACAATTGCACCTTGGTGCTTTCAGTGAGTAGTTTAGCAGGTGTCTGCTACGTGGTGCTGTATAGCCCCAGGAAATAACTGATTTATAAAAGCTAATTGGGGTGCAAATTTGTTTGTATAGGCGTTGGAAGCCTGGGATCAATAGCATATAACAAACAAAGCAACTAAATATCAAATCTTGTTTTGTTCAGCTTCAAAATGAAAATGGCAGAAAGTTTTGGTATCTAAAAATATCTGCTGGCAAAAATGATGCAAGGAGAAAATCACCAGTTCTTAGGATTTAGAGTATCATTCCTGTTCCATTTTTAATTCTAATGCATTTGAAATTTAAAACAAAAAAAACCCAAACAAACAATCCCAAAACGAAACAAAATAACCAAACCAAAATGAAACCAAACACGCAAAAAGACATTTAGAAAAGTCAAGGCAAATAATTTTGTTTTAATCACCTTTACTTCTGTGGATACACTACTTCTCAGAACTCGTAGGAAGAATATTCCATTATGGCTTTTAAAAATGAAATAATAAATGTAAACAGAATACCTTTTTTCATATTCTCAGGAAGAGGCATCAATCTGTATGCTTTGACAGTCTTTCCTTTACTTTTGTTGTCTTTAGGACTTCATGGAAAAGATTGCCATGTCATACCTGTGTAATAAAACATAATATGAGAAAGGGTCCAAAATCCTAATTAAGCAATTTGTGATTTTTTTTTTCTCTTCTGGAATAAAAATTCTCTATTAAAAAGTTGGAGCAACTTCATGTTTTGATTTTTTTTCCCCCTGTCATTCTTTACAGAGAGTAGTCCCACAAAAAATTCTAGAAAATACTGTTAGTCACAAATGCCAGAATCATGTTTGTGTCCAGACTTCAGCATGTGTGTTCATATATCCACATATAGTTAGTTATCTATACGTAAAGAGGATTCTGTAGTAGGACGCTTGAGTACAGGGGGCCTTTGTATGATTATTTATTCATTTTGATATTTTTCTAACAAAACCACACGATAAACTCATCATTCTGTAATACAGCAATGTGGTGACAGCAGATAAACTTATTTCAGGTGGCAAGATACGAATATCAGTAATGACTGGAAAGACAACTTTAATCTAAAGAAGTATGACTGGTTAATTACATTGCCTCAGATCTGCTTTATGCTCTTATCAAATATGAACAAGACCTTTCTTCATTGCTCATGAATGAAAATGTATTAAATTGCTAATTGTTGCAGTTACTTTTTGTGGAAGAACCAGCAAATGAAGTATTCTAAGATTAGTTTCAGGTTTATCCTGTATTATCTTATCCTGCAGACAGGACATCATTATACTAAAAATAGACCATTTTATTGGACTCATTTGCGCATTGCTATGATTTTTAAAACAGATGAAGTTTGACCTATCTCTGCTCCCATTGGATCTGTCCATTTTCAATGGTGCTGTGGGTCTATGATTTTATACTTAAATTTCTTTCTATTTTTTCTGTTTGCCTGCCACCTAAGGATAATGCACTGAAGTAAATTACACTGATTAAATATAGAAGTTAAAGACTTTGGAGGACTTGTAAAAGTCTCTCTCTTATATCTGTAAATTATTCTCATTTATGACCTGACCGATACCTTTGTTTCCAATTCTGATTTTGTGCTTCTTTCAGTTGCTGTCAGCTGCTTTTGTGACATTGTCAATTATTTGTATGGCTTTGATGAAGACTTTTAAACATCTTTTCAATACTAGGTAACTCCCAAAGAAGGATTTGGCCCCTGAGCACACAAGTTGCTCTATGGGTTCATGAAATTATGTTATTTCTCATAATAAAATTTAATAGGAGATAAATCAGATTTCTGTAAACATTGGCTTAGTTACATTTTATCTTCCAGTTTTTGTGATGACGTTGAATCCATAAATACTTGGAAATGAATCCTCTCACATAGTATGCTTATGTATCTGTATAATCAGATGTATATATCTGATTGTACATATGGATCCATCTCCAGCACAGCATAAAAAACTGCAGGGAAAAAAAAACAAAGAAAAGGAAAAAAAAACTTGACATTTTTGCACCTCTAAACCTTAAGTTTTACATAGCATTACTTCTATCCTGTGTGTTGTTCAGACTTCAGATTCTTTTTTTCATGTAAATTATCCTACCATTGTGCTTTTCTTTCCTACCTTGGATATATTAATTTCATACCTTAATGTCAGACCTACTTATAATTTTCAATTTTTCAAACATTATTGAGGTTGATCATTTTTATCATTTTGACTTTTACATGTTCTCTTTTTCCTGCCTTCCTGCATTGAGTCTGGACAGTGTATTAGGAGACATTATTTTTCTCCTTTTTGCTGAATTCTGAGGTTTTCTATTTGAATAGCTGCATAATGATAACTATAGCAGTTCTCTGATTCAAGCCATCTGCAAAAGTAGTGTCTCCTTGGAAATACATTAACCTCATCTAGTGGAAATAAAGGAATGTTTGTTTTTTTCAACAAGACTCACTTGAAAGAAGAGAGAACCTAGTGTCTGCATATTTAAGCTTTGATTTAGATAGCAATCCTGAACCTTGAAGTTTTAACGGTGGCGTTTTAAAATGTAAATTAATAAAATAGAAACATAGGGGGTTCTGGTTCCTTTAACAACAATTTCAAGGGCTATGCAGGCAAATCCTGATGGGAGATCCAATCCTTCTGATTACCCACTAGTATAAGAAGATTTTAATTACTATGAAGATTATTGAGACTGCCATCCTATAAATCAATAATTTTTCCCGGAGTTTTGTCTATATGAGCACAAATACCATCTTTTTACAAGGATTTGTAGTTATGCTGAGTTTGTCAATTCCCAACACAGATCACTGCTTATAAACAAAATCAAGAATACACCTGCAGTAAATATAAGTTAATGCTTATTAGTAAAAATGTGTCATTATATACCTTAAGGACCTAAAGGCTGTGGTAATGTTAAAGTGCATAACAGATGATACTGGTTTTCCTAAGGGCTTACACTTTATCTTGAAAATTGACTGTTAAAAGGGCTCTCTTTGCGTGAGATATAACTTACCTTGAGAAGTTACTCTGGGATACCAACATCGTAGTGTGTTCTACTACTGCTTTTAATTAATAATCTCTAGGAAAGATAATGAGCTGGCTTGAATTCTACCAGATGAGTTCAAAAAGGAGCTACAAATGACAGTTTAAGGAACTGAGTCAGGCAGGGACTGGAGGAAAGGCTCTGACTGTATTCAGGTGGTTGGAGACAGAGTTCTTAGCTGACTTCCAGCAGTCGGGATGTCTCTGTCAGGACAGGGCCATTCTCCTGCCCTTTGGACTTCTCATGAAGTTTTTCATTTTTCCAACTAGACTTCCAAATAGAAGTGTGATGTATTTTGTGATAATTTTGTTATTCTTTCTTTGTGACCCATTTTTTGCAACGCTTTCTGTGTTCAGCAGAACATGCACCCACTTCTCCTTTTCATCAGCCTCTCTTTTTTGCCTTTCCTTCTGTATGAAATTAATTCCATATCTATATATTATGTATTTGATCTAGATGTACGGATTCATTCCACTGAATAGAAACTCTGAAGTACCCTAGTATGTGATATCTATAAATTATTCAGAATTCTAGTCATAAATTTTAATTTGATTCTGAACAACATACTAATCTAAGGAGATGTTAAGTAACCTTTGCAATGTATGTTGATATATAAATAGTGGCATTAATGCCTTGGAACATTTCAATAAAGTGTTTCATGGTGTCATCCGTTCTCCATCTCTCTCAGTTCTAAAAGCCATTGTTAGCATATGTAACTTTCTTAGTGAATTCTCTTAACCTGTTCCCATGTAGAGCTGCTCTACAACTTATCCTGTTTTCCATTCATTTTGTTTGCATGAAATGTAGGACTGGATGTGGAGAGAGCAGGTAATTTTGCCAATTATCCTGAAAGAACTATGTAATGATGTCACAAGCATGCAAGATCTCTGGATGTCTTCTTGTCGAAATCTCAATAATGTCTCTGTTTTTACTGATTGAATTTTAGTATTAATCTTTTTTTCTCTGTAATAATATTTGAATTATCATTTAAGAGGAAGGGCTCTCACAGGTGCCCATCAGCAGAATGCTGCATAGAAGTGCAGAAGTATTTTGCCTTTTGCTTATGAGTATGAAATGGTCTCATTTGATTTAAGAATCAAAGAAAGCTTTCTTGTGAATTGCTGTGAACTAAAAACAAGCATTTGGTATTTGCAGTGCAATTTAGTATAAAAGGATTAAATAAACCACAGAAAACAGCCAGTGACAGGAAGAACAGATAACTTGAAAGTTATAGATTTTGGATATTTCCTAAAGTAATTGTTAAGTATGATGAGTAGAGGCAGGTTTTACAGCACTGCAGTTTACCTGCCAGGAAGTCTGTAACAAACTGTTTCAATTGCTAATGCACTGGTATTAGCAGTGCAAGCCATGACAATTGTTCTATCAATAATTACTGAGACATGGTAAAAAGTAGTGTACATTGTTTGATGTAGCCAGCAAATGGAGGTCTGATAATTGTCTGCTGCATCAAACTGTAAAATATAATGACTTCTGAAGGTTGAAGTTTATGACAGCAGTTCATTATGTGTTCCAAACAATGCTTTATTTTGCTATTGTTTCTTCATTATGTGGATAGGAAGCCCTGTAGCAGAAATTGGGCTCAAGGGAAACAGTGTCTACCAGTAGTTTAACCTTGTGACATTCCACTAAAAAGCACATGTTCTTCTGAAATACATAATACATGAACTTCTCTGATTGTTTAGCATTGATCAGTACTCAAGTAAATTGAGTTACTATCTTATTAGCATAAACAGCAAGGTTTTAGTGAGGCTCTTCACCCTCCCATGGTAAGTGGCTTAGGGATTTCTGCTTAAACTGAAAGTCAATTTAAAAACCTCACATCAGTAGAAAGCTCTTTAACAAAGCAGAACAATATTTTGAAGTGTCATCCTTCTGATTGCACATGCATCCATTTTAACTTCGATATCCAGGTTCCAGTACTGACTGGTTCTCAGACTTCTTGTCTTCTGTTCTCAGGTCTATCTGTCATGACATTTTCCCCTCTGTCCATAAGTGTATATATACATTAGAGATAATTGTATATATACAAGATATATTGTATATTTATGCTGTGGCATAGTTAGGCTGTGTTTCAAAGTTAATAAAACTTCTCCCCTCTCTTCCTCAGAGCAGAAACAGTGAAAGCCTGGTTTAGCAGCATATCTCCTTTTCTTTGTGAGAACACAGAGCTGATATCTTTCAAAAGCTTAACACTTTGTTGTTGAACATCTTAACTTTTGTACATGTTAACATGTTGACTTCCACGTTAACTTTTCACCTTTCCTTCCATTCACCTTTCCAGCTGCAGAAAGCAAACTGGCCCAAATGGGTGGAATGTTTCTAGTGTCAAGTAGGCTGATTGAGTCTACTTTTATCTTCAGTTGTACATAACTGTAATTGTCAGCATTTATTTTTAACTCTCAGCAAAAGGTCAGGATGAAATATTATTTTGAATCAGGGGAACATGCAAGATTAAGGCTCCCCATGTACTAAGAGCATTTCAACTCTGAGGGAGGCATTTCTGTCTAAATTAAAGTTTGATGTACTGGGAACTAACTTTGATTTCATAATGTTCTGAGCCAGGCATCCAGATTATCAAAGGTAGTTTCCCTATAATACTGGCAGAAAACATCAAAAAGAACCCTTTCCAAGAGTAACTCCTAAAGCCTTAATTGTTCAGCATCTCTGACAGTTGTGAATCCCTCCTTACTTGTTAAACACAGCTCAGCTGTTTCAGGTGATGCTTGGATACCAAGAGTTGCAGGAGCACAGGAGTCCTAGGGATAGGCCAAGCAGCAGAACTCCACCTTGTGTGTCTTTTGTCTGCACATTGATGATGCTGAAGCTAATTTTTGACAAATTTAGCAAGGCATCTCATAGATAATAGAACTGTGGTATAAATAAAAATATATACTAAAATATAGTATATGCTATCATTTGCACATAACTAAAACTTTTGCATAAAATATTTCCAGAATTTAAAAGACATAAGCACATTTACATATCTGACAGAAGTTATGTGGTATCAGATCAGGGAGTTTGCTTATTACTTTGGTCCTTTCCCCATTCAGTTCCTAAATCTTTTTGGTTGTTAAATACCTTTCATTCTCCTGTTCATGCACAGACATCCCAGAAGTGGATACTGGTTTCTAGGTGTGCAAAATCTCTTTCATAGTTCTGACAGATAATCTGTAATTCTTTTGTGGACTTGATGAAGTTAGTGTTCATTTAGAGTATGTGTAAAGTCAAGCTGTCACCTTGACCAACAGCAAAGTACACAACCTTGAGAAAAAGTAAAAGTCTGGATATACTTCTTTTAGTCTGTGCTCCAGAGGAAATAGAGAAACAAGTAATGCCCCTTTGGGAATTAAGATTTGTCCAAAGCAGCCATCTAAACAGAGCCATTAGTCTTCACTCTCTTTAGTCTAAAGCTTGAGCAGCTACAGCTTGGCTATTTATCTGGGTAGTAACAAGGGGTTTTAAGGTCCCTGAAGTTGCTTTGGATCTTCACCTCTCTTCCTTAAGGCATGATCTTGCTGTTTTTCTAGTTCTGGATCACCCAGAAGAATCTGTAACTGAGGAGTTGTTGTAGGTGTTTGAGCCCCGAGACTTCATTTCTCTGGGCACAAACACCTGAGGTGCTGCTCCGGCCTGACTGCTTGTAGACTTCAGCTGGCCAGAAGCTGATTGGAGGTGGTGGATTGGTCAGGAGATGGCTCCCAGGTGAAGGGGCAGCTGTAATAAAGGGGTTGTCTGCAGTGGGAGGTAGTGTAAGGAGTGGTGGTAAATCTGGGAAGATGGTCTGGTAAGGATACTCTGCTCTGCACCACTGTACTGCAGTTTTTACACACTGTAATCGTGTTATGGTTGGACTTTGAGAGTTCCTTGATAGCTGGCTATAAATATGGAAGGTTTTCACCTTCAGCCTTTGTATACCAAGGTTAACTATCTATTCAAGCTGCGTGTGTAGCAGTGAACTCTATCTCAAGTCAGGCAGGGTCACTCCTGCAGGAGGCAGCTGTGGGAATGTGAATTCTGACTCAGGAGAAACTTTGCTGAACTGTTTCATCTCACTCACTATGGTAGGGAATTTAAATGAACATCTGTGACTATTTGTACAGGTAACACTCCTTGTTGGCCAGAATTTCAGGAGTTAAATTTTCTTTTTGACCCATGGAACTTTTAGTGTTCTTTTCCAAATGGTGAAATAGTGGCTATATTTCTCTATAATACACCTTTTCTCTAGGATGCTATCTCTTACTTATTTCTCTGACATCAAAATATTCTATACGTAAGTTTCATTAGTTTCAGCCTTGCACCTCTACTTTGCACTATTCAGCATGATATATTGTAATATTGTGGAGTTTCATACTTCTGCCTACTACTTAATGCTCTGATTATACTCTCATGACATAGGATAATAGCATCTATTTCTGTAACTCAGTTATGTTGGGGTGAATAATTAAATCCCTGTTTCTGTTGTTTTCAGACCTGTTGATGTATTTCAACTTTGCAGTTACAATTTTTTAGATTTTTTTTTCCTATTTGATTTGTAATGAAGCTGAAAGTGATTTCATTATAGTAGCTGTCCCTTGAGCTTAGTCTAGTGGTCAGCTATATTCCCCTACTTCATTCTTGACACACTTATGAAATGAACATGGGTAAGTGTGCTGATAACACAAATGAGGGATCTAGATGGAATTAAATAATTGCTTGAACCATTTAAATGCAGAGTTTTTTTGTTTGGTTGGTTTTTGGGTTTTGTGTTTTTTGACAACTCAAAGCTGTGCTGTGTGCAAAATTCAGCCTTCCAGGTTAGATTATGTGGTTATATACCCTTTTCCTTAGGTTTTTGTTTAATAACTGGTATGTATTTATGTGGCCACCACAGAAATACATTTCATTTCTTTTTAAATAGATTACTTGCAGGATTCTTGTGTTTTATGTGGAAGTGCAAATATGTAGTCAGAAGCAAGAAGAGTGAAATGCTTGTGGAATTTTTACTCTGTAGAGTAACCATCTCCTTCACAACTGGTTCCCTTCAATAGACTTGACATGAATACACTTAAGAGGGGCACTTAGCAAGAGGAAGGTGTTCATTATGTCCATAAATCCTGTGGGATTTATAGATGAGCTCTGTCAGATGAGTCAGAAAATAAAAACATTTATTGGGAATGTGCTAATAACAGTTTACTGCCTATGTGTCAATATTCTTCTCATCAGTAGAGAGAAAATAATCAACCACATTAGCATAGTAAGATTTATCAGAGCAACTGACACTTCTGCAATCTGTACATGGCTTTTCATAGGAACAGCTGAGAAATGCTGCCAAATGTTGATTGATTTGGAGGCTCAAAAGAACTTGCTGAAGAATCATATTTTTGTTATTTGTTTACTTGAGACCTCAAGTAACCCATTCTATAAAACTTATTTTAGGAAGGTTAGTATCTTCTGAAAGATTTCTACTTTTCCTAAGTACTTGCAAAGTGTAAATTGTATGAATTGTCTGTCAAAGTATATTGCTACCAAACTATTCTTAGTACCTGTTTTTTAAAAGAATTCTAAAACTGCGAGTGTTTTAAAGTATGACTTTTAAACAACTGATCATTAAACTAATTTCAGATCTAATTACACTTTGTGCATCTTTACTCTTCAAGTTATTTTATCTATCAGTTTAGAGTGTAGCTTTTCTAATATTAAATGAAATTAAGAACGAATGCCTTTAATAGATCAAAATAAAAATGTTCCTGATTCCCATTGTGCAGAAGCTACTTCCTATTGGAATTGCTGCTTGACAGTGTATCTATCCTCCCTTTAGTAGATTACAAGGTCTGAATGTCACAATGTCATCAAAAGTAGCCACAGGAAATATTTACTATCTTCACTTACTTTACCAAAAGTACTTAATCTCAGAAATCATCCTTTTTCTCCAATTCACATAGTGTGTTTTAACTTTTCTTCATTTCTGTAGGAGAAGTTTTTTCAAAGAACTGATTAGTGACTTGGAGATTTGAGGGATTGATTTTTTTGTTGTTGTTTGTTTGGGGTTTTCGAGGAGTGGCGTTGAGTTTGCAAATGGAAGTAGTTTTATTGGGCCTTGCACTTGGTAACCATCAAGATCTTACTATCTTTAAACAAATTTTCTTAATACTGTCAAAGGTGGGTTCTCAAGAAATCACTAATCCCTTTCTGTAAAGTGTCATCAACCTACCTGTATGTTTTTAAGAGAATCAGTGGTCTCATTTTCCCAAGCTCAAGTGTTTGGGAAGAGCTCTGTAGGTAGATCCGTCACTGCTTTTTGAAAAGCTTCTATGATATTCAGATTAATTCTGCAGCAATGCAGTAATGAAGAACTGAAATCTAAACCAATGACTTTACATTTATGTTTGATACAAAGTTGTCCTTAATCTGTGCTGAGGGGTAAATTGGCACCAAGTCCCCACATCAGATACAGAGGGAGATGCTGGTCCTTCGGCATGTTCAGAGACTGAAAGGCAAATTGCCTGACCTACAGCATAACTTCTGCCGCTAATATTTGCAAAATGATAACTTGTGCTGGTATAATACTGACCCACAGTGTAGGAGAGTTGGGATGTAACAGGTGATGCTGGCCACATTGCTATCTCTTTATAAAAGTAAGAGAGAGAATGAATAGATCACTGAATTCATCCTTGCAATAAAGTCTACCAAAAATATAATAAGCTCATGCATTCAGCTAATTTGATTGAAGATTTTAAATAATCAAACTAAATCAAAATCATGCATTTTAAACAGGGATCCAATCAAAGAATTCTCATTATGGCCATACAGATATATATCTGCATGCAACTCTGTAGCAACTGTATACGTCTGGATGTACCATCACCACTGATAGGAACTCTTCTCTAACAACCCTCAAAGAGGAATATAGAAATTTGAAGCCTAATTAGCAGTAGTGTGAGCAGAGAATTGATTGGAAGATAGATGTTGGGACAAAGCTGCTCATGTTAAAGAAGAAAATACGTGCTAGAGAAATACTTGCCTTCTTAGCCTTTGTCACAGTCATTGTGGGAGGTTCTTGCCAGCAAAATGTTCTTTTCTGAGAATTCAGTTATTCTCATTTTAAGAGTTATCTTTCTAGGTTGAAAGATGCATGTACAACATATAAAGGTTTATGGAAACACATCTCATTCTGAAATATTTATATTTATATGGCAACTTCCATGGTATACAACTTAGTTCAATTTGCCTCCACGATTATTGACTGAAGGACAGTTAAAAGTTTCTGAAATATCACCTATCTCATGAAGCTATTGCTGATTATTGTGAAGAAGATATTTGCTCATTACGTATCACCAGACAACAGTGACCATAGAGAGGTCATATAAAAATGACTAATAACATTCTTTTAATAACTAACTGTTTGTTTCTTGCATCCTAACATTGAAGAACAGCTTATCCCCACCTATGCGGATTTTATCTGAAAACAAGAATTATTAGTATCCCTTAGGTATTTTGAAGTATTCAAGATAAACCTGCTTTCATCTTATATATTTTCCCTGCTCAGCTACCAAATTTTGACTTGATGTTGTTCAGCTTAAAAGAAAAAAAAATTTCTTTAATGTGGCATTTTTTTCTACAACTAGGAATCTCAAGTATTATGGCTTTCTTTGATGAAAACAGTACTTTCATACTTTTTATTTGTTTAATCTGTATCTACATTGTTCTACTATAGAATAGTTTGGGTTGGAAAGAACCTTTCATGGACATGTAGTCCGGCCCCGCTGCAGTGAGCAGGCACATCTTCAAGTAGAGCAGGTTGCTCCAAGCCCCATTCAATCTGACTTTGGCTATTTCCAGGAATGGGGCACCTACCACCTCTCTGGGCAACCTGTGCCAGTCCCTCACCAAAAAACCACAAACCCCCCAGAATATACTTACTATGCACGGACTGTAATGCATGTATATATTCATATATAACTCATGGTATATTTTACACATATAATATATAATTATTATATTTTATGTATACGAGTAGATATGTATATGTAGTATAATAGTTGTATATTTATATGTGCACATGTACAGATATGTACTATATATATGTATAATATATCTCTAAATGTGATTTCCCCCGTGCCCATCCTTCTGCCTGGACCAGGGTTGCTGTTCCCAGCCTGGTTTTGGTGGTGGTTTCTTGTCTCTCTCCAGCTGTGTGCTGGTGCCCCCAGCCCAGGCAGCCCCTTCCCTGTTCCCGATGACTTCCCATGGTGGGCTTGGTCAGGATTCCTGCTGGGGCTGAGCAAGGATGCTGTGTGGGCTCAGGGAGCCCTGCGGATCCCGGTGCTGGGAGCAGGATGCCAGGCCCTGCCGAGCACAGAAAGCATGTGCAGTTCACTCCTCACACCTCCCAGCCCTGCCAGGAAACCAGTGTCCTTGCCTTACAGGGTTTGTCCTGAATTCCCAGCTTCAGGAAAGGCACCAGCTCTCTTCTCAGGTGCTCTCAGATCTATACATATATATATATAATCTGACATAATATATTATAAATATTCTATATATAGTATCTTTATATATAGATTATATATTAATGTATAATACAGATATAAATTACATCTATTATATACATATAGGACTACTTAGCGCTCTCAGATCTTGATGTGCCATCCCACAGCTTGTCATGGGCAAGCCTGGTGTTATCTTCCCCTTCAAAACCTGTTTTAGATATAGCTGAGTCTCCACAGATTGGGACTGTGATGCTTTAAAGTACAAACACGCAAACAATCTGAGCTGGTTTTTAAACGCTTTAAAAGATTTTCTTTTAATTATCTTTTTGCTTGAACTGCTCAAGTCAGCAGTCTTTGCCCAGGACAGAAGGATATTTTTCAGAGAGAAATACCAATAAAAAATAAACCATCAAACCCATATTTGTATCTGAAGTCCACCTTTATCTGGCAGTTTAAAAACAAATGCCTTTAGAGTGGAATAGAATTATTACCTTCTCTACTGATAAATTTCTCATCAAAGCCACACAAATTAAAGTGTCTCTTTGAAGGCTTTTACTCTTCATTACTTGGGCCATATTTATTTATAGTTCTCACCAAACTTAGGCTAAAGGACATTTTCAGTATTTTTATATTCTTAGGCCTGATTAGTGCTGCATTTTCAATGGATGAGTTTTCATTAAAGTGTCTCCTATCTTTGTCTCCCTTCTTAAGGAGATGCCTTTTTTTCCCCCCTCCGAATATGCCTACCACATCATTATGTCTTTTTAAAAAGAGAATCTTCCTTGTAATTGATTGGTTCAGCATTTACATAATTTAAGTACTTTAAGCAGAATGAGACTTTACTGTGGTCTTAGTGAAAAACCAAAATATATCTTTTGTTACACTCTTGACAAGAATATTTAGTTCTGGACTGAAACTTAAAAGAGCTGGCCTAAATTTCTGGCTCTGCCACAAGCTTTTTTTTTGACATAAACAAATATTTGATTTTTCTCTTTGCCTCAAGTCTCTACTTTGTTAATGGGAATATTAATAATCCCCATTTTTATGACAGCTTTAGTAGATCAAATACTCAGAAACACATTTAGATACTGTAGTTGCACAGATCGTATATATACACACATATAGTTATTTAGAGTAGAAAACTAGGTATACTTCATGTCTTTAATAAATAATACTTTGGTGTCTATTACAAAGGAAGACTGAAAAAGAATTTGAAAGTTCTGAAAGATGGAATTTGGTTCTAAATGGAATTTTGCTATTTTGTGCTCTGTGGCCCTGCAATATTTAATATTCTGAATTATTTCTAACAATAAATTGGACTATTTTATTGATTTATTCTATTTATTAAGCAGAGTGTATGTTAGATTTGTGAAGTGTATATGGATATAAAGTATTCAGTCCTCCAGGTTTTCCAGATTAAATCCAAATATTTTAAAACCTAGCAAAATTTTGTTTAATTCTAATGACTACATAGTGTTGGCAAAGTAAATCTGTGGCCAAAACTGTTAAAATTCTGCTCCCCACTAAGTCATTAAAATCTGTAAAGAATATTTCTAAATGATTCCCTGGTTCTCTTGATTAATTTCCCATTAATTACTTGCATATCAAGGCAAATATTTTGTAGGGTTTCTGTAATATTTATTGGAAGTGCATTCATTCAGTATGCAACACATTTATTAGTTTAACAACAAGCCAATTAAATTCAGAATGTTCTGAATGCCACCAATGAGTAAAAAGAGTCCTCTTCAAGTGAGTAATTTGTATTCCAGTAGGTAAAAAATCAAACTTGGGTACTGCAACTGGAATAATGATTTCTGTTTCCAGTATCAATTCCGAGTTATCTGATGATAACTTCACCAGTGGAAGCCCTGGTAGAGAAGCTGAATTTATTTCTTGGCTGTAGTAGTATATTACTGTAGCTACCAAGCAGTTACCAGAGGTCATTCTTTGTCTGCAGGGAAACATATGTTCAGATATAAACCACCAGACATCTGTTTAGTTTACTAAACTCTGCTCTGTGGATGGAAATGTTCCTGTGCAAATCTGTGGTATAAATGAGCCTGTGTTGTGTGTTCAGCCAACGTGATGATCTGAAATAATTCCTTTAGAAATAGTTTCAGCTATGATTCATATGGTACCCAATAACTCACTGAAGATTATTTCAGGCTTGCATGGCAAATACAGAAGGTGTGTCACTGAAAAATAACATTGATTTCTGATAACAAAGGAAGCCTGAATTTTTTGTGTGCAGTTTGTTCCTTGTAGGTCGATTTTTTTTTTTTTTTTTTTTTTTTTNGTTTTTTTTTTTTTTTTTTTTTCCCAACAGAATTCTTCCTGTAATCTTCCTGATACTTTTCATTACCAAAATTTCTGCCTACTTATTTTATGTCTGTTTTCAGTCTGTGAGTTCAACCCAGGTGTACATTGAAAGTTCGATTCCACAGTGGGCAGTGATACTGTCCCCAGACTGATAAAAACTCTGATACCTTCAGAAGTCTGTCTTTAAATCAGAGCTCCCCCCTGGTTGCTGAGGAGAGAGACTTCTAAGGAAGACAGTGGCAGGACAAGGGGGAATGGCTTCAAACTGAGAGTAGATTTAGATTCGATAGTAGATATTAGGAAGAAATTTTTCCCTGTGAGGGTGGTGATGCCCTGAAACAGGTTGCCCAGGGAAATTGTGGCTGCCCCATCACTGGAATTGATGAAGAAAAGATGGATTTGGCTACTGTTGAAAGAATAAAACTCTGGTAACCAATGCAACTAAACTGTCTGTCTTCATCAGTCAGTGTCATATTCCTCTGCTCCTGCGGTATGAATGTCTCTCATAAATCTTGGAACTATTACAGTGAGATCATTGACCCATGACTTTCATCTCACTTTAAACCCTAAGAGAAACAAAGAACAAGACTTATATTGAAAAGCTCAATTGGCAGTTCTCAGTGACCTGAGGACTGACCCTGCCTCATTTGTCTCATCGTGAAGGAGAGATACTTAACTCCATTAGGATTTCACAGCACAGTGGGTAACTCAGTCACATAATGGAGGAGCACACCTTTTATTTCCCAACCCCACAGTAAGATTAGCTGCTTTGACAGAGAGAACTTCTCTGTGTGCAGCAACTTGTTTGTGCCACAACCAAAGTCAGTGTATCCAGAGCGAGTACCGCAGCAGCAGTGCCAGAGAGGGTCTCATGTAGGAGAAAGAACATTCTGTTCTTATCTTAAAAAGAAATGTACATGTGAAAAGCTGGAGAAAACTGTTACAAGTGGCTTCTTGTAGGCTTCTTTGATCCCTACATCAGTTTACTCAGTGTACATCTGCCGGTAGACTCAGGTCAGGCTGAATAAAGTTCTTAAAATTCTCATTGTTTAAGTGTTGAAGGAATTACTTTTTGCTGCAACTGTCATTATTTTTAGGTTTTGTTAGTGACATCTCTTGAGTATTTTCACTTAGCTGAATGCTACATTGTGTGTAGGCCAATGAGACATAATTTAAGTTTCTAATCTGTTTTTCTGCTATTAGGAGTAAATTTACTGAAATATCTAATTTGACTCCTGTTAGCAAATTGTTCAGTTTAACAGTACAAAGAATTAGTTGGACTAAGCATTCATATTTGATGCAATTGGTTGTAATGCATCCTGAAACTTTAAATTATTAGAACTTGAAATGGCTCAAAAGGTTAATACCCTGACTGTAAGTTCATCTTGGTAGTTGCTGGTGACTTTATAAACAGCATCAACTAACACAGATTGTTCTTTATGCTTTTGCAAACCTTGAGAAACAATTTTTGTTCAAGTGTTAAAATTTACAAATTAAATACACAGTACCACAGGATATACTAGGGTGAGACTTGTCTGAATGATTTAAGATGAATTCATGCTGAATCCCAAGGACAGTGTACTGCAAAAGCTCTTTACTATGAGACTATTGTGGTTACTGTATCCTCCTTCAAGTACTCTGGCTCTGTTACAAATCAGTGAAGTTTTGGAAGGAGTTTTATGGCTCATACAAACCATGGAAGTTTTATAATTAGTTTTAGAGGAGAGCAAGACTGGAAACCAGCAGACAATTAGCTAGGAAGAATGAGTCCCCATTAGCAGCTGAAGAATTTGGTAGAGCTTCGCTTGGAAAGCACCTTGGCAGCTGTGTGCTAGTTCTGATACACATTGTGCTTCTGAAAAGGGAAACTCTGGCAAGTGAGTCCCATCAAACAGCCAACTTCAGAGCCAGCTTGGTCCAGCTGGGCCATATGGAACCAGCAGCAGTGACAACCCTACCCTCTCTCCCTATCCTTCTCAATCCATATGGAATCGGAAGAAGCCAAACTCCAGGAGAATTGGCATGCTAATTTTGGGATCTAGCAAAGCTGTGCTTAGGTGGAAGAATGCTGCCTGGGGCACCGCTGGATTTGATGAGCTCTTCTGCAAGTGGTTGTAAAGGTTCTCTGGAGATCAGGGCTTTTGAATGGGCTGGAGTTGTCAGTTTGACAAGTACCAAAACAGAGTTGCAGCCAAACAGTGCCATCGTGCATTCCTCTGCCTCTGAACAATAATGTATCATTGTCTTATTACCAGGATATCTGTGGCTTGTCATACAAATGGCACTTATCATTCTTAGGCCAATTATGAAATGGGTACCGTCGGAAGTTTTATCAAAAAAATTGGGAACATACTGGTGTGCAACACGCAGCTCATTGAACTGTTGTGTGAGCTGGGAGGGAAGTCAAAGAATGACAGAATAGTTAGGAAGGGACCTCTGGAGATTTAGTCTAATCGCCGCTGCCAAGGTGAGATCTGTAGAGGAAAAAAGTTTTTACATTATTTTGAGGTCAAAATTACATGTTTGTAAGGCATAAAATTGCTACTGTGAAGTCTGAAGTTATAACAGTATGAAATTTGGCTTAATGAGGAAACATTTGTGTCATGTCAGAAGGAACATGGTTGTGTGATGTATGTCAGAGAGAGGGGCTGTGTGCTGCCTTAGGCAATACTGCAAGGCTGCTGCTAGTGGACAAATGGTATTTTTTTGTATCTGCTGCTTATATTTTTTATGTTATTGGAAACAATATTTTATCTTTCCTTAATAAATAATGCCACCCACCTAAAAGATTTTGTAATGGACAAAAGATCAGGTTTGTGGTTTGTTTTGTTGGTTTTGTTGTTTTTGTGGTGGGTTTTTTTTTTTCTCCCCCCTCCCTCAAATTTCCAATCTGTCTCTTTGGCAGAAAGTTTCACAGAAGAGAGCACTTAGAGTAGTACTTCTTAGCAGCTGTACTGTTCTGTACTGGGGTCTTCTGAGCACACAGGAATCTAAATTTATGTCTCAAGATACTTGCTGCCTGAAGACAGCTTTTGGAGTTGGATCTGGTATGATCATATGGGTATTTCTAAAAAAAACAACCCCTCATTTCTACCCCCTACTACAGAGCTCACTCCAGGATAGGATACCTGTGAGTCCATCTGTCCTTACAGAAATCATGCTGGAAAAGATGGAGAACATGTGGGAGTATTTCCTAGGTGGCCTCTGGCATCAGTGACATGTGCAGTTTCCAAGTAGGATTTTACATGCTTGTGAGAGCATGTGGAACAGAGGAGGGAGATTTGAAGCTTATGAGGAAACTGAAAGAGCAGAGAGCTTGCCAAAAAGAAAAAAAAAAAAGGCAAATATGGGTTCCTAGCAACTGTGAGAGAATTGTTTGGGGTTAGATGGATAATACACTGGATTGGCATCTGAAGATGGTTTTTAAATTAAGCTTGCTGGTTTAGGCTAATCTGCTCTGCAGTGTTGTTATTGGCCATTTTATCAATGCGAACCTTAATTTATGGTTCAGGAACCAGAATTTCTTAAGAAAATTTCAGTCAATTCTAGGAACTTCAGTCCCTAAAAGCTTTTCTAAGTAGAATATCAATAGCTGTAATATCAATAGCTGTATTTTGTGTAAGTGTAATAAGCATCATGGGAAATTCACGGGATAATGATGGGAATTGTTGCTCAATGGACTTGACTGCTTATTTCTAATTAAATGCTTTTTATGATGTTCTACTATTCTCTTCAAAAATACTCTCAGATTTTTTTTTTGTACCCAATTCTCCAAATGCTTTAGCCCATTTAAACTTACCTGAATTGTGGGAGCGTGAAGTTTGGTTGTACCAAGCAATTATAATTGGTGAGTTACTACCAAAGTCTATGAAGAGTTCAGTTTTTCTGTTTCACTTTTTTTCTGGTCAGTGAAGATTTTTAACACAGTTTTAACAGAAGAAACTAATAAAAAATGGTGATGCATGCACATAATGTGTAGAGAATCTTTTTATTTATCACTCTTCTTTTATTTGCTGGTGAATGATGGATTAGTTTAGAAATAGGCATTGCAAGTACACAAACTACAACTTCAGAAAAGTGCTTGGCAGAAATAGCTCAAGACATCAGCTTTCTGTAAGGGGAGATGAAAGCAAGGGATGAGATTTGGCCAGAACTTGTTCTCATACGCATTTTTTATTCTTTTTTATTAGTTTTTGTACAATATTTAAACTCTACTTTTACCATAACCAAGTAAATAAATTGTATGTGTTTTTCTTTTGTTTGTGTCCTTTTAGCATACTTGTGGTTTGACATTTACTGTCAATATGGTTCCTACTGATTTCTGTCTCATGCTAAGAGAAGATTAATAGTATGTATAAGGAAAAAAAGAGAGGCTGTATGAAGTTTGACTCTCAAAAGAAGTTTTATAAACCACAGGATCTGACAGTTGCATACACTTATTGTTTTGTATTTATTTAAAAGCTGCCAGTCTGCCAACGAGGTTGGTACCATCCCTGGAGAAGAGAAGCTTTATGCCACTGCCAAGTAGCATCTCTTTGATTAAACACATCAATTAATTCTGCTGTAATCTAACAAAATGGGGTCCTTTTGGCTTTAACCTTTCTTAATGTGGCATGTCTGTTGCAGACAAGAATGTTTTTAATTGAGGGAATAGCGCTGTGCACACTAAAGAGGACTATTTTTCCTATTAGGTATAACTAACCCCCTAAAATACCCTTCAGGTAACATCAGTAGCCAATATATGTTGCTTATCACTGATAGCCAGCACTGTTGGAAGAGTTGTAAGACTTGAGTTTTTCTGCATTTGAGGCACTGAAAGACCCACAGTAAATCTGTAATGGCTAAAAAAACTGCTGCACGACTCTGGGTTTGTTATACCTGAAGCATTCTTAATGAAATCACACCATTTATTAAAGTTCTGGGATCTTTCACAATGTAATATGTGATATAGAAGCATTATAACAGAATCATTAAGGTTGGAGAAGTCCTCCAGCATCGCTGATTCAGCCTTTGACTGAACAGCACCTTGTCAACTAAACCATAGCACCCGGTGCTGTGTCCAGTTGGTGATATGGATGCGTCGAGGTAACCATTGGAAATTTATAATTAAGGGATAGGAAAATACTGTGCCATTTCTTTTTATGATCTGTTTTGAATATAATCAAATAATCACTTGAAAACAGAAAGAATTAATGATGGAAACAAGTCAGGATGGAATTTACAAACTTAGATTCAAGTTACCTGATGTGGTGGGGCATTAATCACAATTGAGAAGGAGGGACAATTTTCATGTTTCTCTCCTGATATAGGTCAAACTTATGTGTTTGGGCTTTTTTTTGTTTGTGTTTGGGTGTTGCTTTTTTGTTTGTTTGTTTTTAACTAGGCTTCCCTGCAGGCTGACATTGGCTCCAGAAAAGCTTAAATAATGTTTTAAATAAATATACAAGGGAACAACTTAAATTAAAATAAATGAAACTAATTAAAACACCAAGCTCAAAATCTTCAATGTTTCTGTTTATGAAGTGCTACAGTGATAAATTAAGTGAAATCTAGAGTGACAGAGAAGAATGTACTTTAAAATTGCTTTTTTCATTGTAATCTAAAGAAGAATCAGTGAAGAAGAAAAAGCATTGCCATACCTTTTACATTTTTAGCTTTAATTAATAGTGAATATCAGTAATATTTAGTCATTCTTTACTTCCTGCAGCACTCTGCAGTAGGCCAGTGTGTGCTGACCACAGAAATGTTTGTGGAGGCCCAGGAATACAGTGCTGGGATTTGTTTCCCTTAGATTAACATGGCTCGTTCGCTCCTTCCATCTAAATCTATACAAATGTGAAAATCTCTGCGAAGAACAGACAGAGAAAAATGCACGTGACCTCTGGCTCTGCTGAGGGGATGCTCAGGGAAAACATGTATCATTTGCATGTTTTCTCTCCCTGTAAAGCCACTCAAAATCCTACATTTGTAAGTCAGTGAACAATGCCATGTAATGAAAAGCATGTAATCCCATCGTGTAAAATGGAGATGTTTTGTAAATTGTGATGATTGGTTTATGAAGATGCCTACGGTTCCCCCACCCCTCTTCTGATGTGGGCATGATTATACACTCTAGCTCTCAGTTTTAACCAGTAATTCATGCTGTTTATTTTTCTTTAGCCTTTTGTAGGTTAAGCTCCTCACACATAAGTTTTATTGAGGTTTTGCCCTTCCAAATAAATGCTGCAGTGCATCCAGCTCTGTTGCAAACTATTTTTTAATAATCAGGAAAAACTGCGTGAAGACTTTTCCTGTAGAAACCATGATGTACTTTTTATGTACATGCAGGGAAGATGTGCCAGCAAGAAACACAGAGGTGCTTGTTCCTTTTTATTTTGTATCTGTAGTAAAAGCCCATATCCACATTTGGAGTGAAAAGTCTGAGTCTTTAAATTGCTAGAGAATGGGATCTGGCTTAGATTGAGTAAGAAAGGCTCTTTATTTCTCCTGGAACTGACAGAATAATGAGTCAAATGCTGATGGGGCACTGACTTGGCAGGCAGATGGCACAAATATAGTATGCTGAAGGATAATTCACTTTCAGCCATGGACTTTACTAGAGACTGTTGTGTTAAGAAAGGCATGGTTGGTGGGTGGGATTTTCCTTTGTATCTTAGCCTAGACTCCAAAATGTGATTTCTTTTCGGTGTGTGTGTGTGTGTTGGCAAACGAGCATAGAGCTTGAGTCGATTTGGGCCTGTATATACCAACTAGAAGCCAGGTTGAAAATATAAATACATTTCTTTTTCCCATCCCTCATTACTTACCTTTGTATTTTATATTTTCTTTCAAATTGGTTAAGCCTTTAGTGTCCTCAGCTGCTCTGTAGTAACAGGACCATAGACTTCTTGGCAGCAAATGCTAAGCACTCCCAAACCAGTGCAATAAAGCACATAAGTGACACTTAAAATTACAAATGGGGTTGTTTACAATGGGCATTTCTATTTAACTGCATGCTTGATTTCTTCCTAGGTTTTAAGGGTGCAAAGCACTGCAGCACCTTCTAGGGATAAGTTCCCTAGGGAGAAAGTAAAAATACATTCATTTTGTTGTTACTGTTGATGCAGTTTTGGGGTTCTACCTGCAGAAGTCATTACTTTTTGATGTTGAGTGATCATGACTCATCTAATAAATATTACAAATATTTTATGCCACGTTAATTAATTTTTCATTGACCTTTTCTTGTTTGTCTTTTTTTTAATATAAATTTATCTAAGTTGGCACAGGTTTTGCAGTAGACTAATAGGATGCATGATCTTGTAAACCTTTGATACATAAAATTAAACATTAGTTCAAATGAGCATAAGAATTGAATAATTTGGTGTAAGTAGAGGTTCAACTAAGTCAGGTTGCTGCTTCTCTGACTCTACTGCTCACGTGATTGTTTCATGAGCAGTAGCTGTATGTGTGATGACTGCTTTTAAAAAAAGACCACTTCTTGGAGATCAACTCCTCACCTTCTCTCATCTCTGCCCCTATACTGAGGACCTTATAGGAGAAGGACTTTTCCATAAACTGTTTGCTTTTCTGTTGGTTTGCCAGAGCACCACGTTAAAGTTTCACCAGCTTGCAACTGAATTCTCCTAAATTCCTGCAATTGGAATAAAATTTCTCCAAACTGCTGCCTGATTTATGATTGAAATGGTATTAGGGAGAAGCACTGTCCTTCTTACAAATTTGAGGAATCAAAGTTTGATTTTTTTCAACAAAGTTGAGAAACAACTTTGAATTGGACAGTTGACCTTGTGTTTACTGAAGACAATAGCCAGCGAACTGCTCCTACCTTTCAGGTCAATGGGACATCTCAGGGCTTTATTATACGTCTTCCTTGAGGCACTGGTGCTTTCATTTCGCTTGATGTAGAAGAACAGAAATGTTTTGATTGAAGGGACCAGCCACAGCTAACTTCCGTGTTTACCCTGAAGCACGATCCCTGTGAGCACATGGGGTTTATTCATCCAACCATTACAGAAAACGATTTAAAAAAAATTACTCTTACATTCACTGATTTCACTGTAAATGGAGGCCCTGAGCATTCCCTGTGGGCCTGCCATTACAAAGAAAGGTAGAGATTGAAGAAGAGGGAAGACTTGTATGTCTAACTCAAACATGTCAAGTGTTCACTCCTTTGCTGGAGAAGAATAATGCATTTAATTAACTATCATTGTGACAAATTGGTTGTGATGAGGCCGTCTATCTCAGGAGAGTGATGCTAATCTTTCTTGTAGTTTAAAGGCTCTCCTGTGTTGGCATGAGAGAGAGAACTAATCTTTTCAGGACCATGGGAAAACAAGAAATTCTTCCTATTGAAGATTATTGGGTACAGTTGGCTTGTATATGTATTTTTTTTTAAATGAGGAATGGTTTTGAGGACATGACAGTTTTGGACGACTAAATCATGCTAATGCTTTAAGCACTATAGAATTCAACTTGTGTCTCATCTCTGCCCCTATACTGAAATCCTACCGTCTGACTCTCCTGTACAAGAAGGAGAGAGTTATGCACTCAAGAAAGCTGGTCCAGAAAGTTACTTCCTGACCAAAAGAACATTTTGAACAGGAGAAAAGGAATTGCAGGGCAGTGTGGCACTTGCTTAACAACTGAGACACCTTCTGAGCCACTGAGGGAAGGTGTTGCCACTTTTGCTCTGCAAAAGCAAGAATCCTCCCCTAACAAAAAGTACTGAGAAATTGCTTTGTCAGTATTCAACATGCCTGTTTCATTTTGGAGTGTCTTGAACTCCATCACCTCCAAAAGCTGAGCGGCATAACAATTGGCAAAATCTTCACTAATCTCTATAATCATGTTTTCTACTACAGAGCTTGGAGTAAAGTGAAATCAAGTATTATTTTGCTGTATCTGTAGAAAATTTTGAATGCTTAGTTTAACCTGACAGGATCTTTTGGATCTGGTGAAGCTCAGTAAAAATAAACTTTACTGCCAAGATTGTTGTAGATAATGCTGAACTGATACAGTTCATTGTAAAAAGCAAACCAACCAGGTCACCACCCTTTAGGGAAACACACAGACTCCTGATACATCCCTGTTCCCTAAAGACAAATATTTTACCATTTATAATGCTCCATCTTTGCCTTTTCTAGAGCACAGCTACACTCCTAACTCCTCCTCCAATATCTTGCTTCCTAAACTTTTGACTATTTTGCTATTCTCTGGTCTGTCCCTGTCTTCTGCTCCTCCTGAGGCATCACTAGAGCTGAGTGAAGTCATTGTGCTCTGTCTTTCACAGACAGCTTTGTTAGTATTTCCAAACAGAATTAGGAGTTTTGAGCTTCCATGTTGTAGATAACAATAACTTAAATTTTAGACAATTATATTAGTGTCTTTTTCATTGAGTTTATGTAGTTTTCAAGAATTTTAGTGTCATTTTTTTTACCATCCTGTGTTATATCTGCCTGAGTCAGGTTCTCTGGGCAGGCAGCTATGGACATTAGCTGGGAAGTTGAAACAGTAGAAGTGAAAGCTGGTATTGACTGATCAGTGTTAACCTAAATTAGGGTGTCAAAACAAAGTGACTAAATATACTAGGAAGACACTGGGAGCGGGGAAATTGCTTGTTGGTAACTCTTTAGAATGATGGGAGCCCTTCTCTGAAAGCCTATACAAGGCTGTCCAAATGGCTTCCAGTGCCTTTAATTTTACTCTAAGCACAGGATGCAAACACCTGCATGGTACAGCTGGGGTGTGTGAAGACAAGTTTACCTTTCTGGAATATTAATTAGCTCTTCTAAGGAGCTGAACTCTATTAAACTGACAGCCACAGTGCAAAAGGCATTAAAGGTCAAGGGGGATGATTGGATGTGTGGTAATTATCTCGTGTTGTTACGTACTGTTGTGTTAGTTGTACCTATAGAAAGCAATGAGATTATGTTTCTAGAAAGAGCTGTTCCCCTCTCCCTGAAAATTTATCCTCGATAGCATTATAAAAAAAGATTCTGCAACTCCCATGTGTTTACAAGTTGAATATATATTGAGTTGACTCTTATCCCAACCAGTTGAAAATTAATCTTAGGACATCAGAGTGTATATTGATGAGCAATTAATCAAAGGAGTGGACCTATTGATTTTAAGCAATAGACTTATTGGGAAAATTTTCATGTATCTAGAGAATTAATATCACAGAAAGAATCTATTTATTTATTTTTACCTTGATTGAAAGAGACTCCAAGATGTGGTGCAGATAAGAATGCTTATGTGAGCCCATCTCTATATAGCCACTTGAATATTATGTGATTTATTCCTATTTAAAGTTGCAAATGTGGAGGTTCAAGTGCAAATCTTCCACACTGTTGGCCCTTCCAGGGAGCTGCCAGGACAGACAGTACTTGTAAGACTGTGGATTAACCTTGCCTGGGTTGCACTGAACAAAGAAACAATGTCCTCTTATTCAACCTGTGTTTGTTAAATATGGCATCTGATAAAATAAAAGGAGAGCGTATGTGAAAATAATCAGCTTGTTGTTACCTCCAGCAGCACATCAAGTGTACGTGCCCATGAGAACTTCAGGCTAAGAGCATTCCATTTTCCAATGGTAGTTCCAGAAACTATAATGTGTTTACAGGGGATATGTTAAAAGGAATTTTGCTGTATCATTTCTTATAACATACTGTTTCCTGCAGTCCATGTTGGGATTTTGTGCACTCCCAAACTGATCTCAGTTGCTGGAGTCAGAGTTTAGTTGATAATCCAGAGTATGTAAACATCTGCTTAATGAGATCTGATTACTATGATCCTGTTTAAATGACTGAACTTTGGCAACAGTTTCTATGCTGTGGTGTGTCTTGATGTTAATCTACTGCTTTCTGAAGGCACACTTCATTTCTTTTAGGACATAGGATCACTATCTCAAAAGCCATCTCTTTTCGCCCTGCCCTTCCCCTTCCTACTACATCCAAGCAGGGGAGGCAAATGCAAATGTTAATAGAAGGCTATGAAACGTGATTTATTAATGCTGGGAAAACAAATGTTTACCCAGAGACTGATCTGTAACTTTAGGTATTTTTTATTTTAAAAATTAATGGAGAGGACAACTATAAATATTTTTTAAAAACCAGCTTTATTTGCAGAGAAAGCATTACCAGTACAGCCTAAAAGAAATGAGAAGCATATGAACAATAACATAACGTATGTAGCAAGTGGGGAAAAGTGGTGGTATTTTCTAAAAGCTAAACAAACAAGAATAACAAAGATATCTATCCTAAAAACCTAAAGAAAATGTGCTTTTGGGACTTGATCCAGGAGGTACACCAAAATAGACTTTGGCATGTGGAAACTAGAGTTCCTTTTTCTTTCTTCTGCACCATGCAAACGTGATGTTTGTGAATTGCATTTGCTGAAAACTGCCTTTATCCTTCCCTTAATTCCTGATAGAGTGTCATGGCCATTTCTGGCTATGCTGGTTTATATTGGAGCTCTTGACATGATTCCCTCTATTTTATTTTTTGTTTTTCCCAGCAAACTTCAGTACTTGCTTTAAGAGAAGATAAAGTGAAATGTGCAGAGCTGTGATCCTAAATATTTAAAGCAGTTTCATGATGTCTTGTATGGGGGGCTTTTGTTTCTTTGTTTTGGGGTTTATGTTGCTTGTTTGTGTTTTTATTATTATTTTGGCTAAATAACTGAAATTGCAAATTTTTGTCTTTATGAGAGGAATTTTTAAGGAGTGCCCTAAATGTGACTTTGGAAATGAACACACTGAGTGTCACAACACATAGCTATAGTATAGATTGCTACGGTAAAGCACAATCTGCTAAGCTCTTTTTTTTGTTGTTGTTCTACAGTTGTAGAAGCCCAGTGTTTCAGGCTGTTTGCTGAGTGCACAGTACGTTTCAGTCAGTCATTTATCACAGAGCAGATTTTTACACATTTACAAATAAATACTGTGGGAAATCCTTTGTACAGGAAGTGGCATGCATGGGTTTTATACCAGGAGAGAAGTATTATCTCCTACTAAAAAGTAATGAATGAGAAACGTGAGCAAAAAAGAAATTACTTAATACCTGGATAGAATTTGACAGACAGGGACTAATAGCAAAGTTTAGTCTTCTGTCTGAGTTAGAGCTGTTCCCTATCTGACCAATGATTTCGAATTGTGTTTTATTGCAAAATGACCTTATAGGTAAATTAAGTAAGAATGTTTCAGATTGCAACATTACTTTTGGGGCCACTATTTGAAACAAAAATAATTTAAAAATAAGAATTTGCCTTTAAACTTGTGAGCATTCCCAAAAGAATCCCTCTAGCCATAGCCTGCAGCTCATCTCTGACAGGTCCTTTTGGTTTTCTGTCTTTCACCTATCCCTGACCCTCTCTGCAAAGGTCAGAGAAAACTTTACCACTGTGTGGCAAGAGTAGGAATCTGGGTATACTTTCTCTGCAGTCCTGAATGATTTATATCAGGAATAGCACAACAGCTCTAAAGAAAAATATTCCGTGTTCCTGACTGGGATGTTTCCAATTAATTTCCAGGGGGTTTCGCATGCTCTTCTTGGTCTTACTTTAGCATCAAATTTAAGGGGCAGAATTTAAATGGTGTTGTTCTATAACATGATGTGATGCCGAGGGACGTGGCTTAGTGGTGGACCCTGGAGGGTTTGGTTACTGCCTGGACTCAATGACCTTAGAGACTTTTCCCAAGATCATTTATTACAGCAGGTGACTTTTTTACCCATGCATGGTTTAAATCCATACTTGTAGGTATTCTACCAGCAGGAACCTCTGCAAACCAAATTATTGATGACCCAGGCACTGATTGTCTGAGCTATGCTAGGCACTGGTAAAAATGTCAATCATCCATTCTTTGCTTCAGTCTTGGGAGCCCATAGAAATTCAGCAGCGAGCCACTTCCCAGCAACCAGGAGGGGCACTTGAGCAGAGCTTTTTGGTTAGTTTATGGGCACTGCCATGATGCAACACCTGCACAGTCTTTTTTTTTAAGAGCTCCTTACATAAAACTAATGTAGAAACAAGTATTGTATATGGCATTACCTTGTTAGAATTGCTGCCTCTATAGTGCTGAAGAGCTGTTGTGAGATTAAGGTTTAAAGTACTTTGTTTTGTGTGTGGTTGATGGATTCTGCAGAAAAATGGGGCTGTTGTTATTGGAGCATTAGCTGTGTTCAGCTGTTTGAGTTACAGGGTGACAAAGCACTACTGCCAAAATCATACATTGGGAATTTAGAAGCAGAAAGTCAAAGGTTGGCCTCTAACAACTACCTGTAGGGTCTCCCAGTAAAGCGTGGAGTTATTTTGTTTAGGTTTGTTTTAATCTATTGTCTATGCATCTATAAAACCAAATTTCTGCTTACAAGAATAGAACAAATGGATTTTAATTTGCTTTTTCTGATGTCGAACATGAGGGTTCTTTTGATAGTGAAAGATTTTTCTATTAGCATTTCTTGGTTTCAGAACTTCTTTTTGTCAATATTTTATTTGATGGAGATTCCCTGACCAATTCTGCTTGCATTTTAAGTTTCTCAACATAGAAATGTAACAGTAGGTACCAGGTACCTATATTAAACATTTCTTAAATGACTTTCAAATACTGAGGAAATCTTGACAGGTGTGAGCTGTTTATTCAACTTTTATTTTCTATTTCCTAATTATGTGTCTATAGGCGTATATCTGCATCTATTCTGTTGGGGAGGGAGGGGGGGAGAGGATTTGCATTATCCAGAAGAAAGCCAAAATCCTGCGTACATCCTGAATTGGTGCTGGAAGCAGATGGAGAAGAAATACCAGAACAAAGCTTTGTTGATAATTTGCTGGTTCTGTGTATAGTTACATTCAAGGAGGACTATGGGCCGGAATCCTGTGCTTTTAAGGTTGCCCAGAGAAGCTGTGTCTGCCCCATCCCTGGAAATGTTCAAGCCCAGGCTGGATGGAGCTCTGAGTGACCTGGTCTAATGGAAGGTGACCCTGTCTACAGCAGGGGATTGGAACTTGATCATCTGTAAGGTCCCTTACAACCCAGGCCATTCTATGATGTGTGGTTTTAAACTTCTTTTTTTATTCCTCTAAGGATGGATTAACCCCCAGATGGTGAGAGACTTTACATGGTGTTTTCAAAGTGAGATCTGCTCTTTAGATTCATCTCAACAGTCTCCATTTTTTTTTTTTTTCCCTTTCCCCTCTGCATACTACTGGGCAGTCCTTTCCTTGGGCTTTTCCTCTCTCACTGGTCTTTTTCCCTTCCTGAACAAGTCTGGAAGGTTTGTCTAAGGAGGGGATAGGGTGGACTGAGTCACTTGTTCCAAAGTCTCTGGCCAATTTGAAGTTAATTGGTGAGAAATGGGCCAAAGCTGCAGTGAGAGGATGAATGCTCACAGCATTGCTGCCTGCAAGAACTGATGAATGGAGTTAGGAAGGCTGGTAGCACTGCTGACTTATACAGAAGCATTTTGAGATTAGGCTGGGGGCATTTCAGAATCCAAAGCATGTTGATTCTAGGCAAATACCAGACTTTTCAAAGATAGCTGATCATTAAAAAGTACATCTTCTGGAGAAAAAACTACTGGAATTTCCTTGACCTGCAGCAGGTCAGGGTCTGCAGAGAAGTTGTCAAAGGTTTAGTTTGCTTGTTAGGTGTTAACAGGGTTTGTTACAAGATTGTTCTGTTCACTGCAGAGGGAAAGGCAGAGGAAACATTTCAATGAAAGCTGGTTAAGACTGTCACTGTGCTTCTGTGCTAGTGAATAGCACAACTCTCGTTTTCCTTTTTCTTTTTAATGAATACTGATCACCTGTCTTGCAAATAAGTGACCTTATCAAACAATGTGCTTTTCATCGGTTGTTTTCATCTGGTCTGGAGCACTTAATTTAAGTAGATAGAAGTTGTTTTTTCTTCAATGATTTGAAATTTTTAAAATAATTTCCTTTTTTCCAATTAACCTCAGTGTGATGTTGTCTTTATGAATTTTGATGTAATCACAAAAGGCACACACATCTCCCTTCTTTCTCTTTAACCTTCTGTCTTGTTTTGTCAAATAGATTGTCACAAATTAAGTTAGACTCTCTTTCAGACTTCTATAGCCTGAAACAGCCTTCTGTGTTTTGGTTGCATATTTGCACTGAGCAGACTTAGCTCCTAAACTTTTACCTGACCTTTAAAGAAAAGAGAAAAAAACCAGGGGTCCGTGGATTGGAGATTCATCCTATAGAAACACTGGACAGGTGATAAATTTTGTTCTTTCTGGCATGCTAAAAAGACGTGCTAAAAAGTCACATCCTGAGGAAAACTGTCTGATAAAAGATTTTGAAATGAATATTTATACATATAACAAAGTAAGTGAAGTGTACCTCCAATATCTGTTCTCTTTACTTTGTCTGCTTGTATTTTGAAATAGCACAAATTCCCAGATTCTACCCCAGAGTGTTTCCAAAGTTGCTCTTGTTCTTTTTCTACTTTTTTTTTTCTTCAAAGAAGCGGTTTGCTTTTTTGTATGTATCAGAAGTAGAACTTAAAAATGCAAAGATAATCCACTTGTAAGAACTTCTCCTCTTGGATGAAAAAAAGAGGACCAACTGCTCATCATTGCTCAGAACAAACAGCTCATCACTCATTCTTGTTCCACTGACATGTCACCAGTGTGCTGGAGATTGCGCATGTCTTCTATTTCCCAGATTATTTACTGGAATAAATGAACATCTGTACAACATCAATAAAATAACGGGAGAGTAAATTGTTAAATAGTGAGTTCAAGGAATCAGACAAAGAAGAATTTTATTTTAGTGGAAAATTATCTTACTTATCCAAGAAAGCTATCAGAATGAAGGAGCTGTGCAGACTTCCTTGTCTTTAACAGCAGATGCTGGGGGTTGTCAGGATACAGCACCAGCGGAGTTCTTTGGTTGTACTCAATGCAAGAAAAGCAGTTGGTTCTGCTTTCATGTCTGGCCATGCATTTGTTGGGGGAAAACATGGGTGGAAGCCATATTTTCTTGTTCATGCCACTGTTGGAGACAACAACAATATTTCCAAATACTTTTTTTTTTTTAATTACGTTGCANCCTTTTTTTTTTTTTTATTACGTTGCATTTAAAGCAGTGACACTGAAGAAGCCAGAGAATGTCTTTTTTTTATGAGCTCTGGCTTGACAGAGTGCTGGATCATCACATCCACACAAAAATTAGGCAAAGGTATTTGGTTTTTCCTTCATGAACTTTTCTCCCTCCTTTTTTATAGGGTAAGATGTTATCAAGAGCTTATTTGAGCTGGAGGATGGTGTTTTAATTGAGTAAAAATGAGTCTGTCAGCTGAATTCAAAGACAAATCTTTACTGTTAACTAATTAAATGGTTTGGATTTATTATTATTTTTGAGCTATAACTGCAGAAGTGAAGTTAGAATTTACAGTCAAATGCTCTAGAACAGTTTATACAGCTGCTCTGTCCAGCTGTCAGCAGGCTTGACAATAAATTTCAAGGTTATTTATCTGCTTTCCTTAAATACTTCCAACTGGAAAATGATAATGTTTCTGCACAATCTTGTATTTTCATTTTATCCTCTTTATCTTCTAGTTATTCATTTTATCTACTTGATCCCTTTACATCTCATAAATTATAGTTTCTGAGTGCACAAGTACCTTCTTGCTTCTCAAGTGTACGGAATGGTGCCTGGCAGCCTTTTTCCTGCTTCCTGGCTAATCAGCTTTGGGGATCAGACACTGCAAACTGCCATTCCACGGTCATTCTCTGAGCCGAGGAGCTTCTGTGGAAAGTCCCAACCTTGCAGTCAAGCTTTCCTAGTGGCTGTGAGACAAATTACATACGTTCAAAAATAAATGCTTGGTTTTGAGGTCTCAGCGCAGAACTGAGAACTAAGTGGTGTGGGACAAACAGTCTGCGCTTGTGCTATTAATTTAGTGCCTTAACCTCCATTTAATGTTTGTGTTCTCCTTTGTAAGGAAGTGTTTCAGACTTCTTTTAAGTTTGCTAAATAGCAGAGTGCATTTAAGGTTTACCTTTTTTTATTTTAAGGAACACATCCCAGCCCAGCTATGTCTTAGCTGTCCCGTCAACTTCATATGGGGTTCACCAGAGTTATATACAGAGAACGAAAAGCTTCAGTGAAGATGCATGCAAACCAAACCACCCCTTGCATTTACTTATAGGCACCTTGAGAAATTAGAAGAACACATTTTGTCATGTTGGAGATATTTCTCTTTTTCCCTCATTCTGGTTTATTTCCTTACCATAGTAAAAATGTGTTCATACTGAAGTACAGGTGTATGGGAGAGGGATTTGTTTTCTAATTAAATATTTTCTAAAATAGGTAATATATTTTTGTAGAAATCAGTACATGTATTTACTTGGGTTTTAACTTCCTCCTCCCCCTGATTTTGTGGGTCAGCAAGTCAGTGTGATTTGAACTTTTGAATAAATCCTCCTTCATTTCCCCCTAGATTTTTCTCTGTGTGCTTCACTCGTATTGCAGGAGTTGATATGTATATAAGTGTCTATTTGAGTCCCACTCAAATCAAACACAAACTAAACATTGATAAGGTTAGGCCATAGCTTAATAAATGGAAGTTGTGGTATTTCAAGTAAATGGTGTGTAAAGAAACACATAGTTTGACCCAAGACAGGATTTCTTTGGGAATGTGCGTTCAAACTGAGTGGGGATTTTTCTGTGCTCATATTAAGCTGCTGGAATCACTCAGTAGATTCTCTTGAGCCTGATTGATCTACAAGTATATTTATTTGTTTATTGTTTGGGATTTTTAGATCTTATATTTATCTCCGTTTCCACGTTGTTTGAGCAAGGAGTTAAAAGTCAAAGCAGTACTTCATGAGTGAGCCTGGTGCTGAAGGAGTGGTTTTGGTCTCAGGAGACCTCACAAAAGTCCCACCAGGTCTGCCATGTCCAACAAGAAGAAATCAGGTCAAGTATGGGACAGAAAGGCTGGGGCCTTGTTAAACATCCCTTTATATTTGTGAGGCTGAAAGCTGTTTTACAGGAGCATTTCTTCACCTAAAGGTTATTAAATTACATGCAAGTAGATCTAGGTAATGTGAAAAAATAAAACACTAACTGCAGTTCTACACTACAAAACTCAGACTATATTTTTTAAGGCTCAGTTTCTACCCATTTAATCACATGCATGCTTTTTAAGAGTGTGAAGTAAATATGTAAATCATATCATTTAAGTAAAGTTTTTATTAATGTTTTATGATTATTTCTTAGTTTGGCATTTTGCAACTGCCTTTTAACTTGCAATACCCAGAAAAGCCCTGCACATGTACACTTAATACATTAACTTGCTCAAGTTTAGAGTTTGGATTGAGTTTTCCCATTTACAAGTCAAACAGCTGAGACTTCTGTAGTATGAATTTTATTTTACAGGTTTGTGTTTTTCTTTAATGCTTACATGTGTGGTATCAGCAGAAGTGTTTCTAGTTTCACCTGTGTGTCCCCGAAGGGAAAGGCAAGATACTTTGCTTATGCTGTTCTCATTACTAGGTACATTTGCATTGAAACAAGATAATTACAATACCTTCTGCTTACAGGAGATTCCCCATGTACTTTTAATTAGATACAGCCTCCTTGATTCCATTTTGTGAACAATTATGTAGCTTGCTCTGCAATGTTAAACAGTTTGTGTTTCACCCCAGAAGTGTGTGAAGTGATTCATAACTGTGATGGGATCGTAAAATCACTTTGTTGGTATAAAACTGTAGAGGGTGAAAAGCAATCCAGAAACACCATGAGCAGGGATATGTGGTAGAGAAGGTGGGTCCTCACAGGAGGGGGAGGGGGACTTGGAGCTGCCTGGGGCAAAGGAAAGCAAAGACAGATTCATCTATTGCAAATCCTTCTCTTCCTCCTTCCCTCTGTCCCCTCCATCAAGGCAGGGAGAGGAGCTTCCCTAATAATTGCAGAAAAGCAATTTTAAATTTGGACATTTCAAAGGAGGTTAATAGCCCTGTTTGGAGCTAATAGTTATGGGTGGGAAGAGAAATAAATGTCTAGCTTATGCTGTGTATCTGTAGATCAGTGGTATCCTAATGTCTTGTGGAAGGACAAACATTGTGCATTTTTGCTGTTCTTCTTTCCTTTTGTCCCACTCAAGCTTCTGTGGTTTTGCTGTCATTCACTTCTTCACTACAGGGAGCTTGGAATGAGCTTGTTAAATGCTCTTGGTACCTTAAACAGGGCACTCCGCAACTGTGTTTGAAATGCTCACTGGTTTAGCAAAGCCTTTGGGGTTTTTTGCCCCCATTCTTTCTGAGCATTTTCTGTGCATCTCTCCTATCTCAAGTGGCACTCTGCATTTTCCCCAGTGGATTTGTGCCTGCTTTATTGTGTGGTTCACTTTCTTTACCACTGTACATTTGTTTGTTGGGTTTTTTTTAGTTGCTTTCCTTCAGCAGTCATTTACCACTAGGATAGAGCAGCAAAGGAGCTTGTCTAAGCCCAATGGTTTTAACACAAAAGCCAATTTCTGTGCATGTCTAAGGACTTACCTTGGTCAAGAAATGGATCAAATCTCTCTAGTCACTTTTGTCCATTCTTTTTGCTTTGTTGCAGCTCCCATCTCTCTTGAGAGAATAACTGTTTTAAGTATTCCAGTGACGTTATGATCAAAAAACGTACATTGGTGTATTTTGGCAAAGGAAAAACAGGTGAAATAAAGGATTTGTTTCCCATACATGTACGCTGTTCTAAACAGCATTCACAATAATTGATCACAGGTGTTGGCCTCAGGGTAGCTGAACAAGTCCTTGTGAGAAGCATCCAACCTGCTTAATGTAAATCCTTTTGCAGGATAGGCACACAAGTGTAGAATGAGTTTCTGAAAATACTCCGTTTCAGGGCAAGCTTCATGAGGTTTGGTTTGTCTTGTCAGCATGAAGCAGAGCCCTTGCTGTTTCTCCAGGCATTACACAAGAACCCTGTGCGGCAGGGCAGTACCAGGCAGCCCACCTAAGGCTTAGAAATATTTGGAAAACTATCTAAATAAGGGAGTTTTCCCTTTAATTGGCATCTAGCATAGGATAGTCTTCTGAAGGAAGCCTTAATTAGAGCTAAAGTTGCTAAGCCTGTGTCTGAATCTAGACATTTGTTTCTTTGATAATAGCCAGCTTTAGCTATATCGGCAGAAAGTTCCTGGAGATTACTTTGCTTTCCTTCCCAAACAAGTTTGGGGTTTTTAATCACATCCTAAAGAGAAGAAGCAGCCTTCGAATCTGGTGGCTTTGTTCTGCTTCCTCACTGTACAGTTCTAACAGATTTTTCATGCATTTTGATGTTTGGGTTTTTAATTTTTAAACCAGGTTCTCTATTACTGATGAAAAGTCAACATCAAAGATACTAATTTGGAGGTAGGTCTTCTCCTTGTCTAAAAAAGAAACAGAAACATTCTAGCTATCTGATTTCCAAGGGAATGCTTAATTTTATTATGTCAAATGCAGGTGCTACATATTAAATGATGAAACTTAGCTAGGAATAGTCACTCAAAGTTAGAAGACCACAGTATAATGTAATTTGAAGATAGGAATGTGTGGTTTATGCATATGGAAAAGGATAATAAAAATTCTTGATTTTTGTATTGCCATTTGCATAGTTCAGAAACAGAATGTCCCCTGTCTGTAGTTGACTGGAAGGTCAGGAGGTTTCTGGTTTTAATGACTTGAAAAATCTCTTTGTTATGACAAATCCTCCTTTCTTGAGGAAATGTATTTTTATTTTGCCCTTGCCACAGTCACTGATGTTTAATATAAACTGACACATACTCCTTCAGTAGGCATAAAGCTGCAGCTTGGTTGGGCTTCATCCCCTTCTGTATTCCTGTGCTCTGTTCCTGGGCGTGATCTCCATACCCAATCTGCTATAAGAACACCAATGCAAGTATGACAGTAGCTCAGATAAAAGCAGTTGCCAGCTGCCTACATCTGAATATTGCACCTGTTTGACTGTCTCCCACACATTCATATGCAGACTTCTCCTGGAAAGCATTGTGGGTGACTGTGCAGCGTGTACCTGGGCAGGTGTAGAGTGGCGTCTCCTTCACAAGGTATAAGTAGCCCACTGAGTATTCCAGAGGACTTGGGTTTCCCGAGATGTTTCACTGAAGAATTTTTGTATTTTTCCAAGATAATGTCAGAGCATATATCTTGTGATGTTTCAGTGTGGTGGGGTTTTTTTGTTTGTTTGTTTGTTTTCCCCCCTGGGATTTCTGTGCTTCTACACTCACCATAAATAAGCAAACCCTTTGTTTCATTGTACCTGTTCTCGTTCTCTGTGCTGTATGGTGAATGTGAGCATTTAACTTGCCTCAGGCTCCAAGCACGAAACACTCCTCAGGCCTTGTATATGTTATTTTGAAAACTTAATTTCTGGTTCAGAAATACAAATGCTTCAAAGCAGATTGCAAATGTCCCCTAAATTACCCCTTTTCAAGAAATAATGTGTTCCTCTACTTCATCTCACCTGCAGAACTCTCCATTGACATTGAGCTGGAGTGCTAAAGACACCTACTAAGTTGCCAATCTAATAATCTCAGAAGATGGGTGAAACTCTAGAGCTTCTTTCAGTGATTCATTTATCAGTTGCCAGACAGGGTACCCTGTCTTCCCCAGTGTGACAGTCTGCCAGAAGGTGAGCAATCAAGGGAACAAGGCTGGCAAGAGAAGGGACAGTTGGGTGTCATAAGTTACCTGAGCTATTGAGGTGGAGTGAGTGTTCTCAGGGAAGTATAAATAGTGGTGCAGAGACTATATTTCATTATCTGCCAGTACAGTGAGTGCTTCTCATGATTTTCTGAGTAGGAAGCAGGCTATTGAAGCTAGAAAGGGTATTCTAAGTTTGTAAAGCTTAAGAAAAAGAAAGATGCTGAATCAGAAACAGCTTTCCAGGGGACACTCCGTGGGAGGGAGGTTGTGTTAGTTTTAGTGCTGCAACGCTTGTGGTCAGTATGGAGTCTGACTGTTAGATGTTTTATTGCACTTTGTTCCTCTTTAGTTTGTTTTTTTTCCCCAATTCTTATAATTTTAAAATCACTCATGTACTTGGTTAGAACAAACTAAGGTTTGGAAGGGTTTTTTCCCTTCAAACTTAATGGTTGGTAAGATTGGTTTCTGAGAACTCCAGCAAGCACGTTGCTTTCCAAGATGAAGTAGATCAGTGGATGTGCTTGCAAGGTGTTTGCAATCAGGAAAAGTCAGCAATGTCCAAAAATGAAGAAGCCAGCAGTGAGGTGTCTGTGCAGGGTATTTGAGGAGGGTGTTCCTGTGAGCCCTGTGCTGAGGGAAGAGAAAATAATAAGCACCCACAGCTACAGCTTGTAAATGTTGTACCCCAAAAAACTTATTTTAGCAAACTGAACAGGGAGAAATTCTTTCTTTAATACTTTAGTAGGACTACAAGGACCTAATACGCTTTAGTTTTGTGTGTACTGATCTTTGGCTTTTTCAAATATTGTACCTGAAGACTTTCAAGAAGAAGAACTGATTTTTTTTTCCCCCTTAAGGTTGTTAAAAGATATAGCAGATTTATGTTTGGTTATGTAGCTTCTGTTACGCTTCCTGAACACTTCATGAATGCTTTGAATTGCTGAAAATGTCTCAGTCAACTTAGAGAAACCTAAAAACACAATCTCTAGTGTTTTGGCTTTGTTGATTTTTTTTTCTACCTTTTTTTTTTCCTTTGCCCCCCGTAAGGTTTGGTTGCAGATGGTTTACTTGCCTGAAATTAGAACATCACAGTTCTCTTCAATCCCTCAATTATATATCAATCTAAACATGTACTGCCTAAATAGAGGACCAAAATGCTTTAGACATTTGGATAATTTTGTTGTTGTTGTTACAATTTGTTGTAATTCAAACCTTGGTGGTTTGTTTGTGGAGTATTTTGTTCTTTGTTTTTTTTTGTTTGTTTGTTTTTTAATTGTTTTTTTGTTTGGTGGGTTTTGCTTTTATTCTTCCTCAGCAGTTTCCATTGTTTAGGTACATGGAAAATTTATGTGCACTGAGAATGAACGTTGAATAACACTACAAGAGGATATTTTAGTTGCTATTGGGAAACTTCAGTCTGGAGAATGGGTTTGGGAGCTCTTGGGCACCCAGGGAACTCATGACGTTAGTGCTCTGGGTGTTCTTGGAGACTGAATCCTGGTACCAGTTGCACCATGCTTGGAACTCAAAGACAAACTAGACTTTGATGCAACTAATTCACACCTTAAATTCCACAACTATTGGTGTGAGAACTAAGGACTTTCCAAGCAGAAGTGTAAATAGTTCTTAGAGCCGATGAAATACATTCTGAGTGATTCTATATGAGTCAGATTTTACCAACTTCTTTGGAGACTTTAATCAATGTGATATTTATTCCAGTATCCATATTCTGAAAATAAGTAGAGACTTATATCTTATTGTGGTTGTACAATGCAAATGTAATTATCTTTGACATGCCCAGTATGGAATCTGCTATATTGGAGTTCCTCACACCTTGAACAGTAGCAAAATTTAAGGGCTGGCTCCAAAAGGGTATTAATTAAGTCTTGATTGGGGTAGAGATAAAAATAGGTCTACGAAATGCATGATCTTTAATTAAGTCTCCCTTTTCAATGCAATACTAATCTTAGAGAAATTATTGTATTAAGCAATGTATGCTTGACTTTAGAAATAGTGAAGATTATATTTAATGCTGCTTAACATTAGTAAGTAAGCTGTTGAACAACATTAAACCTTAAGAATGTTGCTGTACTCACAAACCAATTGACAACTGCTTCATTCTGTGAAACAGAAAAGGACCTTTCTCTCTTCTGAGGCATCCAGTTCACAGCTACTTGGAAACTGTATCAATTTTTAAGGTCTTTCACAGGGATTTTAATATTTTATCCTTCTGATTTACTATGTGCAATGAAATCACCCTTGTATTACAGTTTTACCTATGTCAGAATATTACCACATTAAATTTGTCTAGAAAAACACGGGCTAAAGGCTAAAATGCTAGTTTTAAAACAGAGAATATGATTCAACTGACTTAGTTGTGTGTTCATATGATACAGGGTAAATTGCTTTTATTATTTTGCTATTGAATTACTTTGTCGACCTAAATTCAGTTGTCTGTTCCTATGATATTTATTCTATACCAATAGTCTTTTTTATACTATATCCTTTCTAGTTTTTATTTGTGTGTCCTCAAAACTATTATTTCTGGGAGCTTTAGTATCAGTAACAAATACCTTATTAACAAATATTGGGTTCCTGTAAATAATTTAGAACACTTCAATGCAGCTCCATGGATTAAGTAGGGGTTTTGGTGACACCCAGTTTATCTGCTGAGAAACTGGTTTTAGCCCTTTGTTTGATCACAATCAGTGTCTGTTTAGGGGATTAATCAGTTTTCCTCCTACAAACTGCTTCAGTCATACCAGTTCCTCTTTTTTCATCACAACCAATTTGTCTTTTTTATCTCCTGTCTTAAAATACCAAATTTTTGATGATAAAAATGTCTCCGTGTTCTAGTGGAATACTGATAATGGTGATTAATTATGGTTAGGAAAGGAAAACACTTTTTTTCCCCTTTGTTTGGAATGTCATAAAGACATTTATCCATATTTTATACATATTATCAGAATGTTAAAATAGTCCCCCATTGAAATATCCTGTACCAAGAAGAATATATTGAAGTGTCAGTCATGTGCCTCCCTCATGCGACTGCATATTCCTTGACTTCAAGGGCTCAAAAAAGATGGGAAGCCTTACGTAGCCTAACTAGACATCAGGAAAATAGTTCACTTGCCTGTGTTCAGTGGCTTTGCATCAGTGTGTGGCTGAGTTATGTTATGTTTGTAATATTAAATATAGAATCACAGAATCATTCAAGTTGAAAAGATCATCAGGTCCAGCCTTTGATCAAGTACCACCCTGCCCAATGAACAAGCAATTCATCTGAGATCACAGGGCTGATGGCTCAGTGCTTAAAGGGACATGAGCAGGAAGAGTTGAGTAGGATCTGGTATAATTAAAATTATCTTTTTTTTTTTTTTTTTTTTTTTTTTACTTTTCCCCTGAATTGTTGTCTTTCCTTGTCTTGCTAGTGAACAACTGAGAAATAAAAGGCCTGGCTGACTTTTAAACTGCACGTCTGATAGGACAGAATTAACAGCACAGCATGGAAATGGATGATCCCGCAAGGGTTGGAGCCCGTTTTGGGCATTGGAGAAAATCTTGATCTAGAATACAAAACCAAAAAAAAGATTAACCTGTTTTCATAACATCAGTATTAAGTCATGCAGTACTAAATGTGTGTGGAAATGGAGAGCAATTCTCTCTTGAATAAATGAACAATATCCTTTTCCAAGGAAAATGATTCCTAAATACCATCCTCTTGAACATGTCTCATAGATTCATCCCAACCGTAATTGTGTCCAAATTTAGGAGCAAGAATGTGGAATTAGCCTCTTCCACATTAATTTAACTGTGTATCTAAATTAGGGCATGTTGTGTCCCCTGACAAATTTTTTTCCTCTTGATTTGAAGCCATCGGATCAAACTGTGTTTGGAATTGTCTTAAAATGCGAAGTGAGTTCAGTAAAAAAGTGCAATGAAGTGTAAATAACAGCAGAGAGATTAAAAAGCCCTGGTATATATGTTTGGGAAAACAAAAGTCCTCGTTAATAGTTATGTAGTTCAGGCATTTTAGGAGACTTTAAATCAACCATTTTCATGCTGTGGCAGCACAGCTAAACTCACCTGCCTTGGGCTTGGAGCTGCCACTGCTGTTTTACAGTGAATATTTGTTGGGAAAGTCCTGGTAACTTCTGTAAGATTATTATGAAATCTGTGGGTGGTTTGTTAAAAATTGAGGGTGTTTTTACCAAAAAGGCAAGGACATCCCTATGGGATCTCATGGGTGTTATCATGTTGGTCTTGTTTGGGATGCACTTTATCAGTCTCAAGCCATAAAAAGTTTATTTTGAAAGTACTCATAAGTGGCAGCTGAATTAAATTCTTATGGTAAAATTCTGTAGGGAATATTTAATTGAAAAGAAATTGAATATGTTTCTTTCCAAATAACATAATCTAAATTTAATTCTCATAAGTACCTGAATGTATGAGCTACCATAGAGAGACCCTAAAACTTGTATTTTACAAAAAAATCCCTTTTCATGAGGGTGGGCAGAAACCTATGGGAGAGAATTTTTTTTATTTACCTTCCTCTGGCAGATATATTTGTATCTTCAAAAATGCAAATTAAATTGTTAGATTGCAAATTGTTACAGGAAAAAGAAAAGTATGGGCAATGACAGTGAGTTAGTAAGACTAAATCTTTGTTTAGTTAGTTAATAGTCACTTGAATCTGAAAAAATTGCAGTTTAATGTGTAGAGCTCACTGAGTGTTTACCCTTCCTGTAGTTTACCTTTGAGACTTTGAAGTTTTAAGGGTCAGCATTTGATTTGAAAATCACTGGATGAATTTTATCCATCTTTAAGCCTGAATTGAGTAATAGCATGTCCCATTCTGTACCAGCTTAGAAATGTCCTCTCAGAGCCTGGGCTGTTAGACATCTAACTTCTGTGTCAGATTGTTACTAAACCATAACTTGCATCATCCCAGTGCCAGAGGATTTTTGGATGACTTGGGGAAAGCTGTTAAATGTAAGCAGGTTAAATGTAAGTGGAGATGAACTGCAGTGCTATTGTTATCCACACTTCTTGTTATTCGCTCATTTTTGGGGTCCAGATGTGCATTTAGGCTATGGGGGAGGCATTTTAAGGCACCTGTGCTCTTTTGGCATGTCGATTGGCAGTGTGGACTCTGTACAGCCATGTGTTCATGTGTGTTGCTGCAGTGATAAACATCACAGGATGTTCTTTGACAGGAAATACCCCTAACAAACACCAAGACATTTTGTGCATCAGGCAGTTCTTCTCCATATGGGCTTTTTCCAATAGATGTGTATGCTATGGCCATATAAAGCCCTATGTCTCTGCTGCTGCTTTGTAGGATGACATATTATTGATTTTAAAGGGAGTAAAGAAAAATTACTGCCCATTTTGTAGCAATGCAGTCCATAAGTGAGGCCTTACTGAGGTAAATGTTAAATTCTTGAGGAAAGAGTTTCATTCTGACAAATGAAAGTCACACATTCACGTTAGAAATTTTGATATGAGGGCTCTAGCTTTTGTAGGTTACAGCTCCTTGGTCTAATTCTTCTTTGCAGGCTGGTAATTTGGTGTACAGGCTGATAATATCCAATAGTAAATGCTGATCTATATGAATAATAATAAGACCATAGAGCTTGACCATTCTGGATTGACAATAGGAAGTGTTTCAGTGTGTGCCACAAAAAGGAGAGCAAAACCTCGTGGAGAGAAAGTCTTCCCCAGAACTGAATAGATCTTCTAATGGTGGGCTGCTAGAGTTACGAAGGTGACATGTTAATTATTAATCACTTCATTTTGGACTGAAAAATATATTGCTCAGCAAGAATTGTATTCATAAAATAGGCATTGCAAAAATTTAGGAGAGTATAATGAGAGGATGTGCTTATTTGCCAATGTTTCCACTCATTGCAATAGAAGCTTAGTTTCTGGAAACATAAAATACTTTTTCTTTGTGATTTATAGGAAGATGCTTAAAGTAATTCAGTTTGATAAGTAGGTCTTTCAGAAATGATTAAATGCTTCCTGTTCTCTAAAGAAGAAATAGATACATGCTTTAGGTTATTATATACAGGCTGGCAAATTGCTTGATAATGCTTTCTGTCTTACTTCTATTCCTTGCTCTGAAAAGCAAAAACCCAATAGCTCCTCAGACATCAGCATAAATGATAAACAAACCTGAAAAGGAGCTTTAGAAAACCGAAGAAGCCTTTAAGAATCAGAATATCGTTTTGGCCAGGCACCACTGCCTTTAACAACATCTCTGTTGAAAGGAATTCATACCTGACAAAAGAGTCAATTAGCTTGCTGAATGGCAACAAGAAATGTCACCACCGGTAGTAAACTGATGACTCTGTTCCTTATTCTGTTGGCAGGTCTTATTATTTTGAACATTAAAGTAATCAGTTCCCTGTCACTTAACAATCCATACCTGCCTCTTCCTTTCCTCAAATCCCCTGATTTCAGTTGCATGCTGTATCATCTATGTATTGTTTTTACTAATCCTTGCTGGCCTGAAACATTAATATTAACATTACAGTAATTACAGTATTACAAACATTACAATAATCTTGCTATCTGGGTAAAAATATGACCCATAATAAGCATGAGGATGAAGTGACAATGCCAATAATCATTTCCAAAGAGCTGTTTATAGCTTTTAATGCCAAAGGGGTCCTCCACTCATTTAAAGAAAAAGCAAAGTGGATAATTCAAAGACCTTACTTCAGTAGCAGGTTTTTTTTTCCTTAACTATCTGTAAGAGTTTAGATCCCCCGTGGTGTCCTGGCATTGTCTGTTCTTAAATGACATCCTTTCATCACATATTTTTACCAAATGTACCCAACCTGAGACTGGTTTGTCTCCCTGTTCTCTCTCTGGGGTTGCTTAATTAAAAACCACTAATTACAAAATACCAACCAAATTATTTTAACTGTTCTTAAATTGAAAAAAAACCCTATTGACTATAAGTTCGAAGATATTGGATAGAATAAAACAAGCTTTATCTTGAAAACTTTGTGCAGCATTGTTGAATACTTGGAAAATCATCCTGAATTTGCCCATTGCATGTGCAGAAGGTGTGTCTGCATTTTAGTTCAGATGAAATGTTCTCTACTTCATGTATCCCACTACATTTTGTGAAATGCTTTGGGAGTATGCAGTGGATTTGTTTTGAGGTAAAATAAAGTGAAGGATTACACTTCAGGAGGACACCTCCTGGGCTCCAGAGAAGAGTGATTGCTAACAATGGGACTAAACTGAAACCCCTGAAACATCCAATGCAAACCTGTTTGCATTGGTCACCAACCATTTCACAAACACCAGTCTCTTCTGGCATTTGAGCTTTCTCCTCTGTGTTGATAGTGTGGTTTAAACTTTGTCTCTTCCAATTGTTAATCTGAAATACTAAGCTCAGTGAAACTTGGCAAGTTAACAGATAAGAATGAATTGGTTGGTCTTTTGCTATGAGTGTTGAATAATGTCTGTCTTTGGCTGTTGAGTTGGGTCAGAGCAATGGTTGCCTTCTCTCGTGCTTAGTGAACTCCAGACAATTATTGCCACTGTAGAATGCTAAGGCTGTGCCATATTTGTTTTTTCTTTTTTTTTTTTTAAGGAACTTTATTGAAGAGCATTTAAAAAAAAAAAAGGCCAATAAATAATCTAGGAAAAAAACTATAAACAAAAAAAAATACAGGTTGCGAACCTGTTTGTCTAAACTGTGAGTTTAATGAAAGAAAGAAAATCCTTTCATTTCATTTCTGGAGTTGCGTGGAAAGGATTTCTCTGAATCACTGTGTGCTGTTGCTCTGGCTCTTCTGCCTCGAGGTGTGTTAGTATGGAGAGAGAATCTGAAGCTAATGACATGATTCATGGTAGTTTCAATCCTGACATCCATCACTGGCACAGCACACTAATGACTTACCATAACATCACTAACCCAGCGAGCGTGCAGCTCTGCTCAGTCGCAGGGAATGGCTGCTGGCCATGGGGGTGCAGAGACGAACAGGGGCTGAAGCGTGATTAGCTAAATACCTCCACGATAACTTTTAGAAAACAGTCACAAGGTAAATGGTGTAACTCGTTTTGGCAGTTGGTGATTTACAGGAACATTAACTTTCAAGCTCAATTGACAGCCTCAGAGCTGTGTTTCATGTAAAGTACGTGCAGTTGGGAGAGAAAGTCACAGAGACGAAGAAGTCATCTATCCCATTAGGGGAACTGCACGTCCCAAAATAACTGCAGCTCTATGGAAGGAGGCATTAATGAAGTATTACTCTTGCACTTCTTGATTCCAAGCAAAAGAAGCAGGTGTCTTACTGTAGACACCTGCAAAATGTTTATTGTGCTGTCATGACAAATTATTATGAGATTGGTAATTTAGGAGGTCTCCTGTTGAAGAATCAAACGTTAAAAGAAAACTAAACAAAAAATGCGCACAAACTGTGGAAGTTATGAAAACTTAGGTAACTTACTGTTAAAAACCGTCTTCAAAATAGGAGTTGACCATTGTGAAATGATATATGCTGTGCGAGAGATCTTCAACAGAGTGGAAAATATCCGTCTAAGTTTAAATATCTCTTGAGAAATACATCAGAGACTTTGTACACTTTTAATTTAGGGTGAACTTTTTTTCTGAAGACACTTTATCTTTTTTTTTTTTTTTTTGATTGGATTGGTACTTCCAAAATGAGTACCTGCTGACATTTCCTAGATTCCGACCTATTTGTTTCTTTTTTCTATGTTTTGTACTTTGAGAACTTTGAAGGAGAATTTTTGTCTGACTTGTTACTATTTTAGTGAGACTGGGTAATCTTGAAGAGATTGAATAATTCTTTGTGTCAGATGAATAGAGTTGCTATTGTTAAAATTGTGGGTTTGCTGTTGAATGAGCTAATTTGCAAGATCTGTGACACAAATTAGAGATACAGAATCTGAGTTGTATTTAACATTTGCGGTAGTCTGTGCTGTACCTAGAGTGGCATAAAAAATTCATGTAACAGTTGTGACTAACTTTATATAGTCTGAATTTGCCTTAATACTGTAATTATTTTCAAATATATCTCTTCAGGAATTTAATCCAAGACAAATTCTAAAGCATCTGCTCTGGAATACATATTGCTGTCTGAATACAATAGTTCATGACATGAACAGCATGGTTTTACCTCACTGCTCTGTTGCAATATCTGGCTTTGTCCACTTACGAGGGTTAAATCAACACTTGTTGCAGTATTACTTGATGTCTGAAATGAAACATGCATGTGTTATGGTGCAGGAGGGGCAGCATATCTTTCATCTGCAACATCACTAGCCTGCTAGATTAAATGTTTTGGTGTTAGACTTAACATAAGGGGCACCTCCTGCTTCTATGAATTTCTCAACTTGCCACCTTGAACAACTCACTTAATCTCTCAATTTATCTTTCTGTTATTGAAAAAACATATATAGCATAATAGTGTTTATGTAGGGTGAGAATTATTTGATTCATTAGTATCTCTGTAGTCTTTGTGCTTTGAAGAATTAATTACTTAGTTGCATTTGAAAGAGCTATAAAATATTGCCAAACATTTTTAATCCTAAAAGTAAAAATAATCCAAGCCAGAAAGATCAAATAAATAAATTGGTAGATAGGTGGATAGAAGTTGTGTTCTGGACAATTAATACTGCAGATGCCATTTCTTCAGTCTAGCAGAGCATTCAGTTAAGGCAGTGTATCTGTAAGTCAAGCTCAAATGAAATACTGTTCACAGCACTTACTAGAAGATTTTGGATTACTCTTTTCTTTCAAGAAATAACAAGACTCAGAATGGGTGGCAACATGTGTAACGTGATGGATGCATCACACATAAAGCAGCACTCACCTTCTCCCCCAGTGATACTCGCATAAAAACAGTAATGGAGATATCTCTACTTCACCTTTAGAGAACCTGTTGACCTCTCGAGTTTTAAAATGCTCATATCTTTCTCTTATTAGCATCTCTTGGGAGAAATGAAGTGAAAAGATTTCTGCCCAGTTAACAGCCTACTTAAATTTAAATGGTAATGCTCACAGGTATATATTGTCCTAATTTGATCTTTCCGCATTTTTTCCAAACAAAACATTTTGTGTTTAAAAAAAGGCAACCAGGCACTATTAGTCTATAAGGATGAAGTAGCTCAGTACCTAAAGTGTGTAAAAAGAAAGCAGAGATGAAAAAAGATTGCACATAAAAGTAGACCTGTAAGGAAGCCAAGCTTAGGCTGTGATTTCAACAGCTCTGAGTCTCTGAAGTCTTTGTATTTTGGAGGCATCAGCAGGGGGAAGGGGAAGAAAATAACGATATAAGACAAAGCTTTCCAGAAAAGAGAGAAATTCACATCTTTATTTTCCAGCTTTTAAATGTATTTACTGGAGCCATTCATCCTGGCAGTCACTAAAAGTGCTTTCTGAAGATTTCCAGGTGTCTTGAAAGACTTCAGAGTAGAAATGTTGTATTGTCTTAGTGATTGTGTAGTGTTCTCCTTATCGGGAGGGTTTGATAAGTTTCTCACTGGTTACTTTATCTGAAAATCCGAGAGATTGCTGCTTTATAGTTCAGTCCTGTTGTGAATTCTCCTTTTCAGTCATTTGGGGAATGGCTGTAACACAGCCCTACCTCTTGAGAGGGTGAAATGTGGCATTGAATCTTCTGCCACGTGGCCTGACAGTGAGTGCAGCGAAGCGGTGATGGTAAGAGTGGCTCCGCAGTGTTGGGTTGGAAGGGGATGTCTGGGGGCCTGTCCAGGTGGGAACCCTGGTGTGAAGGGTGAGGAGTTGTGCCTGAGGCTCTGCTTTATCTCCCATGCATTAGGGGATGCTCTTCTTTATCTTCCATGCATTCACCACCCTGTTGAATTGGTGCCAATTTATGGTTTAGGCCAGGGCTGGGACATGAATCTCCTCAGGTGTCATGACAGTAATTGTGAGTGGATCCTACACTGCTTATCTCCAGGGAACAGAGTACATAACAGCATTCCCTGGTGTAATTATTTCAGTATAGGCTATAAATTATAGCTTTAACATGTGGATGTTAAGTGTTTTACACTGGTGTAATTGTAAATCTATATAATTAGACGGGGAGCCTTTTCAAAATGCTGACCCCAGCCTAACTGCACAAACCAATTTTTATTGATGGTGGTAATCCAGATGGCCAGCAATAGATAACTAAAAGGATAGAAGAGTAAGTGAAATTAAATAAACATTTGAAGTTCAACTCTTGGTACAAGAAGGGTTAGTTTAGTAATTTAATCATTGGAATTGAATAGAAGGCCTACTTGCTCTATTATATCTGAAGTGATGAAGTAGTTCTTCAGCTTCAAAAAAGAAGAAAAGCTGTGAGGAAACTACTTGAATGTGTTGTTGAAAAAAGGAAACCACAACAATGTAATTTCTGACAAAAAGCCAGAAAAACAAAAATTTCATCCTTTCTTAAAATAAAGATACACCCACAAGGACTATTAGTGATATGACAGTCATAATAGATCTTTGTAGTTCTGCAATTACATTGTACCTATGATGCTTAAAGATATTTTTGAGAGATGGGAGAAGGTTACTTGATTGAAAAAAACCAAACAAAACTATTAAAACTATACATTTTGAGATGTTAAAATTCACTGTAGTTGGATAACTATCTTTGTGCACTTCAGCACTTGAGTAAATTCCCTTAATTTTCTTATTTACCTGCAAGAGACACTGTACTCTTTATTACCCCAGTCTGTGCACATATAGAGAGATTAAAAAAGAGGGATAAAAGTTAATTATAAGTAGTGTTTTTATTCATAAACTAAAATTAACTATAAAGATTTATAAAATACAAGTAAATTGATATGCAGTCTGGATTATGCCCTGTAGGGAAAAAAACATTGTCGTTTAATAATTATAGATATTTTATGGTATGCTAGCACCTAATACCAAGTAACATAGTATAAACAAACAGTAGCACAGAGATTTCTAGTTGGTTTATTCTTCATAAAGATAATGGGCACAAAAGATGAGCTTTGAGAGTTCCTTGGGAAAGTAGATCTGATCTGAGAGGTTTGGGTTTATTCCAACATAAAACAGTACAGTAGGGAATTACAAAGAATTTCAGTTACGTTGAAAGTATTCTTATTTTCTGACCACATGAAGTATGGACAAAGCCATTTCCTACTGATGGGACATTCCTGCACATACCCATTTGCGGTAAGCGAATTTATTCTGGCCAGAGCAGGTCTCTCAGTGACAACTTCTATAAAATGTGGTTGTCATGCTGCCAGATACCACAGTGTAAGTTCCATACAAATGCGCATGTATTCCTGGTTATCTTTAAATTAAAAAAAACCACCAAACAACGGGATATTTGCAGGTATAGGATTTTATATTAGTAGGAATCTTAGAAACAAACAAAACGCCCTTTATATAGCCTTAATAAAAAGGATCTGAAAATCAGATTCCACAAGACCGTTTTCCTCATGCATGACCTTTTATCACGGGATGATAACTTTACTTGAATAGTCATCTTTACATGAAAAAAAAACCCAAACACCTATGTCTGTGTAAGTGTGTATGTAAGCTATGAATGCCAACAAACCTCCAGCCTGGGAAATGAGAAGCAAAGGAGGAATGACTGCAGCCATAGATTTGTGGCACTAGAGAAACCCCATTTGGAAATGAGAATGACTGACTGTGAATTACGGCTGAGTCTGTTCCCTCACTTTCAGTCATACACTGTAAGAAAGGAAAGCTTTCAGCTTTGGAACAATTTTTGGCAACAGCTGGGGTTTATCCCAGGTGGCAGGGATTGGGGTGTTATTAGTACAGTATAAATACGTGAAGTGTAGTTTTCCCTGGGTCTGCTGGAGGAGCTGTGGAGGGCACCAGCTGGTAACACTCCACGAGGAGCCTTTCCACTGCAGCGCTGCGTTGTTGTTGTTTCCTCTGTGCAATGTGGCAGTTTGTGATTCTGATGGAGAACCTGCCTATAACTTTTAACACCGGGTTGACAAGGCCAAGGTGCTTTCAGGTTTTTTTTGATCAGTGCTGCATTCATAACACCTCTCGGCAAGGTGATCTCCTCACTCCTGGCACAGAGGGCAATCTCTTCAAGTTCAGGAGCGAGTGCTGTGCTGGGATGGTGTGTTTGGTAGTTAACTTCTCTAGGCTTATTCTCACAGCACTGGCTGATAATGAAGTGGATGATTTACGAATGCTGAGGGCACGGTTAGGATGAACCTGTTGACATCTAAAAGCAGAAAAGAGCATGTTGAGCCTCAGGAAACCATAAAAGCTTTTTACGCCGGTGAATGTGCACTGTGCATTAGGGAGCTGACCTTGATGCCCCAGCACACTTAACTTTTTCTATCTTTTAAATTCTCTGAATTATTTTATTATTTTATTAATTCTCTGTGTTAAAACTATTGCAACTTAGAGCTTTCTTTTGTGAAACTTGTAATTCATTGATTTCTCTGAGAGTCAGGAACTAATTTTCCTGTATTAACGTGGGTGTTTGGAAGCTGACTATCACAGCATGCTCTGGCAAATGCAGGACAACTCACCTCCTGCTACTACCTGATGTTTCTTTCATTTACCTACTTGTATTATTGCTGAAACTCGGTTTACCACACTGTAACTCACCGAAATGGCAACTGTTGCATGATTCAGTGATTGTGCAGGTTTAGCTGGTGCCATGGTCACGGGATCTGTAGCAGGCTGGATGCGGGTTGTGATGAGAACCATGAGGTGCTCTGTTGTGCCCTGCCTACACCCAGAGAGTCATGTCCTCAGAGCTCTGACTTTGAGTTTCTGAAATTAAGTCACTGGAGCACACACACAGTGACATCTTGGCATAGCCTGACTGTCAGCAGGAGGTCTTGTGTTGTTCAGGGGCTGCTTCACTCTGGAGAGGAGCTGTGGTTTGCCAGCTCACATCAAACGTGTGTGGACAAATGCAAATCTGCAGAAACAAGAAACGCTGTGTTGCTAAAACTGTAAAGTACACCAGAACTAACACGAGCAAATGTGAGTTGTTTATGAAAAATGTGTTAGAAGTGTCATAGGGTGGAATTATCACTTATAAAGATCTCACTCCCACAGCCTAGAATAGCTTCAAGGTGCTGGAAAATAAGGTTCTGCACTGCTCTCTGGAGATCGTGTCTATTTTGTCTTAATTATTATAGCTCTGAATATTGTTACTCTTTAATGCCATGTTGTGAAATTCCCTGATGTGCTCAGCATTCCAACCATATAGCACACAAGATTTTTATTCCCTTAAAAAATCAACAGACTAATTTAATTGGTTCCCCCACTTCTTGAACTAGAGTTTTGCCAGCAGTCACTGTATAACTTAGCTAACCTACAAATACACCTGGGTGTCAATACATAAATCCTCTAATGTCATGCTTTTCATTTTCTTCTAAAATGGACAATACCATTCATTTCAATATTTCTGTAGGAGAGGTATGTTTACCTTATCTGTATCTGTTTTCTTTCAGTCTCTCTGACTTGTCTACCAATGCAGTGGCCTGTCCAAAATACAGTAAAGTGGAAAGGCATATATCCTAAGTGAAGTCCTACCTGTGGTGTATGTTGGTCTGTGTGAGTGGATGGGTTTAAATAACTCCTCTGTGTGCGGCAGTGTGTTCTCAGTGTTCCTGCTGTCTTCCACCTCTGATGGATAGTGATGGTAGTGAGACTGGGGGAACTGAGAGGTCAGTTGGCTGTGTCTGAACCCAGCTGTGGTGACAAATGCTTAATATTAAATTAATCTTTCTTCACTGCCATGGAGAAATGCAAAAAAAATGAAGGTCGATTACAACATTCCTCCAGCAGGCAACAGGTAAATCTTCAGAAAAGTTGGAAGAGTCAAAGGATTGATTTGTTGTGGAGGATAGATAGAGGAGACAGCAAATCAGTTCACTGAAGCAAGAAGTTTGTGGGAGGGTGAGCTAGGACTTGTGGCTAGGGAGGACTAAGTTAAATGATGCCTCAAAGTAAAATGATGTAGATAAATGTGGACGATTCTGAGATGAAAGGAAGGAACGTGGAATTAAATGCAGATCTCAATGCAGCAAACAGTCTACTCTTATGGTTGGGAATTTATGATTGAGGTAAATTAAAGAAGCCAGCTGTTGTAAGAAAATTGCTTGAAGACTCTTCTATACTAGGGATGGCTTCATAAGGACTGAGGAAGAAAGAGAAAAGAAAAACATCAAATCCCAATGTGTTTCTGGGAGGGAATTATTACCAGTTTTTAGAGCTAATCTGATTTCTGCTTGAGATATAACATTAAACTTTTGTTAGGAGATAACTATTTAAGACTTTACTTGAGCTGTGTAATTTCCTTTATAACCATTTTAGCCTTTTATGATAAGATTCTTCCACACTAATTTTCGCTGAAACAAACTGGTTTCTTTAAAGTGAATCAGTGGTACCTCTGTAGTAGAGGATTTGTTTAAAATGAGAGGTAAATACTGGGAAAATGTGCAAATAGAGAAGTAGAAAAACTGTTTCCACAGTGGTTTTGGTTTGGTGTGTTTTGGTTTTGTGTTGGTTTGTTTGTTTGTTTAAATCTTGTGATTTTGTCATAGTTCCTGCATTTATAGACGTAACCTGAAGGGAAGCTGAAATATGAATTCTGTATTATTGGTATTTTGTCTAGTGAAGAGTGAGTCTAGATTCTCTGGGTGATTAGTTGGGTAATAGAAGAGGGGCAGTCAATTAAATTTGTATTGTGATTCATTGATGTGTTAAGAATAGAAGTATAATATGTCATGATACTTTCTAATCTTCTATTTACTGCTATTGGCCTTGCTAAGATTGTTTAAAAAGAGACTAAAAATTCACTGCTGTAACATACTTTAAGAATTTCCATGAAATAGAGATGCAAGGTTATGTAAAATTCCTCACTCTCAGGATTCAGGACAAAGGATTAGGTCTGTTGTCTTGAAGTTGATGTTTATCATACATATTTAACACAGAAAATAGTTTTGCATTTTCTATTTGATCTTCAGCTTTCCAGAAGTCATCCTCCATCCCTGTTGATCTGTCTTTTGTCTCACATCAGTCGCGTGACATGCTCATTTTGCTGTGTATCATAAGCAGGTGGTTTTGAGGGAAGTCTTTTATGTCATTTTCTTTTTATGTCATTTACTGTTTTTATTAATTATTTTAGCTGTGATTTTTATATTTGTGTGGTTAAATTTTTCTGGTATAATGTGTTTGTCTACAAAGGAGTACAAATGTCTTTTCATTCCCTGATTCCAAAAGTTGTCTTTTTGAGCTTTTCAGTTATTACCTTAATCAGCAGTGTCTCTTAGCTCTCAGTGACTGAGCAGCAGTGACATTTTTGTTCCTATTTTCTCTATTTCAACCCTCTGTTTGCTAAAGAAACAGAGAGTGCTGATAATTATTGGGTGTTGTCAGCACAGGTTCCTTGGGCTGGTCGATATGAATCTTGCTGAAGGTGTCTGTGCCAGGTACACAGAACACTCTGTGCTGTGTCACAACTGAGCACAGGAACTTTGAAGGACATGGAAAGTTGGTGGTGTTTGCTGTTTGAGTCCCACTTCACTAATACTGAGCAGCAGTGTCTGTGCTCAGCTTCGGAGAGCAGGAAAGGGGAGAGGAGTTTGTGTGTTTGCACATCCAGCCCATCTGCACTGCGGGTCACTGCCTAGAAAATCCCATTTGGTTCAGTCCATGTTTTACCAGGCCTCTTTCTTTCCAACTGCTCCCTTTGAGATAAGTCTAAAATAGTAAAGAAAGGAAAAATATTGGTTTTACCTTTGAATGCTGAGGCTTTATATATGTATTGATACATCATAATATCTGTACATTCTTGTAATAATAGTGAGTTATCTGTATGTTGTAACAGAACAGTTAAGAATATTTAAAGGATTGTGGGATGAAGTGTTTTGTATTTGCCTCCTTCAGAAACAGATCATGCAAATATCATTGTTTTGATTTGTCTTGGTGGGAATGTTTCAATTCACACATTATATTGAGCTGCACTTGCATTTAAAAGATGAAATAATCTGTAAAAATAAAGCGTACAGACAGAATATTTTTGGTTAACTTGTGGGTTCTGATGTTTTAATGTTTGGTTTTTATTGTTGTGATATTTTCTTGTTTGTTTTTTTTGTTTTGTTGTTTTGTTTGTTTCAGAGGATTTGTTTGTTTTGATTTTATGGGGTTTTTGCTCTTTTGAGGTTTTTTTTGTGACTTGGAACCAGTATTGTGCCAAAAAAAGTCACTTGGAGCAAGTTCAGACTTTTCCTTTCATTTAGTACTTCTAAGGTGTAGGAATTGGAATAATAAAGAACATAGAGAACATAATCTGATAAGGTCTAAGGGTCACTGTCATGTAAACTGTTAAAGTGTTTCATATTCCTTAAGAATAACAAATCCTTAAGAACTTACACCAGGAGGTTTAGTGCAGTAATCCAAAGATAAGAATTTTTTTTTTCATGGAATACATGCATCTTAGGTATTAGATAAGATCATACAAGGCTTGCATAGCCCTTTAGAAAATTATCACAGTCTTTGTAAGTGAAGTTATAAAGTCTGTTGCATATGGACAGAATAACACACTTTATAATGAATAATAAAAGCAGCTACTGTGTGTGATTTCATTGCCATATGTTATGTCACTGCTCATGTGCTTAATCTAAGACAAGAAATATTTCAGTGTAAATAGTTTAGAAATCCAGTGATGGCCATATTCTGTGGTTTTGCTATTGATTTTCACATGCTCCAAATGTTTATTTGCAAATCTCTTCTGTTAAGTGAGATATGCAAACGCTTCAACTTGCAACAGAATGATACTTTAATGATTTTTTTGGTCTCGTTTACTATATCTAAAAGCTCAAATTATTCTTGGAATGCATTATTTGGAAGAATTAAAGCAATTCCCACTAATAAGCAAATTGCTACTTTCTTTAACACATATAAGACCTCTGTGTACAAAACAGTAGCTCCTCTGATATTGTTTTCCACTAGGATGTTGGGGTTTTTTCCTACAAAATAATCAAGAGGGTAATTTAAAGTAATTGTAAATAATTGTAAGTTCATATTTATGCCTTTATCTATGTGAAAATAGAAATTTTATCTACTGAAAATAAGAATTTCCAGGTTTTGGACTCTTTTCTAACAATATGTAGAGTTTTGATGGGAAAAAATCTTGCAAAGTTTTCTGTAATTCTTTAGAAGCTGACTCCAATTAAAGTCAGCTGTCATGGCTTCTCTATTTTTGATGTTCAAACTGGCTAGAATTAAACCAGATCACGTATATGTACATGCACATGCTCTGAATTCAGCATTATAAATTCTTTGCTAATGTTTTTCATGTAATTCCAAGAGTTTCATAGTGTGTGTAGGGCCAGAGCTTGTAACTGAGTATCCATCCGATCACTTAACTCCTTTCCTCAGGTTTCATGTCCCTGTACCTGGAATGTGCTACTGGGAAGTGAGATGCAGAAAGAGATCAACGGTGTAATAGAGCCTGTTTTATCGAGGTGCATAACAAAATGAAATACATGTCATTTTGAAATACATGAAATACATTAATCATTAAATACTTCTCGGCACAGTTGAAATATTTGAAATCTGGAGTGCCTCTGGAAATCAGTGTGTGACAGAGTGTGTGTGTCAATCTGCATCTGTTTTGAAAGGTGTTTCCCGAATTCTAATCTTACACATTATGGAATCTACTTCCAATGTTTTAGTCTATTTATGACAGTAGTTTTCTTACCAATCTTATCAAAGTGGGGTCATTTTGTCTTTCATTTTGGCATTAGAAAGAAAAATTGTCTCTTACCTGAAAAATTACTGTATGTGTGGCTCTGCTCTTTAGTTCACCATTGTTTAAATGAGGAAAATGGTATTTTCAGAGGAATGATACTGACCTGCATAAACTAATTTAGTCATGTATTTAGGGAAGATTAGATTTCAGATACTGTGTTCTGAGTTTTCTTTCTCTCTTTCCTCCACCCTGACTGAAGGGGGGAAACAAACCTCTCTCATTCATGAGTAACATAGAATTAAAAACATGGGAATTGTAAGGAAATGTATTTGAGAAACATTGTGTGTCAGGATTTAAATGAACTTTATAATAGTAGATGAGATTGCACTTGGACTTAGGTACAATGCAGTTGGTAGAAGACAGTCAGAAACCGATTTATCTTAGGTGAAGACACCTTCCAGGATTAACTTTAGACATCCTTAACACCACTGTAACTCCTGCTTGTCAATGTTCTTCAGTACTTTGGAAATACTCCTCCTGTCTCACCCATTATTTAAAAGACTTAGATGTCCCCTCATCCCTTTGCATTGTTAGTTCTCACCTTGTCTGTAAAACTTAGGGAGAGAATGTTTCTTCTGTGTTCGTTATTTTATCTTCTAAACTTTATCCAGCCATTTTCAGTTACAGTAACAATTCAAGTTTGCAGCAACATGGGCTTCAGCACAGGCTCAATCCCCGTGGACTTTGGTCCTGTGCCATTCCCACTGCTGGTCATGTTGGTGACACCCAGTGCTGGCCACAACAGGGGTAGGGAACCTCTGCCTCTGCTGCATGACTATGCTCTGAACATGTTCCTGATTGAAGTGGGGACAAGGAAATGGATGAAACAGAGGAAATACTTGTATTAAATACTTAGGTTTTAAAGCCAATCCAATATCGGGGCCAAGGAATCTTGCAATGATGTCCGACAATAAAGACAACACATCTCTGTTAAAAAGACTTCCCTGAATCCTTTAAAATACAAAGACTCAAACCCCACTGGTAATGCTTCTGACCCTGCCTGATTTGCATTCCTGTTTCCATGTTCCAAGGACACAAATCTGCCATAATTGTGGAGAACCTTGGCCTCAGTCCATCAGGGCTTCCAAAGTCTCTTTACTCATGGAAGCTTCACTGAATAATGTCCCTGCCCCAATGAGGCTTCTGATGAATTTTTATGTTCCTTCCTTCCTGAAAGGCAGCCTTACACACAGATTGTATAGCTCAAGACAAGTAATTTCATAAAGTTATTATTTATAATGTTTAGCTAAAAAAAAAATAAAGGTTAGAAATTTCTAATTCTTCCTGAAATAGAATGACTATTCTCTTGAAAACAAACCCTCTGAGAACAGAGAAATGTATGATATCAAATCAGGATTTGTCCTATAACTTTAGAAGTGATTCCTGACACAGAGAGAAGGTGGGGTTGGTGTAACACAGGAGTATCAGGGAAAATATTGATAGGGCTTTGTGGGTTTCTGTGATGATAGTTTCCCATTGAGAATGATAAAACAGTATATTCATATCATTTTTCTTGATGGAAAGCTGATGAGCATGGCTGTACAAAGGCGGGGATGAAGCAGCAGAGAGGCTGACAGGCACCAGTTTCTTTCAGTTAACAAGAATGCAATACAACTTTTAATGGATTTTACAGAACTACTATGGAGATTCTTGGCTCAATCCTGACCCCATGTAAAGTACCAAATGATATCAATCTGTGATTGCATATGTCTGTGTTTATAATGAAGCTCATATTTATTTTTCCCAAGTTGTGCTGATCCAGCCCCCAGACATTCTTGGCTTAAGCAGGGCAATGAAGCTCCCTGGCGCTGACCTGCCTTGGAGCAGCTGGAGCCTCTCGTACTGACACTTACCCTTGGTGACTCCTACATGCTTTTCCCTGTTCCTCCCTGTTTTACAAGTTACATTGTTTGCATTCAGTCTGATTTCTGTGCCATAGGTTATAATACAGGCTGAATAATAGCCTCAAAGATACGATAAGGAAAAATAAAGGTATTTCCAAGACAAGAGGGCATAGTCTCAAGCTCTGCCAGGGGAGGTTTAGGTTGGATATTAAGAAGAAATTCTTTACAGAGAGGGTAATCGAGCATTGGAATGGGCTGTCCGGGGAGGTGGTGGATTCTCCGTCCCTGGAGGTATTTAAGAAGAGACTGGATGTGGCACTTAGTGCCATGGTCTAGTAACTGGTGGTAGTGGATCAAGAGTTGGACTTGATGATCTCAGAGGTCCTTTCCATCCCATCTGATTCTACGATTCTATATTTCTTTAACTCTTGAGGGATTATCTATGGTATAATTGCCTGTTCTGGACACACTCTTGCCACCTGAAGAGCAGTCTCACTTTTTATTTTACTTCACATACTAAGTGCTACAATATGCACTAGAAAAATCAAACATACTTTGTAAGACGAATAGGCACAGCTGGGGATAAGGAATATAAATAGGATGACATCAAATGAAAAGAACTGATGATCCAACAAGGCTTCTATAGATCATGTTGTCTCTAATGTCAGGAGAATTGCAGATTAGTCTTGCTGCTCTTTATGAGTAAGCCTATTTATCAACTTTCTGGAAAAATCTAATTTAAGGTGGCACATTTTCCTTAGTTCTGCCACACTTCAAAGCTTAAATCATTGGGGTTGGTCAGCCACTCTCTCCTGGCTGTAATCAGCATGTGAGATTCCCTTTCAGGCCTTTCTCCATCAACCAGGTCCGTGCTACTGCTGGCTGACTCTGATAATGTAATTTTTAGTTTGCTTGATTAGTGAAGTAAAAAAAAAAACTAGGAAGCCTTACCTTTTAACAACTTTATCCAATTCAGACTTAATGTTCAGAGAGAAAGAGCAATTTAAATTGCAAATGTTCTTTATAAGAAGCTGGATTTCTGTAAAGGATAACTTAGTCACAGCATAGAGGGAGAAAATTATAAGTCCTAGAAAAAAACCCCCCACCTTTGGACAAGGTGCATCCAGGCAGAGGCTTTGCTGTTTTTCCCGAATAACCTACAGAAAGAGAAACTGTTTTTATGACAGGATATAAGAAATGTGAATTTTAGCAACTCTGGAGAAAATATGCAGGAATATAAAAATTCGTAGTTTTGCTACCATGTACTACATTTTTAACATGATGCTTTATATCCAAGTCACAAAACGGATTTGTGTACATTTATATTCATTCTTGAAATCTAAATAGAGCTCAGGCAAGTAAAACAAGCTGTTTGATATTATGTTCTCTTTTTTCCTCCTTTCACTTGATGTAAGAATACCTTACCATATAATGTCACATTAGTTTTATATATGTAAATACTTTCAAGTCAGAACATGTAGTGTGAACATATTTTATCAGCTATTACCACTAAGATTTTTACATATATGAACCAGAAAAGAATCTCTATGTTTATCAAAATTTAAACTAATTTTTCTCCTTTAGAATTATTTGAATTTTTGGGAATTCCTCTGTTCTTGTATCAGAAAGCATTTAACTGTGCATTGATTAAGAATTTTTTTATTATTTTGAAAATCTGGCAAATTTATTTGTGTGTTATCATGATGTGCAAGATAAAACAGAAGGATAACACAGTATCTGATGGCAGCTTAAATGTAATAAAATCAGTTTTACAGTAGACTTCACTAGCATATTCTCCTAGACAGGCATTTTCTTAGGCATTTCAAAATGCTGCTATTCTTACAGAGAGCTTTAGGATAAATCCGTATAATTCCTGTGCATGACATTTTGAAAAGACCAGAGCTGTGAATATCACACCTGATTGCTTTTAAGTCAAAATTTTTCATATGCAGGAAATAATGTTTCAATTAAAAAAAAAAGAGAGAGAAGAAGGTCATTTGACATTACTGAGTTGCATTCAAAATTGTGTGTAGGAAAATCAAAGCAATTTCAATAGGTTGCTGCTGATTCAGAGCTCAATAGACTTAGGCATTTGCATCACTTGTTCAAAAGGTTGATAGGCCACAATTTTAGGATCAAATTACTGCATCAACTCTCAGAACTTCGTGGTCTCAGTCTCTTGTGGGGTTTTTTTGTTTGTTTTTGTGGGTTTTTTGGTTTTATTTTGTTTGTGTTTTGTTTTTTTTTTTTTTTTTAATTTTGCTACTGCTGTTTGCTGAACACCTGGATTTATTCTCTGTTGCTCCCACTTCAGCTTTGTCATGTGGTGTCTGAAATCTGTAATTCTCTCTACTATAATTTCAACTGTGAAGATACTGTGGAAGATTGAAAATATAAACAGCAGGTGGAAAGAATTTCTACACATTACTATGGTGACTTTGCTTTTTGCTTTTCCATGGGAACTGTATTTGATATACAATCAAAGTGTGTGTATATATATATGCACTTGTAAGATTAGTGAGCATTTTAATTTTTAATGCTGCATACACTATCTGACATTTCCCTGGGGATTCAGAGGAAATCCTTTCTCCTTGCATAAAACCAACAAGATGCATTTACCCTAAAATTGCCCTTGAAATAGATACTTTTTTCACTAATATTTAGAATGATTTCTCGCAAATGACATCTCCTTTGCTGTACAGTGCTTGATCATTGAATCCTGAAATGCAGATTTAGGTTTTGCTTACAGTTGGGGGTTTCTTTACAGAACCATTAAGAAGAAGCATTTGCCACGTGAAGATTCACCATGTAGGGATGGATTTGCTGGCTGTATAAAAAGCATTGTTCTTCTATGGATGACCTCCTTGCACAGAATGATGGTTTTATCCTTCTCTACATCATTATGTTTGCTGTGCAAAAATCCTGCTGTGCTACATCATAATAACATGTAATCTTCTTGCTCAGTTTAGCTGAGATTTAAGGAGCTGCTGTTCATGGAAGCAGTTTTCTAAAGTCTGATCTATAATTTACCAGAATCAACCAGGCAAAAGAGCAAGAGGCTTTATAAGAGGGATACAGCCCTTAAAACTCTTAAATGAAGATTAGTTTAAAGTTTTACAATCCGGTACAGAACCATCTGGCAAATCTCATGTCAGGTTTTGTTAAACCTCTGAGCTTTCCCAGTATGCTGTAGTCGTTCAACCCCCACCCCACCCTGCCTTTATCTTTCATTCCTCTGCCTCCTGCCCTGCACCCACTTTACTCATAGATATGTTGGAACAAAAGAGGGAAATAACTAAGTCAAGGGATTATTTTTCTGTAGGAATATTGTGAGAGCTGTGAGCGCTGGAGGCTGTGGGTGAGCTGCACCTCTGGAAATCATGGCGTAATGCTGGCTGGATGTGCACTAGGTGACTTACTGCATCTCTGAAGAGGTACTTGCGAGATAAAAGCTGCCTGTTGCCAGCAGCATAAGAGACTTGCTGGGTCAAATTATGGCTTTTGAGTCCAAGGAATCACTGAGAGGATGTGCAGACACATCACAAGGCATCTTGATACTTTCAGAAATGGAGGTGCAGTTGTCGCAGCCAAAACAGTGTAGAAGTTGTCAGTGGTGATTGCAGGTTGCTGTTTAGTGTGGAGAGTTGATTGTTTCCATTACTTCTAAATCACATTTCAGGGCTCTAGACAGTGGGTTTCTCATTGATACTTCCACAAGGGGGTTTTATCTGTATGTTTATTTGCATTTTTGTCCTTTGTTTCTTGAACACAAAGCAAAAACCTTCCCAAAGGAATCCTTACTTGATTTCAGTTGTCCTATGGCTTTCTCATATGTTTACATATTCATCTAAAGCTTGGAAGCTCAGAGCAAAATATTTTTTTTAACAATCTGTTAAATAAACTTAGCACTGAAGTTAACCCCTCTGTTCACCTTTCACATGAAGAACGTTGGGAGGCTGAAGGAGAGGACTTCAGGAATCCAATTACTTGAAATCAACTTCAAAGCACGAAGGAGGCATTGTTAATGGCGATAATCTTCTCAGACTTACAGCATACCTCTGTCTCAGTGTGATAATAAAGACATTCTGCCTGGACAGTAAAATCAGTATACATGATTTCCTGATTATAATGTGGGACAGAAAAATAGTCTGCAGCTCCTGTCTAAAAATGTAGCTTTTGGCAGACAGAAGTTGCCCTAAATAAACATTTGCAATCTCAATTGACAATGTAACATAGATAATATATTACTTACTAAATGTCTTTTGCTGTTTGTTTCCTAAATTTCACTTCAAGCCATATAGATGTTCAGTATGAAAGACATTAAATAGAGCACTTTTTCCCCCTCTGAAGTGCAGAAGTGGAACATTTGGGATCAGACAATCTTAATGCTGCTGTAGCAATTTTGTAAGGCACCAGAGGAAAATGCATTGTATTATCTTAGAATTTCAGTCTGCTTTTGCTTCTCACAGCAATCAATAACCATTAGAATTACTGGTGGTAGTATCTGTCTAGATCATTTTAAGGCTTTTCCTGAAATCAAAATAAGTAAACAAAAATTGTCATGTTGTAACCTTTTTTGTTTTGTTTTGTTTTTTTCCCTTACTAACCATAATAAATCCAGATTTCTTTGAAGAAGAACAAAAAACTGTCAATAAAAAACAGGAGGGAATGGAGGTGAATCTAGCTGAACAGATCCAGTAGTTAGTATTAGAATCAAAAGTTTAAGGTGCAGAACAAATTCCCTTTGCAGCATGGAAAACGGTAGTCATTGAAAAATGAGTCATATCCATGGGTCAAGTTACTAGAAATTTTTCTGATTCCTGCTCTGGAGGCTGGGGCCAAACAATTAAAGTTAATTTAACTTCTCTCCAGCTAAAAGGGAAGGACTTGACAACAATTTTAAAGAATGTGTTTTGTGTTAGAGGGGCTGCTGGCAGCTGAGGAGTTGGGGCTGTAGGAAGCGAGGGGATACAACAATCTTCCCTCTTCCTCACCACCCTTCCCGACCTCCACAGGGGCTGGCAGGACAGGATCCCAGGCAGGGGGAGCTAGACTAATAGCTCTGCTCAGGGAGAGAATGGAATTGAGTCTAATGGAGAAAACAGGCCGAGAGGCTAAGCAGTGTCTTGTCATGGATCATCCAAAACTGTGCAGACACCAGGAGCTGAGTGGGGCAGGGGCAGGATTCCATCAGAAGGGACATCTGTGACCAAGCACAAATAAGATCAGTTTGAACTGCCTCAGGTGCACCAAAGATTTCCCCTCATGTTTCAGAGTGAGGACCACTCTGTAGCATCTTAAAGATAAAAATGAATTCTGGCTTGAAACACTGACTTGCATAACCTTTAGAATCTATTTTACAGTTTATTTTTTCTGGTAGATTTTGGAAGCCTGGATATTACCTGTCAAGTTGTCATAAGTAATTATATGTTGGGTAACTTGTTTCTTCCAATAAACAACAGGAAACACTCATGATGAATTTCATTTTTCTCTTAAAACATATTTAATAACTACTTTGATTAAATATTAAAGCTTTCTTTTGCTGCTATAATTAGACAGAAAAATCCCAAATATCAGCAAAATATACTGTGCATGTCTTTTTACTACCTGGCTATTAAGCTGGACTTTATTGATTGCTAACATCATTGATCAGGGTAATTTCTAGGTGGTCAGGTGGAAGACTGATGAGACTTGGCTGTATGATGACTCAGCAAACCAAAACTTCTTTTATATTGAAAATACCTGAAGATTGGACTTTCTGTGGATAGACAGGATTGCCTGGCCTTGGGGGACAGTTGAAATTATTGCATTTCCCGCAGGGCAAAAGGGAACGCTGAGATAAAGGAAACCTTTGCAGCCAGCAAGATCCTGTGTGGTTTCCTGTCTCTTTGCCTTCCTCAGTGGCAGTGGCACAGCAGTGATACAGGGTGGCAGGTAATGATTTAGAGCAAAATGTGTCTCCCTCAGCTCTGGTGGGGGGCAGATCTGGGAAGGTGTTGGATGAATGGCAGGAACTGAATCAGTTGTCCAGATATGCCCTATGCTTGTGGAAGGGTAGCTGGCTGTAACAAAGTGACAGGTGGTTCGTCAGACATGAAAAGGACCTAATTTATTCCAGAAGTCAAGCCTGCCTGCTAGAGAAATTGTAATCGGTGCGTGTACAAGAGCTAAGGGAGCTCTAATGGCACTGCTGAAACCATAATGTAATATCCAGGTTGAAATCATTCCATCTTTATCTCATTATGAGCATGATTTTCTTCTATGTGTGAAACTTAAATGTCAAATTGAGGAAGTGGAGGGAACATAAACAAAAGACTGTGGGCACAGTCTATTGTTTCCTCAGAAGGATTGTAGAAGCTGCAGAAAGCTGTAGGAAGATGCTCCAAGCAAAATGGGCAGATAAAGGCTTCCAAAAACTCCCCAGTTCTAGTAAGAGCTTCTTTATCTGTGCTGGAAGAAAGAAGCTCCTGGGAGAATTGTCTCTCTTTACCACATTACTCTTTATAAAAGAGAAAAGAGAACTTGCGGATAAGTGCTGCTTGTGTGATCCATTAGCAATGTGTGTGTATATCTCAGCGAGGGGTAAGTAAAGAGCTTTACACTGGAAGTACAACTGCTTGTCGTAGCAGGTAGTTCAGAACAGGTACTCACACCTGGAAGCTGCAGGAGACGTGCCTCTAGTCAGCAGTCTGAGCAGTGGGGCAGTGTCAGCTGTCCTGTGTGTGCTCACAGCTCCCGTGTAACCACGCTTTTCTCCCCTGAAAAGTGAGACTGCAAATACACTTCCAGGTTCTCTGTGACAAGCTAGATCTGGGTGGTGCAGGGCCTTTCGTTTCTAGAGGTAGCTCTGAAACAACACTGGAAAGTTGGAATGAGAGCTAGAAAGATGTTTCCTATGTGAAGAAAATCTATAGGGGTTGAAAGCAGTAAGTGCTTGGTTTTGTCCTGCCACATGCTCTGGGGTACAGGTTGCTGCACTATTTTCACTCTTTCTGTGTCTTGTCCCTACTTTCTGATACTTGGTTTCGGGTGGGGTGGAAGGGTCTCTTTGGGTGGTGTGTAGGGGGAGCAGTAGGAAATAAATGGTGCTGGTCTATAGGAAATTCAGCACTGAGTTATTTGAGTCTTCATTAAGTCATATCTAAGACTTAGAGCATGGGTTCTAGTGTTACTCAAACACTTTAAGAATTGTTTCACCTAAATGAACTTTTGCATACATTTTCTTTTTTTTTCTTTTTTTTTTCTTTTTTCTTTCTGCTGTAATATAGAACTGACTAGACAAATGTATACAAAACCAATGTGAATTTCCCAGAAAAATGATTTCTCAAGAAACAGTGTGATTTTTAATGTCAGTTCCTGGTAGGTTACCCCATGTGGAATTATTATGGTACCTTGGCACTACAACTGATATGTTTAATAATTTTCATTATGTGTTTGGGTCCCTTTGATGCTTGATGATTACATTTAAAGCAAGATTATAAGGTAGAATACATTTGCTTTTGAACACATGAAAAACACAACCTTCCTTTTCCAGATGCATTTGTTTTACCTCTGTTTAGCATTCACTAAATCTATGGTTATTTCTCTTTTCTTTTGAAATGCACTTATTGTTCTATTTCAAGAATGAATCGTGTTCCATTGCTACCCCAAAATACAAGATAACAAAAAAATGGTAAAAATGATTGCCTGTAATCTATTATTACAGGCAATCCAACCTGCCAAAACACAATTGCCATTTAATAAGGTGGTTTTTTGAAAGAAGCCCTGTGAATGCTCCATGCTAACTGAAGCTGCCCACAAATTCTGTATTTAAAAAAGCGTTTCCTTTTTAAGTGGCCGTAGTTTGCTGTATATGACAGAAATTCCAATGGCCTATCTCGCCCTCTCTTTGTCAGTCCTTGCATGGGCATTCAGATTGCTCTGATGTAAGACCCGGATAAGATGATATTTGTAGTACATATTGTCAAAGGCCATGTTCAAAGGGTAGTACATTAGAAATGTTGTATTTCAGGAGAAGGAAAATCCTGGCACTACTTAAAAAGTGTATTTCAGCAGAGGATTTTTTTTTTCACTGAATGCCACTATTTCTATTTTATGACAGAAAAAAAAATAGGGAGAAAGAAAATATGAAACTTGTATTCTTTACAACAATGTGCCAAGTTCCTTCTCTGAGAAATTTGATATGGAGAAAACTAGGAGCCAGCATCCTATTCAGTGCTCACTCCCAGTGCTCAAAAATCTTACACGTTTATTGTTGAAGCAGAGCAATTACAGATGGTAACGAATAATTGCAGAATGTTTTGGTATTATTAAAAAAAGGAAGTGTGAAAAGACAGCAAGTCTTCATTGAAGACTAGTTTAATCTCTTTGATTATATGGCCTTTAGATTTGGGGTGGTCCTTCTTGAAATATTCCAAGGTAGTGGAAAGTCAAGGAGACAGGAGGTTGGTAACTGCCTTCTGGCTCCAGCTCTGAAGAGCATTAAGGAACGACAAGGTCTCTCCCCTGAAAACAAGGCCCCACATCCAAGTGATGCACCTATTTCGGTTAGTTACACTGCAGGGTGTCCATTGACCAGAGCACAGCCTGGGGAGAAAATGACAGAGAAACCAGAGTCAAGTTCCCTCTGAATTTCTGCTGCTGAACCTTACTCTGTTGACAAATAATTTCATATTTCTGTCTGTACACAGAGAGGAAGGTGTGTACCCCCTACCTTGAAAGTTAAAGCAACTCTATAAAGTTACTTATCTGGAAGAAAAAAAAAAAGAGACCTGCAGCCTACTGCAAATGTATGCAGTCATGATGTTATTGTATGGATTTTGTATCTATTTTATTTCCTCAAGGGAAATTAATGCTGATTGAACATGTAAATGACACATGCTTTTCTCTCCTAAAAGCACACAAAAGAAGTGGGAAGGCCACAGACTCCTTTGAAAGAAACAACCTTGGAGCCTTGGACTCAGCCACAGGTAGGCTGGAACAACTTTCTGATAACTTGTTTTCTGTGATGGTGGTTTCTGTCAGTCTTCAATGGAATAATCTGCAAAGGAATCTTGCAACAGGTTGCTCTGTGGTTCTTAGCATCGCATGCTGAAATGGTTTGTTTTGGTGTTTGGCTGCCCAGATTATTGGTAGTGCTCTTTTAGTTGAGCATTAAGGGAGAAATGTCAGCATTATCTTGCCTTCTGCTTGTATTTCATATGTGCTTAAAAATTTTTGCAGAACTTGATAAAACAAAACTACTTTAGTAGTGTTATTGGTGCATCAATAAAATGTAAGCATCTGGTGGAGAACTGAAGGGGTAAGAGTTTATTTCAGAATCCTAGACATTAGGCTAGTTCTAGAGGCCTGCTTACTCCCAAAGCTTGTGGCAAATACAGTTTAGGAATTTAGAAGGAGAAATTAAAAACCCCCACACCTCTGTTACACCTTTGTTCATGCTTGGTGGCATTTTTTTTTGATTAGGTGCAATGCTGACTGTGCAGGCTTTCATGGGACAATCTGTACAGCTGATTAAAATACAGAAGCTCTTAAATGGTAAATTCTCCACTGTAGTCAGAGATAGGAAGTATTTATGTTTGTGCATCTCTGCATGCAGAGAGAAGATGGTTATAAACATGCAAGCCTTGTGTTGTAGGGAAATCCCTCAGCTGTTGCCTCTCTAAAACCCAGGCTCTTCCCTCCTTCCTAACTAAAAGGCTCCCCGGTGCAGCGTGTGCCCTGACTGTTTCCAGCACCTGCATGGCCAAACCTCCAAAGCCTCTATCCCGGCAGCTGCTAATCACAGCAGTTAAGCGCCATCGATCTGTGTCTGCAGTCAATGATGTTTATGTGCAGCACTGCAGGAGCTTGCTGTGGTCCACAGTTACCAATAGACAGTAACTCTTCATGGGCAGGAGCAAACCGTTGAGGGAAGTGTCTGGTTCCAGCAGTTGGTGCTGAACAGCTGATGGGTCATTGTGGGAGGGGTAATGGGCTCCTCCCGTTTCCTTGCCTACAGAGCGTGCTGCACAGCAAGTAGGAGCTTGGAGGTAGAGCTGGGCTTTGGGTTGTTGGCATAGAGGAGAGAATTTTGGCTTTCTGCTTGTGAAAGGAGTCATTGAAGCAGCTTGATGCCGTGATTGTCATTTACTGGGGGCATGAACGTGGGTGACAGAGGTGAGCTTGTGCAATCACTTTTCCTCGGTGGTTTGTGTGACTGTTGCCAGCAGCCTTGTCAAAGGAATATCCTGATATACTGTCCCAGTGCTGCTGAGAATCATTGTTCTTCCTGAGCATACAGACCATCACCCTGTTATCCGATCGCTTCTGAGAGCTGCATTTGCCACTGCTTCACTTAATGACTACAGAGATTAAAATGCATGAAATGTTTTTGTCATTCCTATTCATTTTTGGAAAAAAAAAAAAAAACACTTTTTAAAAGAGTATAAAGAAGGTAATACCAATATGCTTTTTATTTCGCGGAGAGAAGAAATGTAATCAACAAAATCAAAAACTGCTGGAACCATTATTGTAGCAGAAAATTAAATTAGTTGTTAATTCTTTCATGGATGTAATTCTGGCCTCTGCAAATCCCTCCTTAGGTATTTTGTATAAAGTGAGTAAAAATTCATGGCATGGATAAAAGCTTTGTCTATTTTATGAGCAACAGGTAAATGATCCAAATGGTGCTCATAAAGCAAATGGTTCCCAACTCTAAAAGGAGAAATGTATTTAAAGGCTGCTAGAATGAACCACAAACAAAGCCAACTCCTATTTACAAAAAGGCGTTATTTCCATGAAAGTTTTTTCATCCCCCCACACCACACACGAGGGAGAGACTCACTACTTGTGTCTACTTAATAATAACAATAAAAAATCATTACATTTGCTTGGGCTACTCACAGCTGTTCAGTGCTGAGAGCTGCTGTGGGATGTGTTTCACCAACAGAGAGAGAATGGAATAGCCTGGAGCACAATCTGGGCGTGCAGGGCCAAACGGGCAGTGAAGCAGAAAGAGCCACATCTGGCCCCTAATACCAGGAGGTGAGAGGCTGGTACCTATTAGCAGCAGGGCAATTTCACAGAGGTTACAGTCTGGGGAAACAAGAAATGGTGCTTTCTGTGCTGAAGGAGGGAAGGATTCCTGTTGCCAATATTGCCACGGCTCTCACTTGCCTTCTCTGCTCAAGCTCTGATCTTAGAAGCAGCCAGGTAGCTGGGAATTTTGAAGATGAGCTCTTCAATTAGACAAAACCCAAAGAACTATGGTGCTTTGACAGGCTTGTTTCTGCTTCTGTGGTGGGGTTTTTGTTCTTGGTTTTACGGTTTTGTTTTTTGGGTATTTGGGTGTGATTTAATAAGTTCCTGGAGCAATATGACATTGACAGGGTGGGAATTCTTTTTTCATGGCCATGCCTCTTAACTTGCAGCTTTCTGCATCTTTCTCTGTGAACTCAGTGAATGGAAACTGATGTTACCGCCTGGAAAATAAAGTATAGGAGACTGGTTCCGATAAATTTGGGACAAGACCTTTGCAGATAAGGAACACGTGTGGGAGTAGTTGCCCAAATAGACTTGTCATTGGTTTACAAGCTTTATGTAAATGCTAAATACCATGTATTCCTGTGGTTGTGTTTTTTGCTGCTTTGCCTGATTAAACATTTAGCTGATAAATGCTGTCAAGGCTGTTCAGAGCTACTGCAGTTAAGTTTATATATTTATAGGCTGTATATTTATGGTCAGTTATAACAGGACAATTTCAAATCGACATAATCTATGATTCTTCAAATTTTTTAAGTAACTGATGCTATTTGAAAATCTGAATTTTGTGTGGTAATGACATGAAATAATATTGATAACCATGATTCTGTATTAGAAGCAAGTTAGTGAGGTGGGGTTTGGTCTCTTTTCTCCCAGGTAACAACTGACAGGATAGGAGGAAATGATCTAAAGGTGTACTGGGGGGTTAGATTAGAGATCAGGAAAAACCACGGAAAGTGTGGAATAGGCTGTGCGGGGAGATGGTGGAATCATCATCTAAGGAAGTGTTCAAAAAATGTGTGGATGTGGCACGGGGGGACACGGTGAATACAGTGGTGCTGGGTAAACGGTTGGACACAATAATCTTAGAGGTCTTTTCCAACCTTAACCATTCTATGATTCTATGATTACTAGGAGGGTGAATTTAGAAAGAGAATAGGGAGTTACCACAGTGGAAAAAAAAGAACAATGATTAGGTTTATACAGCTTAAAAGTGCAGTAGTGGCAACTAGTGAGGTTTGCCAGCATGACAGGTACAGCAAAACTCCCACTCTTCAGTTGCAGGGTATTTCTGATTTAATCTTTTTTTGGTTGACTCCTACACCACTGTCTATTATGTATCTATCTGAAATACTGCATAGAACTGGTTCCTAGAGGTGTTCAACAGGATAAAATGTGAGAAGGTGGTGTTAGTGCTGTAGCTTTTTATTTGTTTATTAATTGTAAGCACTCCAAGTGCTTTTAGTCACTGAAGATAATGGCTAAAAAGCCAGGATACAGTTGCATTAATCTTCCTGGCCCAAATGTAGCATAATTATTTTAATGAACACATTCATTTATCCCCTTTCCTGACTGTCTTCCTTCGTCACAGTTCATGTTCTCAGTGGAAACAGAGACAACGATGACCTTCTCAAAGTTCTCTGGGAGGGTTAAACATCCAAGGACTAAGATTTGTCAGGCTCAGGTAGTGCACATTGCTGTCTGTGTTACAATAAGCCACATCTTGCACCACCAAGGCTTTATTACCCCCTGGTGTAACGGTGGGGCATCGCCACAGAACTGACAATGACCAGCAGGAGCAATAAGACACAGAACAAGTGCAACCATTTGTCTTTCAAAAGCAGGAGAGGAAAATAATTTGTTTCCTCTTCTGAATCTATAGTTTTATTTTCTCTTTATTTGTGTGCAGAAGACAGCTCTTTTTATTTTATTTTATTTTTTTTTAGCAGAATTACTTTTTCTGGAAAGGCAAAAACACTCAGACTGAAATCTAATTACAAATGATAGAGTGTAGTATTTTTCTGCTCAATTTTAAGGAATCACTTTATAATCTTGGAACAGTGGATAACAACATCACTAATCCAATATTTTAACAGTAAATACGTTTGATGATGGGAATTGCTACACTAATCTTATATCCCTCCACAGAATAGTTAAGAAATCCACAGGGGGTTTTACTAATCAGTTTTTGTAAAGTAAATCAAGTCATGTAATTCTCGTTCCCTCTAAATGCCCAGCAATGCAGGCAGAGCCATGTGCAGCACTTTTTGTTCTTTTCATTGGTTTTGTCCCCCAGTCTGCAGCCACACTCTTCCCTGAGTATGCAAGAGAGAGAATTCTGGAGAGAAAAGTCTCCAAGCATCCTCTGACAGAGATGTCTTATTAGGTGAGCTGGCAATTCACCTCATTCCTCTCACCTGCTGGGAAGGGATGGAGCGAGTCCACCTCCTGCTCACAGGCCAAGAGCTGCCAATAATAAACATAATCCAACCACGTTTGCTGCTGTGCTTCTGATACATATGTTTTAAGGTACTTATTTAGACCCTAGTTTTACTGACCAGTGAGATATATTGCAATAGAGCTTGTGTTTTTGTCTTGTTTTAAAAACAGTCAAAATAAAAAATAGGTTTCTCTTTTTAAATTACAGTGTTTTACATTATACAGAAATATTGGCAACTGTGGTTAAATATTTGAAGAGAGTCAACTAATAAGAATTATGTTCATATTTTTTCCCTACAGTTCATGGGTACTGAATTATTTTTCATGAAGTCCTGCTGTGCTCTGTTTGCTTAGTTCACAGCTTCAGCTTGTAGGACTCAAAATCAGTGAAAGTTAGAATGAAAGTAAGGCTTTATTTCTGATTTGGTTTCTTAAACTTCAGTACAAACGAGTCACCTAAACAGATTTATATAGCCTAGTCATACCCAAGTTACATTCAGTATTTAGAACCTGTGTGCTCAAAATATTCCCATTTTATTTTGTGCCTTAATGATTTTAAATATCCCTTGAACATAGTTCTTATTTAATGGAACTTCAATTGTAATCCTGAGTGCTAACACAAAAGACTTGGTAAATATGAAAAAAAAAAAAAAAAAGCAGTAATAAAGGACCAGATCAGAGTAGAAGGTGTGGGGAGGATTCTAAATGTAATTAGAAATGCCTACATAAATATCTGAACTGTTTTTGAACACTCCAATCTTAACATGATTTTTTTTATCTTTTCAAATGGAGGTCTCACAAGCTGGAAGCCTACTGGAAGCAGACAGTTGTTTTGGTCTGATTTGAGTACCAGCAGGAATGAAATAGCATTTTATTAAGAAACTTAAGAGAAAAACACACTAATTATTGCACTTTGAAAATAATTTTCATGAATGCCATAAAAAACACTTAATCTTTCCAGCAGCAGCTAGTGCAGTACCCTGCTGCCAAAAGGTACAAACCTGGTTCTCACAGATAGCCAGACTGTTTCATATTAGCCGTGTTAGAGGTTATAATCTGTAAGGTATTCCTGACATTCTGAACAAATCATGTATCCAGAAATCATGGTACAGTTCTGGAAGGTAGCTCAGTGGAAAGGCAGCTTATGGAGTAGAAATGGGCATTAACCTTTTCTTGTCCAGTGATCATTTTCCCTGATTCCAGTTGATATGAAATAAAATACCACCAATTTTGCCACGTATAAACCAGTATATAGCCTGTATTAGGCCACTCAATATTAGAGAGTGTATAACTGTATTAGGGAGTATTCAACTGTAAAATAAGGAAAAGTTATTACAAGATGTTTGCACATAAAATCTGAATTCTAATTAAATAAAGACTTACTCTGCAGTAAAGGCAGGGTTGCTAAGATAACCTGACCAACAGGAAGAACTCTATTTGTGTTAATCTAGTAAGATTTCAGATAGACTTTATATGTCTACACGTATATATGATATGTATTTTTTCAATATCCAGTTTTGCCATAGCATATGGGCACTGTAAGTTAATCGCTGAGGTAGCAGAAAAGTCACTTGCAGAAAATAAGGAAAAAACAAAAGGCAGGCTATCAGTGTTGTGAGCATTGAATTTAGTATTGATTTCAGCAGGGGACACCATTACAAAAGCAGAAAATAATTCCTATTTCATTCATGTTTATCTGTTTTCCAGAGCGGTTCATGATTCTATGATAAAAAAAGCTCTCAATTTGAGCCAATATACAGTCCTCTTATGAGTTAATGAAAATAAGTGAGACCTCTGCAGACAATTTCCATACAGTTTCCTCAGTCCCTTTCCAGGTGTACAGCAGCAGGAAACCTGTCACTTTGGGGGTTGTATCTCTGAGGACGGGCACTTGAGTGTTCATCTCTGTCAGACTGTTCTATGCATTTTCAGAACCCAAATGCCAAAGCTGCTGAATGGAAAATTAGGGTATAGTAAAGGCTTCAGGTTCTTACTACCTTGAAATATTTGAATCTTTTCTAAATCATTCACCGAGACTTTGAAGAAAATCTTTCCTGTTTTGTCCACCATGACAGTGATGTTGTCTGCCTAATTTCTTTGGCTCACACTGTTAAATCTTCTCCTTCCTCTTACTTCTGTCATGTCAGCGTTGTTATGACAGACTTGAACAGCAGTGTAAAGAGGAAAGAATTGGTAACAGGAGCAGGGAGCTAAGCTGTAGAGCATCACCTGGACATTCAGCCCAGTGTGCCTGAAAACAGGTAAGCCCAGAAGGCTCCTGTCAGTGTGCATCAGACTGGAGCTGCAGGAGGGAACTGTGCTGCTCAACACAGGCAGGTGATTTATTCTCCATTACATGACACTGAGTTGGAGGAGATGGGTGCTCAGTAGTGAAATATCCAGTGACATTGTTTAAGAAGGGCGGGTAGACAGCTATTCCTTCATCCCGGGAGATGCGCAAAGCCCTGTCAGTGTCTAAGTAAATCACACAGACCTGCCTTCAGAAAATGTAAATGAGATCTCTGAGGTCCTGAGTTATCCATGGGGATGCTCAGAATGTCTTTTCTCCCCAGGTGTTTCTTCTGCCATCATCCCCATTTGGCAAGACATCCACGTTATTTAGGAGAAAGCTCCGAGTAGCAAAATCATTAAGTTGCATTGGAGTGTAACTTACTTGCTCTGAGCTGTGCTCAACATGCATAAATCTTCAAATGGAAAACATAAACGAGTTGTGATTCATTGAGGTGTCCATTTTTCCAGTGTCCAGTCTGCTGTCTCTGGCAGTTAGCTGTAATGTGAGGCAGGAGCTGTGCACAGGAACAGATCCATCCTCTACACTGCAGATGTATTCATGCATCTGGGAGCGAGAGGAGTGGTTTGAAAAGCTTTTCTAATGCATGAACATAAGATCTCTCTGATGTTGTGTTTTAAATCTTAAAAATCATATTGGCTTTGGTGGGGACCTTTGCATGGAGAGCGTTCAAGGGATAGCTTTAGAAATTTTTGGGCTTTCAACTGTCAGCTGATCTCCTGAGGTTTTTTTTCCCCTCCCTGTATTTTTAGGAAATTTGTAACCATTTTTTCACATGAATGTTTTTGTTTTGTGGTGGCATGGATTTTTTTTTCTGTTAGTTGGCTTTTTTTAGTGTAAACTTTAACTATGTTTAGTAAGAACATTATGTCTTCGTTCCTGATGAATTAGTGACGCAAATTTTATCTTTCTGGGTAGCAAACACAGGCACTGACATCAAGTTTTGTCCCAGGCAATAACAGAAGTGGCCACTAAGTGCATCGTATGAGCTGCTCACCTGCAGAAGTTCATCCTGGTCATAGTTCTGTAACACTGAATGCTTTACTATTGGTGACGAGGGATGAAGATTGAAACCCAGTGTTGGGGGACAAATTGTTCACAAATGCTGTTAGGGCCCCCAGTGCACACTGCCCAAACTATATCTCATACATCTTCAGGGTTGAAAACAGTTTTTGACTGAATTTAGTTAACTGAAATGTGGTATTTCACCAGTCCATTAAGTTATATGTTTATTGTTTTGTGTCCGTAGTGGAGATGGTGGCTCTGGGTTGCTCTCACCAGGTCACTCACCCTCTCAGGCAGCTTCTCAGATGCAAAATCAGTTGTTTTTCTTGAAGGATATTTTATGAGCTGATTAATTTTTTGGCTGAAAAGTATTGCATATAAAGCAGATCCGCTCCAACCCGGTGCCCCAATGGCTGTATGGTAATGGGTATTATGTATCCATTCAAAGCCCAAATGAGATTAACACCACTGTTCTCTCCATCTGCCTTTGAGAAAGAATCCAATAAATAACGAGGCATATGAGGGCAGATTATCACATTATAGTCAGCATTTACAGTGTGTGTATTAGCTACTGCAGGGAGACAGGCACCCAGTCAGAGGGAGTAGGTGCTGCTGTGCCACTCAGATTGCCTGTGTTGAGTTCTTTTAGCTCAGAGCAGCACTGGCTTTCAAGAGGGACATTTCTCACTCCTCAGGCTGTGCCTCCTGAGTTCACCGGCCAGCAAAGCTGCACAATGCATCTTGTTAAGATTTTATTAGTTTTCTTCACCTAAAATGGATTGCAAAATAGGGAGGCAGTAAAAAACAAAAGGTGTTGCCTATTCTGACAGCTTTTGATTGCAGATTCTGATGCTGAGCTGGGAGTGTCAGAGTCTAGCCTGGCCACTGGGCTCCCATGCCTGTGTCCCCTAATATACATCCAAATGTGTAATGTGTAAGGAAGCAAGTGTGTCTTTTCATAATTAGTTCAATACATAAGACCTTCTTCCAGATCTCTCTCTTTTTTTTTTTTTTCCCTCTGTCACACATTGTCCCATTTCATATTTCTGCAAAGCAGGAACAGTTACTCATTTTCAAGCCATATGAGTCCAAGCCATTTCTGTCCATCTGACTGAACCTCTGTCACTGTCCAACAGTACAAGTTTGTGTACTAGTTGGAGACAAATTATGGGGAGTCTCAAAAAGGTGGGTGCCTGGAATCAATTGCCACTGAAATGGTATAACCAGCCTGCAGGCTGACAGCTTGGAACTAAAGGACACAGATGAACAATATAATGTATGTGATAATTCTAAAAACACTTAAAATAGGTTTATATAATACAGTATTTGCCTTTGCTTAGAAATTAAAATATTTTTGTTTAGCAACTAACTCCGCCTTGATGATGGAAGGTAGTTTTTTGGTATATATCATTCTTTTTATGTATGAGCCTTCACTTGGAAGGCTCCTACAACATTCTGCCATGTTATTATGAATACAAACTGTGGGTTTTGCTGAAATTTTACAAGCTGATTCTAATTGATTTGTGCATTAAGTTAAATTAGGGAAAATGCCATTAGAAAAGAATGCCAGGCTCCAGATAGTAGATGTTGGTGCTACAGGTCAAGACTGTAGCTGGGAAAATGATGACCAAAACTTTACATTTTGGCTGTGTTTTGAAGTGCCTCTATGCTTTCCCAAATACCGCAATTAATAGTTGTGCATTGTGCTCTTTTTCTAACTCTAACAGATACTAGAAGTTTCTCATACTCAGAAAAAAATTAGTGTTGCAAACTCTGACAGTGGCTGGCGTTTGTAGTAGAATTTATCATCCCTGAAAAGATGCATATTCTACTGCTTTGTTTTTAAATCCATAAATTTTCACAGTACTTTGTAATGTCAGGAATTTCACTATATATCTGCAATACAGATGGTGTAAACTCTGCACTGAGGCAGAAATTGCACTTTGTTGTATTTGTCATGCCCTCTTTTTGTGCTACTGTTCTCCCTCAGGATTCTATTCTAAATTCCTCTTCACTCTTCAACAAAGATTCACGTTATATACTCAAGTTGACAACATTTGTGGAAACTTCCTCTCCCGGGTGTGCCCACAGTCAATTACTGCAAAGGCCAAGATTAGTTGTAGGTGCTCATTTTTTTGATAGTTGAAGGTGTTCAGGGCAGTATTGTCCTAATCTGAAGCACTAACAATTCCCAAAGTATTTGCAATGTGGGGACGTTTTTAGTATTGAATTGTTTACCTGGTAATATTCCATACTTACATTTTCACTCTCCAAATTTATGTAGCTCTTGGGTCTGTGGTTCAGATAACTTTATAAAATATCATCTTATTTCCTTTGTACGTTCAGTACAAAGCATATGTTTGCAAGAGGATCTTGAACAGCTTTCCAGGTGTTTTGGGGCAACCCAACTGTGGACTTTGAGCATCCAGGCCCTGGTTTTACTGCAAAAGAAACCCAGGTTGAATGTGTAGCAGCACTGACCACGTGGAGAGTGAGAAGCTGAAGGAGCATGTGGACTGCTCAGCACCGGAGGTATACTAGGTTGTTTCGGGATGGCTTTCCCTAAGGATGACAGGCAGTGCTGATGGATCAACATGAGTACAGAATGCTTTCAATGTGGATTCAGCCTTTTTTTATATATATTTTGCTATCTCTCACTTCACACAGCACTGCCTGGCCAGACTGCCACAAACCAAAGGGTTCTTGAGCAGGTATGGCAGCGTGGGCCATGCCTGTAATCGGGGTAAACGCACTGACAGAAATGCATCAAGTAACCCTGGCTCTTCTGTTGGCTAACTTGATAGAAACAATTTAAAGCATGGAAGTATTACTTATGATTTGGTATCTCATGTGTTTTAAAACCAGTGGTTTGTTTTATTTTGAATGCCATTACTTAACATCTTTGGAAAATTTTGAGAGGTTTTTTTTTGGGAGGGTGGTGGGTTTTTTTTACTTTTCTGAAAAAAGGTGCAATCTCTATAATCAAAGATGAACGATGAAGTTGTTTCTCCAATAATGTTGTATTTCACTGGCTTTTCGTTTCCTTTTACTTTTCCTAATAAGAAAACCTGATCTTTACAGTGATCTTCTGTCATGTACATGTTACAGTTTTCTCCTTCCAGGTTTTATTTTTGAATATTAAGGATCATTTCACACGATCAGTTAGGCTGGAAAAGACCTCTGGGATCATCAAGTCCAAGATCCATAAAATTTTTGGCTTCCACAGTGGATGCTTATGATTTATATCCTCTGCTTTTATTTCCCTGTTTAGCAGCCTGTCTGGGAGATGATGGGACAAGGCAGGCAGGTCTCACTGAGAACAAGACTCTTGGGTTTTTTTGAATTCTTACTGTTTTTTCTTTAACTGCTTTCTCATATGTGTCTAACACACAGTTCTTTGTCTAAGTAAAAGTAATGATGCTTTATGATCTGTTTCATTCTCTCTATTTCACGATTTACAAGTGCTATGACTTGGAAACATCTGAACATTTTTTTAAGTTTTTTTTTTTAAGGAGAAGCAGTGAGAGAGACTAGTTTGCTTGCTTTCTTTTTCAGAACACAGCTAAAATGCCAGGCTTCTGGGCTTGGCAGTTTTACAGCAACTTGATAAAATAGTGATGGCACGATTATTTTTATTTTATCTTACTTCTTTCAGATGTGCTTCCTTCAAAATTGCTTCTTTCTTTCATATTCGTGGCACTGTGCTCAGCAGCGTGGCAGGCTGTTCACAAGCTCTGCCAAGTCGGGGATTTGAGAGAAAGTAAACAACTCGGTTGGAAACATGGATAGCAAGTGTTGTGTAGACTCTAAGAAGCAGAGATATGCTGCTGTATTATACAAGAGTTCGCTTAATGGAAAAATGCTGTTTTCCCCTTAGAAGGAAGGAATCTGTCTCGCTGGCCATTGTAAAGTAAGCCAGCCGTACCCAACAAGTGCACTCTGTGCAGGCGACTTCTCTATCAAGTTTTTTATAGCACTTTTACTGATTGGAAGGAAAAGGATTTTTGGCCCTGAGTTAGAAGAGAAAATGATATTTGTAAGGAAAAAAGCTGCATGCTAGAACTGCTTAGACAGAGCTGATAGGAGGAGCTGGGAAATACCCATGGGAGCTGCAAGATGGGCAGTTATCAGTCTTTTCCTTTATGTAAAATAGTTGCTTCTCGCATATTCCTCAAATATTAGTTTACTTACAAGTGATATTTATTCAGTCGGCTACAAATCCATTAGTGATGCTTTACAAAACAGTGCTCTCACAGATTTTCATTTTTGCAAGCAGGCAGGATTTAACTCGGCTGCTTCTCGAGTAATCTGTGTATCACTCCTATCCTCACCAAATTACCAAACAGCAGTGAGATGAAAGACAGTTCTTAATTATCTTCCTAGAGAGGAGGTGGGGCTTAACTTTTAAGAAACATCTTAAAGACCTGGTCTAGTGCAGTTTTCCTGAGGAACAAAGACTGCTGTTTGAAGGTTTCCCCCTCCTGTCTCTTGTGTGCTGTTCCCATGCAGGCTCTAACTCTCTTTTTTATGTCTCCACATTCTGAAACAGATGAAGCTCAGAATAGGCCCCGGAATTATTACTTTCTGTTTCTTTGTTTAAGTCAGTCCCAGAGCTTTGCAAAGCCCTGTGACATCTATATTAGTTTAAGGGATTGCAGGTAGCTCACACTGTGTATTTTGCTGAATTACTTCACCCCTCATGGCAGCATACTTCAGGTCTTCAGGGATAAGTTTTACCTACGGCTTTCCCTCTCCAAAAGAACTTAGCAGAAGTTGCTATCGTTGAGTTTTCCCATGATATCTCTTTGCTTTAAAAACCTAGGAATGTGTCTGACGCTGTACATTTAACATGGTGCATATCAGTTGCACTCAGAGATCAGAATTATGGGAGGGCATAACTTAAATTGTTGGAAAGTATAACAGCTACGTTTTTGGACAGGAAAGTTCCTATTCCTCTTACATAGTATTCTTGAGAGATCATATTTTTAAATGAAGTGAGCATAGGTATATCTTAAATGTGTTTTAATAACTACCAGACTTTTCAGTGATCTTCCTGCTCCAAATAAACTAAATTGCCTTAGAAGACAAGGGTGGCAGTGGGATGATAAGGAGAGAGATACAGAATGAAGGGGAGGTAGGTACAGAGTGATATTGTAGACAGAGACAAGGTAAGCTTGTGTTGGTATGTGGGAACGTACAAAACAAAGAGAGCAGCAGAAGACCAAACAAACACGGCTGCAGAGAACAAATACTTCTGAATTAGTCTGTTTAGCTATGATAGATGCCTTGTCAACCTGCTGCAGCTAAAAGCTAAATACACGAGTTGGAGAGAAAAAAAAATCCAATTGAACAAAATCAATCATTGGGGTGTAGGCTATTAAGTGTTGACAAGTGGTAAAGGCTGGTTATACTGCTCTAAAACTTTGGGGGATAGCAAAGCACCTTTGAGTAAACTTACACTCTTTAAATCAAAAATGAAAGTTTGTTGTTTTCCTTCATGGCATGATATGTCAGGGGCCAGTATTCTCAGAGACTGTTACACAGTTGAAATTACTGGTTTACTGAGTTCTTTATATTTGTGACCTTGAGATCTTGATCATTACAGTCTATACCCCCGATGGAACGGCAGAATTCAGAAAGGGTTTAGATTCTGCAACAATAAATATCTGAAATTTTAGTTAAATAATGAGCAATAATGTTTGCACAAAGTGGAAGTCTGGTAACTGATTAATTTCATTCTATAGGGAACAGTGAACAGAAAGTTCACACAACTCCTTCATTTGTTTTCCTTCTACTACTAAAGAATTCACTACACAATTCCATGAAAATGCAAACTGAAGTTCTAAGGAGACAACATTTCAGACTCTTTGGAATTGCTTTCTTAAAATAACAAAGCTCCCATTGATTTCTACTTCCTCAATATATTTTGGACTATAAGGTTTAAACTGTTTATATAGCAAACAGGGCAAAGAGACGGGTGTGTTCACAGTGTGGAGACACAGAGCTTCAATTGCCTGTTTCCCTGTGCATTGATCTGATGGTGTTATTTGGTGGTTCTGCCACTTTCCCGGGGCTGAGGACTAATGATCAGCACTTGCTGGATGAATGAAAGGGAGCTGGCAACCGAATTTAACTGTGACAGCCTGCTGTCCTCTTATCAGTGCCTAGGAAATGCACTGCTTATGCCAGTCAATGTTAAAATAAACTGAGGGGTATTAAGTGATGAATAGTAGTCACTGCTTAAAGGTTTTACTTGGTAGAGCTATAAGGAAGAAAGAAAAAACAAAGAATAAAAACCTGATATGTCTACTCCCATAGTTGGTGAGTTTTTCAAAAAGATTATTTCATCTCCCTTGTAATTTGTGTCCTCTTGCTGTTTTTCCTCTGAGATACAGTGTTGGAGTATCATGACACATATAATATCTAAGCCTTTGACATACAATCTTGTAGCTGGATTGTACTGAATGAAATAGCAGGTCTGGGATCCTGGAGGGAAACTGCTTTTGGTCCCTTCTAAACCTCTTCTGATCTTTGGGTCAGCTTTTATAAGGTGAGGGCAGGTGGGTGTAAAAAGTACTTGCTTAAATCATTATTTTAGTATTCTTCTGAAAGTTCTTCTGTCAGGGTGTTTGCCTCAGAGTTAGCCACAGTTTCCTAACACAAAGAAGAAATTGCCTCCAAATAAAAGCACACTGGAAACGATCAATCTTCCACAGCAGCAGTAAGCTATTGGAACAGAGAGCCAAAAGTAATATTGTATGGTGTATGGCCTACTACTGACTCCTAGGCATTACTACAGATAAGTCAAGGCTTCTCTGTGCAGTGGAAGGAACTAAATGTAAAACTGCTAATTAGGACAAGACAAAATTAATGTTATGGCATGTTTCCTATAGGTAACATTGTATGGCTACGGCAGATTTTATGGGCAAATTAGGGCTAAATGAAGAAATGGCACTGCTGTTGTGCATGTGGTAGTTTTCCTTGAAAATAAATAACAGAAAATATTCTGTGGTGACCTTACCTGCTGCAATGGGGCGTGAGGTAGAGGGAATTTTTCAAACGGCTTTTGTGGTTGTAAGGTTTTTTCCAATTTAATTGTAGGTGCTGGTGAAGTTAGCAAGGAGGTGCAGAAATGCAGACACCTTTTGCCTCTGTCACCTATGAGAGTGGTAACAGCCCATTTATTTAAGATCTCGTTATCTTAAGCATGTTAGTAAAGCTGTAGTTCAAAAGGCAACTTCAAAACACAGAGAGGGAAGAGGGACCAGCAGGGAGGTGGCCCAAGAGAACATCCCATGGCAGGGCATCTGTCTGCTGGGCATCCAGATATCCTTCCCTGAAGATGTTAGTGTGTGTTACGCTGAAATATTTGCCAATCTCTGTGTCTTGAATGGAATTTAAGTTAATTTACAAGACTACTTCAAACAAAGAATTTCTAAGCTTGTAATTGGATTTTGTATTTGTTTGAATTCTTTTTCTTCTGCTGGTTGCATTGTTGATGAAATTTTGTTTTCTTATCCTAATTGCTGCTCAAGAAACCCAGATTAGATTTTCTTCTTGTAATGGCTTTTTGGATATGCAAAAGAGCAAGGAGGCTCAAAACATTTCTAAAAGGCAAAACCAAGTGGAAGTCTAGAAATTCCTTAACTCCTTCCAAAATTTGTAGCCTTTGCTGTTTAAATTAAGGGAACTAGGATAGTTTAAGGGCTGTTTTACTGGTAAAATCTTTACTTTAAAATAGATCCTTGATGTCATGCATGAGATAAATCATAGCAGGGGTTGTTTTGACACTCTAGAGTGTTGTTATATTATGCACTGGTTTCCCAAGAGATCTTAAAATTTAACAAGCAGAGGCCAGTGTGAGTAATGAAATGAGGCAGCAGTACAGCCATTTCAATTACACTTTTATTACACAGCCATTCTTCCTAGAGCGCTTTATACTTTTTCCAATGCTTACTAGAGTATGAAGTGCTTCGTCTGAGGGGAGGGGAGCTCTGATTTTCTGACTAAGTGGACAGTGTGATTTCAACTTGCTTTGACAGCAGTGCTGGGGCTGCAGCAGCTTCAGTAACACGGGAGCGCACAGGGAAGAAGGGATGCTCTACTTAAACTGAATGGCTGGGACCCTGCTCAGAGAATTACAATATTTGACAATTCAGTAATGTTGTTAGGAACAGAGCTTTTCGTTTTCTCAGTTTTGTTTTGAGGATGATGTTTCAAATCTCTGGTTAACAGTGATTTTTTTTTTTCCCCCTCCCCAGTAGGGCACAACTTCAATATTAATCATGTTCCTTATCTTTTTTCACTGCTTATCTCATAGTTATCTGCTTGTACTATAAATTATTCTTGAATGTTTCTTTCTAATATAGGCTATCATCTAGAAAGGCTATTAAATATTTTGAAGTGCTGTTAATGTAACTTGTACTTCAGATTATTAACATTAGTTCCTTTTTTATGCACAGACAGTAACAAGCATGTTGTTATATGTATAAATATGTAGTTAAAGATCCAAAAGTTTAAACCATCCTTCTCATTCATTACATTTTAAGGAGCAATTTGAATTTATCATAAGGGATTATACTAAAATGACTTTGCATTTAAGACTGCAATAACTACACCATGCACGGGAACTCCTCTTGGGTTACACAGGACATTAAACAGCTTTTGTTTCTATAGCGATTTTATCATGTGGCCTCTGCTTGCTTTAGATAATGTACCTAAGTGTGATATTTTGTGTGCCCCTTGAACCCTCAGCATGGTCAAATGGCCTCTTCTAAATGAATAACCAGTGCATGTGATATCAAGGTGAGGGGTTCACTGGGCACATTTTGGACCATGTTTCAGGGGGGAACAGGGATCACCACAGCTCCTTTGGCAACTAAACTGTTGCACAAATTCCTGTCAGGCTGTGTGTGATTGCAGTTATTAAATTCCCATCAGAATATACTAACTCTCATTCTAATACAGCATTATTAGAAATCTCCCTCAATGTCTCAGGTAATTGTTAATTTAGACCACTTGTGTCTTTCGGAGATCAGCAAGAAGAAACTCCATTTTTCCTCCTTTTACCAGCAGCCCTGTTAAATCCATTCGCTGAATGGATAACGATTACAAGTCTCAGCTGACAAGCTACAATTTTTTCAATTCCTGAAATGTCGTTTATAATAACAGCAATGACTAGCACAGCACACCTACAATTGCTGTGTTGTGAGGGAACTCTGATTAGAATTTCAGCTGGTACCAGAGGGTGAGCTTCTTGTGTGCAGAGGGAGCCCCTTCAGCTGCTAATTCATGTCCACGGCTGCTCTGGCCAGCAACGAGTATTCACACTCCTCTCTCATAAAAGAAGTGAATATGATGGTATAAATGCAAACTACCTCTATTGATGTAATATTATTAAATTTTTCTGATTAGAAACAGATGTGCAACATTTCCCCTCACGGAAAGTATTGTCAGGCTGCAGTGCAATGCGAGCGTCTGAGGGAAAGGGAGAAAATTCAATTTTTGGAAAATGCAAAGGAAAAATTATTTTTTCCACTATTTGCTATTTCTGCTCTGAGGAAAAAAAGTGAAAGAGGCTGGCAGATCTAGTGTTTGAGAACGGAGCTGTATCTCTTTGTCCATCTTGGATGTGTTTTTTTTTATTTTCTTCAAAACTCTTAAATATGCTAGAAGGAGCATGGAGTTGATGGTGTAGGCTGAATAGTTCTGGTGTAGGTGTAGCACTCTAAAATTCTGGAAGTTGATGAACTCTGTGATTGTGTACCAGGCTGTAAAGTTTCTGTGAGTGTGCTCAGACCTCAGCACAGTTCATACAACTGCTGTGTTGGGTCATTCCTTTTTTTGTGCCTTTGGACCCCAAATCGAAATGTCTACTAGAAGAGCCCTGCAAGTGTGGGTGTTGCCTCAGGAGTGACAGCTCATGTTCTATTCCCTGGCTGTACATGCATAGATGTTAATATCTATTGGGAACTTTTATTTTCCCTTCTAATATCTGTGGCCTGAAGTTAGCTACTTATTATACTTCTTTACTTTCCTTCTGAGCTTCAAAAAGGAGCATTTTGTTGGACAAAATGAAGTGAATATCTTGATGCAAAGAAGTTCAATCAAAATTGCTTCTCAGCAATTTAACCAGCAATTCTGTTCAATTTTGGATGGATGACATACTTCTCTGCTTCTTTTTACTTTTTTTTTTAATCCTTCTCATATAATAGACCACCACAGTATAAAGAGTTTCCATCTGACAATATGAATACATATTTTCCAGGAATAAATTAGGGCATTTCCCAATGCTCCAGTACATCACTGTTTAATATAGGCCAATAGATCAAAGAGAACTACTGTAGTTTCCCTCCTGGGTCTGTTAAAGGCAGTATAAATGTGACCCTTTCTAATAACTGCTGTATTATTTAGAAAGCTGCAGTTAATCCATTCAAGAATTTATTGAATTTGGGTTTCTTTTTGAGTACATTTTTCCATGGTATGTCCAAATAACTATCTGGTTAACTAGTTAATTGTGTGTGACCACCTGGTTTCCTCCCTGCCCCTACCTTCCCTCTGCATCTGCCACACTATTGGACTGGGAACCAAACTTACTACAGCCACTGGTAATTTCTCCTTTTGTGTATAGAGCCCTACAATGATTAGTGATTAAGACAATTATTTAAGACAGAGAGGAGTATATGAAGGATCAAATTTTGACATATGGGATTAATCTCAGTGAAGACACTCTCTAGTTCTATGGCCATATCTGTGATATAGCCCAGCTGTTCTTGTGAATGAAATCTATATGGTTTCCCTCACAATACAAAATGAGTGAAACTGCCCTGTGTATTTAAGAGAAATAAGGAATGCTGTGTATGTTTGGAAAAGTCTAATTGGAGCATGTGCACCACTCTGAGAGATTCTTGTGTAAGGTGTTCGCTGGCACATTAAACATGAGCAATATTTTATCCAAAATATGAAACTTTGTGAGCTTTACTAGAAAGTAATTGATTGAAACGTTGCATCAACTAAATGTTAGCACAATAAAAGTCATCTCACCTCTGAATTATCAGAACCTTAATATGACTTTAAAATCTTTCCTAGCATTTAGGTGATGCTGTATTACTTTATTGTGAAATTATTATTAAACCAGAGTTGGGGGGAAAGGAGAACAGAATATTTTATTCTGCTATGGAAGTCAGAAAGAAAAAGAAAGCCATAACAAATAACAAAAGACTCCAGGTTTAGAAGGTCAGAAGCTTTCTAGTATCCAGTATATAGTTCTTAGATTAAGAAATGATGGAAAGGCAGTTGTAATATACAGTAGGAGAAATCTGGAGCAGCCATAGTCTTCTGCCAAATTTGTAAGCCAGTTTAGAGATATGTGTGTTATGTCTAGTTTCTATCTGGAAGCTGTTAGTATCCAATTTCATTTTGAGAATAACAATATTTATAAGTAAATCTAATAATATTTACTGGTTTATAGGAAATAAAGAGGGTAAAGTGATTGGCAACATTGTTGATTTCCGTAAATTTCTGTGACATTCTGTTTTCCATTCCCACCCAACTGAGGGCCTGTGAGTTTCCTGGTGTCCACATTGTGGGATGCCACACCAGCTGCCAAGATTAATGTTCAGCCTTGAGTTCAACCATTAACTGACTCAACCACCTGATTGAACAATCCAGTAGAACTACACAGAGCTCTATTCCTACTCTGTCATGCACTATAGTTATTTATTATCCTCCCTTACACAATTTAGTGCTCTTCGGCATATGCTCAGATAAATTGCATCAAAGATTAGTGAGGTCTTTTATTTTCCTCAGGAGACTGAAATTCAGCATTGTGAAACTTCACCAGCATTGCTGTCCCCATCCACCTCCTGTTTAAAACTCTCAGGGTGTCAGCTGAGTAATGTTTGCTTAAATCAGCACTGAAAAAAGCACCTGCAATCAGAGTTTCAGACATATTCTAAACTGGCTGATCACAGAAATCACTTCTTTCTGCCTATAAACACAGTGAAGTGGTTGCATGCTTTGGGTGTTGATACAGAGAGGTCTGTGGCAGACTTGCTGTTTCTGCCTTACCTAGGCATGGTCTTACAAGTGATTTGTGATTTAATGAAACTTCAAGGAGCTGAAGTAAAGCATCAAGTTCAGGATAAACAAATCATTTATTACGTAAACAAATGAGATCTAAATTGCAGTTATTTTTCACCAGATACAGATCAGTGCAAAGTAAATAGTCATTTAGGTTACACCTTGTAGCTGTGAGTACGTGAATGCATTGAGCAGAGGCTGCAGGGTGGGGAACGATGGAGACCTGTCACTCCTCTGCTCATTTTCTCTTTGAGGGCTCAGACAGGTCTGCAGCAGGCAAGGAAACTTCCTTCCTCTTCTTTCAGTCCCTCTTGGGGGGTGATGGCTGTTGAGCCCTTAAATTTTAGAAGAACAGTTCCTGCCAAAGGAGACAAAAAGGCCTCAGTCTTTCTCTTTGCTTGCATTTAATTTCCTTCCCTTGCATAGTTTTTTGATCTGTGAAAACCTCATTATTCTTTCATAGAATCTGATCAGTTGAGGAGGGGGAAAAAAAAAAATTAGATCTGACCTTTCCTGACATTAATGCTACAGAGCTAAAGCAGCTCTGAATTTCTAATTGTTGGAAGAGTGTTGGCCACTTTGAGTTGTCTTTGGGAAATAATCAGGCTATGCAAACATGACCCATAAAATTTCAGAGGCACCAGTGATTAAAAGTGCTGGGGAGCAGGAACAGAGGAGTGATAGTAGTGACCCAGCTGCTGCATGACCTGACGGACAGTGTGGTGTAGGTACCGGGTGTCAGAGGTCCAATGGTGCAAGGCAGTCCATGTCCAGAGGGACACAGAAGGTAGTTGTATGATCTCTATATCGCATGACTTCAAAAGAAATATTCTTAAAACTCAGAAGGGACTCCTGTTATTGGGGTTGGTTCTTCCATTTACTGGCAGAGATGCTAAAAAGTCTTTCTTCTGCCTTGCTGGCCAACTGATCTGTATCTGTGTCTCCAGTGCTGGATGAGGTGATAGCTATTATCAGGCAGAAAATGATTCCTATTAGCAAGCTTGACCTTCACTGGAGCCATCAGTACTGTTAAGTTGTTGGTAATGACACACAATTGCTCCAGCTTGCTGCATCAGAGAATATTTTCCTGACCCATTTATGCTTCTCCCATGTGTCTGTAGCACAGTGCTTGTAAAATATTTTCTTTTTCCTGTGCTTTACATCTAATGATTAATAGTAAACCTAGTGATGAATGTGAGTGAAAGGGTAGCAATTATAATTTCATTAATCACCTAATAATTGGGGTCCAGGGCTCAACTGTGGCTTTAGACTTCTATATCCTAAGGAATTAAAGAGAAATTTCTATTAATCACCCTGTCCCAGCTGCTGACAAGGCCTGTTCTAACAATAGATCTAATCATTTCAAGATGCACTACAATTAGTGTGAGGATGATAAAGGAGTTCATCATCTGAGCCAGTCTCCCAGTCCCAGGAGGCTGCAGGAAGGAGCCTCTCTATTACACCAATGATTTACCTCTAAATGCCATGCGTAAAAGTCATACTTCCCTGGAGATTTATAAATGTTTAAAGCTTTTAATAAACTTAACCTGACTTACGGAGTATATTTCAAGCTGGATGGTTGGTTGGATTGGATCTCTCTGGTGATTTGGGTTTGCAGTTGTTGGGTGGTGTGTAACCCCAGCTGGAAAATAAAAAAAGAGGTGTTGAAATTAAGGATACAGTATGTTTATTAACTTGTGCATGGAAAAAACATCTGGTTGCAATTCCCTCATTGTGCCTCAGCTTACTGATAAGGTTTGAGCAGATGTGTGTTTAAGTGGTAAATTAGAGAAGAGTGCTGTGCCTGATTTTGTGTAACCAAAGAGCAGCTTTGTGACACCACTAACAGCCAGTATGTCCAGCTATGCTGAAAACAGGGAAATGGATCTTAATCTGCTATTTCAGGCCTCCAGCTGGTAGGAATAGTTTTTGTATAAATCTTTCAGAGAAAATTCTTCGTGCTCACTGGCTCTCTCTTATCTGCCCTAAGAACAGGAATAAATGAAGCCACCAATGTGTGAGCAACGTTCTGAAAATAGACTCCATGCACAGAAAAATAATGAATTTTCTAAAATATATCTGTGGAGATAAGGCAGAGGTATCCATGTCTGAGATACTCAAATGATGTAACTAAGGCAACTGGAATAATAATTTGACATCAGAAGGAAGCTGGTATAAATGAGATTTCAGGGAGTTGTATACATTTTCCGGAGGTTTACTTAAACTCTTTTCCGGAAAAGCGAAACTTGTCAGAAACATGAAAATCTGTTGTTATAGTAAATCTCTGCAAAGGTTTCTGTTTTTGAAAGGAAGATTATAAGTAATCTCCTAAAAACTAATAGAGCATTTTGAAAGGTTTCCACGTGAAACCTTTTAAGCCGCAAATTGTGTATGATTTTATAAGTTATTCCATGTTGGGGTATTTACAGTGTATTGCTTAGCCCTTGGAGGTGCCAGGGTATAAAGCAGCCTTCCCCAGGTGTAGAAAAACTCAGCTAAGACCTGTTCTGAAACAAGGTTATTGAGCTGAGTGTGTTAAACTTGGAGAGACAATGAAAAGCAAATGAATTTTGGATGTTGATTTGATAATGGAAGCAGTCTAATCACATAAAGGATAACTAATCTTGTAGATCAATATAATTATTCTATATAAACACATAGAGTGCTACCTGAATCATTCCCATTTGAGGGAATAGTACTAGAGCTGGGCTCTTTCTGTAGCACACCTTTATTTGGAAGAGTGTATGCCTTGCTCTTTCTCTGTAACCATCTGAAACAAGGGTGTGGAGTCCTGCTGTACAGCGTCAGGTGGTTCCTAGAGAACAGTAGAAGGAAATGGAAAAACTGCTTTGCTAGATGTCCCTGAACTGAATACATGGGTTTGGAAAGTTGAAGCAAACTCTTGATGCAGTGATTAGGTGTATTTCATCTGACTGAAGTGAATTTGAGTAGTTGAAAGGAATGATCTGAGATAAAGTGCTTTGTTATTGAAATCAATCTTTGAAAATAATATAACTGTAAATAATTCAGTCAGTGAATTTAGCTTCCTTTTGAATTCAGCAGCATTTTGAAAGTGAGGGGGTTTTTTTCCTTTGTGGTATCTGCAATTTCTATTGTTTTCTATTTAATTCTGTGAGGCACCAAACTGTTTGCCTTGTTTGTTTGCTTCACTGCAATCAGATCTGAGCCTTTCAGCTCAGTTGGTGCTGCTGCCTGCACTGCTTGGTGAAGCGTGTGACCAAAGGCAGGCCTTGATGCAGCTTCTGGAGTTTAGGTGCTTAGGAAAAAGTAACACAAACTGTCTCTTCAGTACCTGGGCTCAGTGGAGCCAGAGGGAGCTGTACCTCTTTGTGAGGTGCAGTTAAATCCTGGTCTTCTTGAGTGGTTTTGAAGACTTTTGCCCTTTTCCTTTGTGTGAGCAGGTGCCTTTTCTGTAAATTATAGTTGTGCTGATGGGAGAATTTGGAGTGTTCCCCTGGAGAATCTGTACACACAAAAGTTGTTGCTTGGAGGCAAGGGGAACTAGTGCGAAGATTGTTGTGGTCTTCTGAATTCAAGTAAATTTCATTTTATGGGACATTCACTCAACTTATCTCATAGTTTTTCATCTTTCTGAGCAACACCCATTTTTCCACACACATTTGAAACCAGAGGGAGAATAACGTCAGGATGTTTTAAGAGCAAATGGAATGAGCTTTCAAAGTGTGCTTTGTTTAACAGTCATCGATAAGTTATTTTATTAGTACAGGTAAAACAGGTGATTGCTGTCTTCTTTAATAGAGGCATGTTATCATGTGTAAGAATAGAAATAATTTGAAGATCATAAATTTAAAACTCTGTTGCTAATATTATACCTCCCCTTCCTCCTTTCTTTAAGAAATGTTTCAGATCTTTTCACTGCATTGCATTATGTTATACAGGAAGTAATACAAGAAAAACTTAAAATTGTGAAGAAATTTAGCTGTTGATTTTCGTTTTGATTTATTTTTTTCCCATCAGTAAATGAAACAAAGGTCTCTTGCATTCTTGTTAATTCATTGGTGTTCACTGCAAAACAATCGCATACAGAATTCTGAGAATTTTGAGTTCAAAGTTACTAGTCTGTAAAGAGATCACTGGGATGGTGTGTTCATGTAAGTTATATTTTAAACAATGGAAGTCTCACCATAGGCCAAATGAGTGAAGAAAACTGAATTTATATAACAGCATGGGAACATGAGGAACAGGAACAATGAGAAGAAATGTTTCCAGAAAACAAATTACTTTTTAAACTGTTTGCTTACTGTTACTGTTTGATTTTTTTTTTCCATGTGCTTCAAGTTCTTAAAAGGTTCATCTAATACCTTTTTATAGATATGGAAGTATTTTTGTATTCTTTTTGATAATGTTGGTAGCATGTTGTTACATAGGAGGAACTAACCCCAGCAACCAGTTTTGAGATAGAAAGTAATCACCATCTTCATATTTGGTACTGAATTGCCGTATTTTGTTTTTGCTAAGGCAAATGTTCTTTTTCATCCTCTGTGGTGTAGAAACAATTTTTGTCTGAATGTGTTTTTTGATTCAATAGGTATATACTGTTTTCTGTTTCTAAGGGCTTATATTAAGCAGTACCTGAAGATGTGTGCTTTACATAGTGTTTTAATACTCAGTAGTGGGACTTCTTTATATATTTATACTCTGTTTTCATTTATTTGGGTATGTAAAGAATATGCAATATAGGAAATTTACAGTAATCTTAAAACAGTCACCTTGCTTTGCTGATCATATTGAAGATTAGAGCATGGAAAGGAAGCAATGGGGGGAAAAAACCCAACAGATCTGTTTATCTGTTCTTATAGTACTTGCTTCCTTTCCTCTCCTAATATAATTTCCTTCCTACTTTCTTTCTTACACAGATTTTTATATATGCTATCTAAAAAATAAAGCAGTATGATATTACACCCTCAAATGAGGATCAAAATACCTCAAAACTACTCCAGAATTAATTCTTGCAGAGTGATGCTGTATATTGTAGTGAATGCACATGTAAATGTTTTCATTGGTGTGCATTTGAGACTGGTGTTCTCAGGGCAACCAATTTCGAGTACTCTTGGGGTCATGAAAAAGACTTCTTGTGCTTTCTTCCACGAGTGCTATAAATTAGAAAATTTCCCTATTTGTCCCTTCCTTGTAGGGTCTGAGAACAGCAGCAGCCGTGTTATGGCAAGAATTGTCATTTGGGATCCTGCTGGCAAATAAATATAGTGTAGCAAAAAGGTGTCATTACAAGGACTCGTTTTGCCCAGGTTGTGAAAGGCTGTGATTCATTAGTACCAAATATATGCTACAGAACTTGATAACTACTGCGGCCTGAAGTTTGACACGAATGAAAAGGCAGGAATAAAATGGATTTTAAAAAGGACAGGGAGGGGGAAAGGAAGTCCTTCTACCATCAGTTGAAGATACTCATTTTCACTTGACATTGATAAAACGAATATGCAGTAAAAAGGAACGTGCAATAAAGAGAAGTTATGTGAAATTGCTATACAGATGAATATTAGGACCAGCCAATATTCATAAACCTTTGCACAGGATCCTTTTATGTCCTTTATTATTGTTCTTTCAATGTATCTCCCAGTCATAGGATCCTCAGCTTAGAAAAAAGACGTGTCATACAATTAATTTGACAGATTTATGATAATCAAGAGATTTATAAGTTTTTCCTTATTTTATTTTCTTTCTGTGAGAACATTTTGCTTTAAAACTTGTCACCTGAAAAGGCTTTTGGGTGCTTTAACTTGGTTCAGTAAAGACAGTCCCTTAAGTCTCGTGGCACAATTAGGATACAAAATTTTTCTTATGAATGGTGTAAGGAAACTGTCTTCTCATTTACACCAATCTGTCAGATCCCTAAAACTTCTCTTAACAAAGGGCAGAAGGATAATAATTACTGGTTATAGGGTGGATTTGTTTAGACAAGCAGGAGAATGTTTTGTATCCCCCATCTTACATTTAGATTAACTTTAGATTCTAGACCTTTCTCATTTCAGCATATTTAATTTTCTCTCTCAGTAAACTTTGTTGACACTTTTTGCTTGCTGCAATTTAGGATTTCAAGTTCACCTTGAGCTGTTGCTGCATACCAATGGAAGAAGTGTTTCCAGTTTTTAGGTTTATTTTTGGTAGAAGCTGTATTTGCAAGCAGGTGTAGTGCCCTTGTATAGGATATCAGCTCTACAGCCTTGTGCATGCCACATTTCCTTAGGATGGTTTTTAGGAAGAAATGTTTGCTTTTTCATTTTTTTCTTCTGATGCTTTGCTCTAATGTGGAAGTTGTCTAATGTTTGCTAGAGTTTGTTTTCAATATAGGTGCCATCTGTGGAACAACTTGGCTTGAAACTGTGTTGGAGAATATATAACATTTTCAATAAAAATAATTCTTGTGTCAAGACATGGCCATGTTATGGATTGTAAATTTTTATTTTACTGCCAACCTCTGCTAGATTTTCCTTGTCCCTCTGTGCAGTCCTCTGTTGGGCAAAATATTGTCATTGGTATTGTTTAAATGGTATAGGGGCATGATTTCAGTATTAAAAGGGAAAAGATCTCTCAGTATCTCTTTCTTATTATGTTTTTTCTCTTCTTCCTCTCTGTAGTGTTTTTTACTCACTCTGTAACAAAGGTGACATCTCCTTGTAAATGTAGTATCTTATTATATTCTCATTAGCATTCTTTTTTAATGTGTATTGCAATTCAAGTATCAGAGGGGAGCTCCCTTGCCCAATTACTGTCATTGCTTACCTGGAGACTGTTATAATATAGAGTGGTGTTATTTATCTGGTCATAAATGTCATGACAGCTGGGAGCCCCAGTCCTGTACTAGGTGTGAGAATCTTTCCATTACTGAAGTTTTCTTAAATATTTGTGTTGACCTTAACTTTGCCCATGTCCAGTGCAGACATTCCCATAAAATAAAGGTGACAGAGCCATTGTTGGGCAACACCTTTACTGTTGAGACCTGTTTTGCCATTCAGGTCCAGTAGAGGTACCTCTCGGGGAACGAGGGAGGCTGTGTGGTGTGGCTCTGATCCTGCCTGAGGGGCACATCCTATGGAAAAGACTGGTGTCTTTGGCATGGAACTCAACGGGAATGTCATATGGGACTTAGTGGTTTTGTGACATGGAAGGTCTTTACAAATCAGCACAATCACGTGCCTGAATCTCAGAGATTCGTACCAAAATGTTTCCATGGGTAGAAGTGCATGTCCCACAGGATAAAGCTGAGAGTCAAGAGGGATAATGAACTCACAGACAGTTTTTCCTGCATCTGTTCCTAAGAGGTGTTTTTGAGCTGGATTTGCATCTCCGTCCAGCAATCACTCAGTGAGGGCAGGCTCTTTTCACTCCCATTTTCCTGCATTTATGAACAGATTTGGATTTACAGCAGTGCAATTCAAGCACAGTAGAGGGCCTACAGCATGGGAACCACACTTGAAGCCACTGAGGTTCAAGGATGTGTACTGTCTACCTTTAGTATATTATTTCTTAGCTGTTCTTGCATCCTGACTGAAGTCCTAGAGGCAGTGGAAGACGTGGCTGTATGATGATGCTTTATTGATGTAGTGCAGCACTTCTGCATTAGGCTGTGAAATGATGGTGAGGTGACCTCCATGGTGCCTTCAGCTGCCTGAAGTCTGCTCGGATCATCTCAGGTGAGAGAAGTCTATTGTCTAATCTTCTGTAACTAAGTTAAAGTAGCTTTACTTAGAGAACAGCACAAAGATGGTTCTGCTGTGTTTTGCCCCACTGAATCTTTAAATGTGAATGACAGACTTGATGTCTTGGGTTCCCCCTGGGATGTAGCTCCTTTCCAGGTTTCAGCCCTATCCTCTTACAAAACATATTAAAGCTGTACTTCTGTGGTTTAGAAATGACATACCATTGATTTGATATTTTAATGTTTTTACTATAGAAACTGTGTGAAGAATATCAAGCCACTAACTCAATTTTATAAAAGTATTAGCTTAATGTAATCAGTCTCAAATGAAGCTGCACGTACCTTTTCCCTTCACTGGAGACTCTTTCAGGCAGAGTGTGAGGCATTATGGGAGGATGAAGATGAACTTTTCTTTTGCCCACTAACCCCAAGAACAGTGTTGTAAATATGTATTACAAACCAGGTGGTTATTGAAGCCAAGGTGAACTAATCCTGACTAGATGTTCAAACCAGAATGTCAATCAGCTTGATCACTGCACCTCACTCTGCTTCCCTCCCAGCAGATGGTCTGATGGCACACTTGTGATTTATTAGCAAATGTGAGACTGTATCGATTTAATACTCTGTCTGTTATACTGCCTCACTGCTGTGTGGTGAAGTTTTGCCTTGGAGCATGACCTCAATGAAGTCAGCTTTGGGTCTAAACAGGACTAAGATAAATCATGTGTCTCACAAAAACACTCCTAAATGTTGACTAGTAATTAAAATTTTCATGGAGATGGGTTTATCTAGCCATCCACATGAGCTACTTTATAGTTTCATATGTATAGTATATTTGCATTATTTAAAATTTAAGCTCTACATCTAGTTTTGCGAGGGTATGAGCAGTCCTCATTTAAATTGGTAAGAATTCATATTTCAGGAACATTTTCAAAATTGCGTGACTGCTAATTTTACAAGATTTCAGGAGGGAGATAAATGCCTAAATACCTTTGAGGGCCTGAGAAGAACTTTTTTATTTTTTTTTTTCTTCAAAGTCTTTCATTGCCTATTTGAAAATTCAAAACTTGCTGGAATTTTCCTCTTGAGCTAAGAAAGTCTCAAGCTTTTTAAAATTGAAAGAAAAGTTAGGAAAGCACTTTTCCCATTACCTTAGGATTAATATTTTATTTATATTACTTGCATGAAGTGTATCTCCATCAGCCTGAGATCTATGGTCAAGTGTATTCTTTCCATTTAACTGCAAGTTTTCAAGACTCTCTGGGGATGTGGTATCCAATATTTCTACTAAAAGAGAGCACAAGCAATGGAGTGTGACTTCCCAAAGGAGAGCAGAATGAAGTTTGCCCGGATTGCTCTATAGATTCAAAAGAATAAGGGACAGGAGGAAGGAGATGTGAGATTTATGTTCAGTTAACGGCAAGATTTGGTCACATTGGTGACCTTCAACATGGGTCACTTGTCTCAGGGAGGTCACCAGTGTAGGTGAATGATTTAACAGTTTGTAACAATAGAGAGTCATGTAAGTCCTTAGATTTCCAGCCTGTGCAGACTGGGGATTTTATGATGACACCTTGACTTGAAGTGTTCCTCTTCATGCTCTTGTAAAGCACCAAGTTTCTCTTAACCACACCTGAATTTCTGTGTTTGCAGTTAGGACATTGATTTTTGACTCTGAGGGGTTTGTTTGATACATACCTCCATCTGAATTGACAGACGTAAATACAAACCTTATGATTGAAAGCCATAATCAATTTAAAATAGTTAACTCCCCCCCGAAGTTTTCAACTAAGACATATCTTTGCGTTGCATCAGAATTTATCACCGATGTGGTGAAGTAAGAAGTTGAAGCTTCTAGGTGGTATCTCCACAAATTATGTTTCCACCCTTTAGACGAGAATAAGCAACATGTATTTCTATGAGCTTTGCTCACCGAGTTCCTTCTTTGGAGAAGAAAGAGAAAGAAGCTTATTTTATAGCAATCTTCACTGGCTTTACTATTGCTAATTAGTTTCTGTTAATTAATAACATAGGTGAAATTATGGAATTAAACCAATGGAGCTGGCAGTTTTTCACCAGATAGTGAGGATTTAGTGATATGTTGAAAAAAGATAGTAAACGGTAATGGATAAATGACTGCATGGATTAATTTGAGTGGAATGCTCTTTCTTGCAGGTATGATAGTTTCTGAATATTAAGTGGACATTTTCTAGACTTGGATTTCCAAAGAGCTAGTTAAATTAGACTGTAGGAATATTTAAAAGGCAAGATTATAGATGTTTTTAACATCATCTCCACCTTTTTGGATCTGTAGTGAATAATGCAACTGTGACACTGGAAAATGTGCTACGCTGAACACTTTGGAAAAACTGTGTGAAAATAAGGAACAGGAAAGCAATGCAAATGTAGCCTGTGCTAAGGAGATGTATGAAATAGGTCAAGTATAGAATGATGTCTTGTGCTCATGAAGTCACCGTATCTGCGAGCAGACAAGTGTAAACTTGGGTTAAAATCTAACTGCTTCGGTTTTGTGTTTCAGTGATAACTGGAAGTGATGTGGGTTGGCTTTGTGTTCTGGCCTGAGACATGACCATACCTGAGAAAATCTTAGTTATGATTGAGCAGGGTCATAATGAGTTTCCTTGTAAAATTATAATCTAGCAGTTTAAGAATATGCATCCCTGGTACTTCACACGCACACTGTGTGTGAGCTTTGAGGCACATGCAGTGTGTTTTTAGCAGGTCTGAATTTGGTAATGGCTAGCAGTAGTAAAAAAGTGCTGTTGGCTGTTTTTGGAATATTTCTGGGGTTTTTGCATTATGGGGACCTTTGTGTCCTCTGGGATTAAAAAAAAAACACATGAAGATGTTCACTTTGGACTATCCCAGTACAGTCCTAAGAGAGTACATAAGACATGATGTTGCCAATTTCAAGATAATTCTAAACTGCTTGTAAAAATAAATAAATAAATACATAACATAACCATATAGTTACTTACATGTCTACCTATCAACAGGTAAAAAATACAATTAACTGTCAACTATTTCTTGTGCTGATCAGGCAGCTATAATTATCTATTTCTTGAAAATGAGTTAGTTTCTTCTGAAATTAGGATCTTGCTAAAGATTATAGAAACTCTTCAGACTGTAAAACTCATTTGAAATAGAAAATTCAATGTTAGTTACATGCGATTGAAGATGAGAAATTTTTCCCAAGATCCTTTTGTTTGATATAAATGGGCTGATTTCTGTGAAACAAGTACTAAGTCTTTGATACTCATCTTGTGAGCAGTTTTCAATCCTACTTTATTTTCCCACCAATAATACATTTCTTGCTGTTTGGAAGCTACATGCAGGTGGCAACATCACTTTGAAATATTCTTATATTAAAATGCAGCACACATTGATAAAGGGAACTGCAGTGATGTTAATTTTCAGTTTAACTGTGCCAAAAATTAGTGACTGAGAGTTGGAATGTAATGAGAGGGGCTCTGAAACAAATGTGGTGATAAAATGATGATGGGTTTGGCCTTTGCTGCAAGGGCATCTGACAGATCTGTGTCGACATTACCACTGAAAGGACTTGATCGATCCTAAATTAGGCTTGTCTTGCTTAGGTCTACAGACTGTTGCCTTTATTTTTTATGGAGAATAAAGGTTTTACGGTATAGCCAGCTTTTCACATGCATGACAAATAGCAGATCACTGGCATAAGCTCTGTGTCCTTAACTGTGGAACTGGGAGAAAAATTCAAATGAAGTATCACTCTAAGATTTTAATACAGCCAAATTAATCTACTTTTCTCATCTTTATAAGTAATGAACTAAGCTGGAATGGCTATAAAAAAGGTCAATCAAAACAATTAACATCTGGTGGAGTCTTTGCAAACAAATATAAATAAGAAACCTGAGGGACTGGTGAGCAGCAGACACAGTCATCACCAGTCTGCCCATCTCAACATGCTATACTTTTGTGGGAGTTATCCACGGCCAAAAGGAACTGAGGAAAAATGGGCCTGGCATCATCACAGCCTCTGGTGTGCCCTGCCAAGTAAAATGATGTTGTTTGGTAAAGACCTGATAGGTGAAAACTGAGCTTAAAATAAATGAACTAATTTGGTGGAAAGTGATTAAGAACCACGTGGATCCAGAGGGGGTTTATCAGTGGGAATTGGGCTAATTTGGTGGAAAGAGCTTCTTCAGAGGGCACTGCTGGAGTCAGAGGAGGGCACAGCCTAATACTTCTGAATTAATAATGTCTGAAAACAGATTTAAAATCCTAGGTGGTTTCTTAAATTAGTCTTTTGTTTAAATAAGGTAAAAAATGTATTTTTATGTGAAAGCTGGCCACTAGGGAATTAGAGTGGGAAAAAAGTATTCTCAAAGTATTCTCAAAACGATGTAGGCTGGGTTTATGCACATCTGTATTGAAAAATATTTTTAAAAGAATAATACACAGAGATAAATTGTGACTTGATTTCAGGATGCTGATTAATTTGATGCTCAGTGTACATTTCCCAAAAAAGGTTAATGAATCTGTTGAACTGATGAACTTTTTTTAATTAATAGAAGTTTCAATTTTCTCAGAGCAAGGGCATTAGAGAAGAGAGCAATGGATATCACACAAATAAACACATATTCACTGTGTTTTTGTCAACTAAAAATACAGAGAGGATTGAGTGATTTTGCTGCCTCTATACAGGACATTTAATGAGATAATCTGTTCATGTATATGTAAATATGTGAAGATATTTCAGGTCTCTCTCCAGAGTATTTTTACAGGAAGAGTTGAGGTTTTGTCCCTCCGAGACTCTTTTCCTTTGTGCAGCTGTTTCACAGAGGCAAAATTCGTATGAGGAAAAAAATCATTCTTTTAGTTAAATTGGCCTATAGATCCTGAGGTGGAAAGGTTCCCACTCAGCGCAGAGGCTTTTTTTCACTCACTAATGTCTGAAACTAAATCGCCCTCAGGCCCTGAGCAAATGGCCAGCCCTGTAAAAGAGTGTGTTCACCAAAGTGCTCAACCAGAGGTGGCAGGAGCTGAGCGGGGGAGTCTCAGTGGTGCCGCTCTGGATTCGCCTCAGGTGAAGGTACAAAGCAGTTCCTCTCCATGGAGGGGAGCAGGAAACTGAAGCAGGAGCTCGGGAGGTGGGCATGTAAAAGTCTTTGCCTTCCCCCAGCCCTGTTCCCAGAGCACCTGGTGGGGCTGGGCGGGCTCTCCTGCTAATGGGGGGCTGTGCAGAGCCCCCCAAGGGATTGGGGAAACATATGTTTGAATGCCACCTTCCCCATTCACCTGCCGGTGTCACACTGCACTTTTCATCCCCAGCTATCCCACTAACCATTCCTTGACTTCAAAACTTGCTGGAAAATTACTTCCATCACTGATTTTCATCTGATTTTGACTCAGTTCCACCTTTCAGTGTGTGCTTTGGACAGTGCTTCGTGCATTTGCTTTTCAGACTTCAAGCTTCCTTGTGAAATTCTAAGGCTCAACTCAAGTCAAGTGGCTGGAGTAGAGCTTGTGGTCATTAGAGGGCACATCACAGAATCAACCAGGTTGGTACAGATCTCTGAGATCGAGTCCAACCTTTGACCCAACACCACCTTGTCAACTAGACCGTGTCACTGAGTGACACATCCAGTCTCTTCTTAAACACCTCCAGGGATGGTGACCCCATCACCTCCCTGGGCAGCCCATTCCAATGTCTGATTACTCTCTCTCTAAAGAACTTCTTCCTAACATCTAACCTAAACCTCCCCTGGTGCAACTTAAGACTGATCCTTCAGGTCTCTTCTGTATTTCATAGTCTAAGTGAAGCAAACTTTTCAAGAGTGCAAATTGCATGTATAGCTCTGATCTAGGGAAATTTTATTTCCTCTATAATTATACTAAATGCCTTAATAAAGAAAAAGGTATTAAATACATCGTTCCTATTTATAAAATTAATATTTATACTTTCATTCTGCTAAGTAGCTATTCAGGATTGCCAAAGATGATCTGTAAAATAGGAACTGGAGCTTAATTATGTAGACTTTTGCGGTTAGCAGGGCTACATATTACATCCTCTTTCTGAAGCAGGAAATGTACGAACTTGTACCAAAAAGTGAAACAACTGGGTGTGAGGGAGAGTGGGAAGAATTACTGCTGTTGTGAAGGGTCAGTCAGAAGGATGTTCTACTCAACAGAGTTTCTTTTGAGACGTATTCCAAGCCACCCTGTGTTTGAGTAGTGCTGCCTCCTAAGTGCCTAAGTTCAGTTTAGGATTCTCTTTTAGTTTTGGATTATGGATATGGGAGCTGAAAAATCCCTTCCCTGTTTTTTTTTCTTTTTTTTTACCTACATGAAAACCATGAGGCAAACAAACGTATGAATTCATGTCTGTGTTCTCTTTTGTGTTCACTTTTAAAGTAGGTTTTTTATTTACTGTTCTAAGTATTGATGGACCTACTCTACGCATTAAACTTGTATTAAGTAACAACTTACAACTTCTGTATTCTCCTACATCTCTGCTTATGGCTTTCAAATCCACTTTTGAAAAGTTTATATAAAGTAACTTCAGAGAAAAATTCAAATTATAAGTATTGTCTAAAGAGCAATGAATAAGACTGGCCTCTTATTACAGGAAAAAGCCTTACGCTAAAAGTTTATATGTGTGTTTAAAATTACAAATATTATTTTAAAAGATGATTGCATTATTCAACAATTGTGCTAGCAACAATGTATAGAAAATGGAAGTGAATTCTTTGCTTTGCATTTATTGGCACTGCTGTGCTTCTATTTCCAATTCCAGGAATTGTGCTATTGATGAAGTTAGATGTCTCAGATTAACTGTACACAGGCACAGGGAATGGAGGGGAAAAATTATATTTGTGTATTTTTAATAATTCATATTTCAAAGATCTTAATGTATGCTGCTTTAATGTACAGACATCCATGTAATCACAATTCCTTCCTAAGCACTGCCAGCTCCATCCACACTGCTGTCCCATGAGCAGTATGGATTGAGCAGCTGCTGGAGGAGCAGCACAGACAGACACACAGGAATGAAATGCTTCCTTTGAGCGGGAAGCTGTAAAATAAAGCATCTTCAGAGTAAGAGTGCTTTGAAAAGGGGAGTGTGTGTTTGTGACGTGCACAATGAACATAAGTAATGCCAGGAAGCAGGTTAGTGGCCCAGCTTCTTTCATGCTGCTTTCGGGAGATTTAGGTGGGGGCCAACCAGTAAAAAGATGAAATGTTTTCTACTCCATGGAAGGCCCAAATATCGTAAGAGGTTGAAAAACACATGGGTCCTGTGAGGGCTGAGAAGAATCTTGCAGCCCCTGTTTTCCTCCTCAGCATTTATGGGAAATCATGCATATGATGATTAATCCTTGTGTTACATTGATTGAGCTGTTTGTACAAAACCAACTCTGTTAATATACAGCCCCATCTGTAGAGAATACAGAATACCCAGGCACTACAATGGAACAATCAAGAAAAGCGACTTGCATTCTTCCTGGGAGAGTGCTGCCAGAACACAGTACGAAAGTAAGCAAATGAAAATGTTAGCTAAATATCAAGTGAAAATATTCCTTTAGTGCTTTTATAAGTCTTTGTTCAAAAATCCATTCTCTTTAACATTCAGAAGCTTATTTGTGTTTTGAAACGAAAATTTGGCTTGCCACACTCATTTTTAACTTGTGTAAATATTTGCTTGTATTTTCATATTCAACTGCGTCGTATTTCTTTTTTCCACTGTCACAGATGTAGGCAATTTTCTATCCCTTCCCCCCAGCATTTTTTTGGCAGCTAATGAATGCAGTCCTTTGGATCTCATCTGATCTTTGGCAGGATATCTGGAATTGATGTCCTAGGATGTGTGTAGCTAGCTCAGTAATGATGTTACAGGAAAACTAAACACTCCAAGCCACAAAGCTCTATTCAGAAATTTTATCTCTGATCCAGAGGCGAACTAAAACCTGCTGTAGTCCCATGAATCACAAAATGAATATTCAGTAAAGCACACAGATAGCCAAAGGAATGAGAGGGTGATCCTCCATGGAAAGAATAATACCAGCAAGTCAAAGTGCTTGGACTCCTTGTAAGGGGATTGTCATATATTCTTGAACAAGTTGCTTGATTGTTTCTCCATTGTCCCGAAAAAGAAGTGTAAAGATGTAATGCAAAGTGTTGTTGGTTGATGGGTTTATATCCCTGTTCGATATCAAGATCCCACTGTGAGGGACTGTAAAGTCAGTTTGCATTTCACCTGCTTAAAACTAATTCCTGCTTCTATGTGAGTAATGCAGCAATCCCATCTAGGATTTATCCAGGATGCTACCAGGTGCCAAGAGCTATCAACCAGCGCCTGTGCTGATGTGAGACAGGTGGAGGACTCTGTCACTCTCCTCATCTCTTTGGAATAATTCATTAAATACTTCTACCTGTGTCAGTTACAGGTAAAACCTACGGTGGAATTACTTGTCTCTATTCTTGTTAATCCCTTGCCTGTCAGCTCTCATCAGGCATTACATTCTGCCTGCCTTAGCAATTTCCAACATGCGAATTCTGATGAAGTGCTGCTAGACTGTCTCCTATAGGTGTATATTACGGATTTGGGTGTCATATATTAATCTTATGGGAGTATTTCTCTTTGTAGTTTGGACACTTTCTAGCATAGTTTTTAACAGCAAATAGTCGAAATCCTTTAATTTTTTTTCCCATGGAATTAAACATTTATATATTGGTTTCTACTGAAACATCAAGTAGTCAAAATTTCAGTGGATGAAAGTGTCTCCAGCACAACTTGGTAGATGTATAATGCTGTAATACATTTTATATGGTGATGACTACAATGACAGTAGCACCCCTAATGCTTTACTGAAATCCAGCTACTTGGAATCTGGGCACCAGCAGGCAAGTGTGAAGTCTTTGTGTAGAATGGCAAGTCAAAAAGATGAAATATTATTTATATCTACCTGCTGTAAGAGGACAGAGTCACTGCGGTTAGGTCCTTAAGTTTTAGCTAGGACAGATACATCAACTTTTAAAGAAGCATCTTGTTCCAAATCCTGAACATTTCATTTCCACAATATTTAGGTCACTGCACTGGTTTAATTCTGACTCGTTTATATTGTGTTGTCTTAGGAAAAAAGACCAAACTATTAGATTAAATTTATCATTTCCTATAAATTACGAAGTACTTATAAAACATTGTGTATTATAATATTTTTTCAAGATACGGTGATAATTCAGCCATTCGTGGATTTTAATGCCCTTAAAGTAACTCCTTCATCTTGAGTAGTGAAATGAAAGTGTTGTCTGAACTATTCACTTTACTCCTGCTGAGCACCATTCTCCTTTCAAATATCCCTGTTGAACTCGAGGCAAACTCTGATTCAAAAGACAAAACCCACAAATTGCTAAGGGACCTGCATTCTGTAGCAACTGGAATCTGTACTTCCAAACTGATTAGATGAGTATGTTCCCTATCTGGAAATAGTTCAAATACTTGCAGTCAAGGGAGGTTTTATCCAACACCGTTTGTTTCAGATGTCTGGCTGTTAATGTTTAAACATTTTCTGCTGTATTTGTAAAACTATAGATCTTGACTACGCACTAAAATTTCACTCCTCCATATGACTTGTATCTGCACAGCTTATGTAGGGCTTGATATGTTTCGCTTTGCTTCCAGCCCAAAATATCCTTCCTATAATTTCCTTTAAATACACAAATCTTTCAACAGCTGATGCTTTAGGAACTAGTCATCTCAGGAAGTATGGGATTTCATCCCGAGTGAGAACCAATATTGTACATACATGTGTGAGAAGAGCTTATTCCTATCTCTGTGAGATTATTCAATGTAAAGTGCTATAGATACGTGGTTACTACACACATCTGTATAGCAAAGGAAACAATTCACTGTGGCAAATGCCACTTCACAGAGCTTCAAAGGTTTAGCGATGGTTTTAATTTAGTAATATGTTTTTTAGGAAGGTGAAGGTGGAGAGGAGCCAATAATCAGTGTCCTCACACATCACCTGTACTCACTCATGGATTTAATAGTAGAAAAATTGGAAGTGTAATGTTGCATCACCAAGTTTACCAGTAAAAAATATAATACGAAGTGTGGTGGACTGACTAGGCAATGAATAAAATACTTTAAAAAATAATAGAGAAAAATCGTATCCCACTCTTCCCAAAAGACACATAAAACCATGACCTACCCCCGCCCCAACAACCAATCCCAAATTATTTATCACTGAGGAAGGACGTAATATTTCTGAGGAGAGTTATGAATTCTGAAGCTGTCAGTGTGTTCCAGTACTTTAAGTGCGGGAAGCCCAGAGGACTTGCCAAAAGCAGTTTGGTCCATATAATTAGGCTTTTAATATAAAATCAGATCTTTGTGGATTTCTTTTTTTTTTGTAGGACTGCAACTGTGGAAGGAGTGTTTTGATAAGCATCAGAGAGCAGCAGCATATGTTTTCAGTCCTGTTAATAGGCTGGAACCAGTGTCAAAGAGAACATATGTATCTCTTCTTCCAGCCACCTCTTTTGGCTGCTCTGTGGGCGCTGATGCCAAAGACATGAACAAATCTTGTCAGTCCTTTCAGGCCATTCATTAACATAATTGGTTTTTGTTAAATGATGTTTTGTTACTCTAGGGGTACCAATTTTTTTTGCATGAGTTTTGAGATTCATACACTTATTTCTTTGGTGTTAAGCAGAGCCCTTTTCTAATTGGATTTTTTGTGTGTACTTTACTTAAAAAAAAAAAAAATTAAAGAAAAGATTGGATTTTGGGGTTAGGTTTGTGGTTTTAGGTGGGTTTTTGGTTTTTGTATAGGATTCCCTACAATTCTGAAAGCTTCCAGTAACCAATACCTAGTTTGGTACCTGGCTACGCTGCTTCATGAATAAAACCTCTTTAGTTCGACTTTTCTAGTTCTAATATTTAAATGCTGGTTTAAGTCGCTGTGGCTCTTTTATCTTTTTTACCAGTGAGAGAAGAATGTGGGCAATGGGGCTCATTACAATATTCTACGTGTACTGATGCAATGATTGAGTTAAAGCTAATGGAAAAAATTCAGGGCCAGGTGACCACCGCAGGATTTCTACCAGCCCTGTGTTTTGAAAAGGCTTAGGAAAGGATTGTCCATAACTAGTACAGGAGATGGACAGCAGTGTTAGTAGCTTGAGATACATGAGGTCGAGGTACGTCTGCAGTGGCCATCAGTAAAGTGGACAAGGCTTCCTTCACAAACTCGACTTGTTGCCTGACCCCGTGCTTCTGTGATGAACATTAGAATTCTTAGCTACAAAATCTCTTCAGTAACTGGAATACCAGGTGTAAAACATTCCTGCTGCTCATATCCTCTCATAGCTTATTCATCTAATAGCAGGTAACAAATGGGGGGATTAAAATATAGATGTGTTTTGGAAACATTAAAATTACAAATTGAGTAGGTTTATTACTTTTATTCGTGCTTTTAATAAGAGCTGTTTGAAATTGTGAACCTCCATCTTTTCATGCAACTGTGTGTCTGTCAGTATTCCAGAGGGAAGGCTGTGTCTGGGAAAAGGTATCAGAGTATGAATACTGCTGAATGATTCATTTATAAGTTGCTTTATTTAGTTATGAACTTTTTATGTTGTACTTTCCTCTATAATACCCATTTTTTTTCCATGCTGTAATAGGCTCATATTCTTAAAACCTTTGAGAAGGTGTACTGTTACTTTGATCTCATGGGCTGGACAGCATGGCAAATGAAGCATAGCAGACTTCCTTAAGTAGCCTTAAGATTCATCTGGAAATGGGGCATGTATATCCCTGTTGTTACCAAAAGACAGCCTTTCCTGAGTGCATGCATGTGAACTTAGCAGAGAGAAAGACAACTCCTGGTTAAGGCGACTGAGTTATCTGGGAATGTGGGTGTTTTCCTGGTGTGCTCGTAGGGATGTGGTGTGCCTGAGTGTGCGTGTTGAACACTAAGATGACCACTTAAATTCTTTAGGTGGGTTGAGGAACAGTAACCAGTAAATAGGATTATTGACCCACTTTAATACATGGCCTGTTGAAAGAAATTTCTCTGCATACAGCATTTCTTTTATGCTACATAAAAATCTCTGATTTGAGCTTGACAGATTTGACCCGAGAAAATATTTATTGTACCTTAAACCGGGTAACATGTCTTGATTATTGAAGTTTCTTGTTTTTCATGGCAGAGGATGACAATTGCTGTTGTTGTTTATTTTCTTTAAAAATCTCTGGTATTATTCTTAACAGAAAATAACTAGGAGTTCCTCACATTCATTGCAGTGCTTCCCCACAGTACTGACTGTGTGTTATGAGCTACTGAATACTGATATTCTTCTCTTTACTCCCAAGATTGTATGTACTTTTTTTTCCTTAGATTTGTTTTTCAGAGAGAAGTAAAATATGCTTAAACTTGTGTCTAAAATGTGATTCAACTTAGTCTTTTCTTGCTATAATTTACATGGAGCTTAAATGGCTTAACAAACAACCTTTTTTTGGGTCAGCTACATGATGCTGATGCAGCATAACACACTTTTCTGCAGCAGTTACCTTAATTAATAGGGTTTCTGAATGCTTTCAATGAGGTCCTTGATACCAGCTTTAAAAAAGCTTCCTGATTCTTTAACCTTTATGATCAGAAGGGTGTTACTGGAGGAAAACAACTGCTTAAAATAGAAAGCCGTGAAAATGGCTTTAAAAAAACCCTTTATAATATGAATGTATAAATTATGATAGAGCTAGAAATACAGGGAAAGAAGGAATATCAGAGTGCAGTTTTTTCTGGGAGTCTACACTTGAAGGTGAACAAGATAGTTCATTGAGATTTTCTTTTATTTTCCAAAGGAAAATATCATTGTCTGTTAGGAAAATGCAACTATGAGAAATATTTGATGCAATATATTCATATTTATTTGTATCTGTATGACATTTTGTTAAACATAAAAGCAAATGAGAAAATAAGGTGCATCAGGGGGGTGTTATGGCTGAAAGGGAAGTTTATCACTAAGCTGTCATTGACAACTGAAAGAATTCATAGACTCAAGTGTCACACGATAACACATTGCTAACAGCAACTTATTTAAGTATATCATTCGGAATTTAATCTGTGTGCTCCCTCCCAGGTTAGTAGCTAGAGGATAATTGGGATCAAAGAAGGCAGAGTGTGAAAGAATCTATTAGTCTAAACTGAGTGCTTACCTTAAATATTGAAATGGGTTTATCACCTGAATCCAGATCAATGAATCTGTGCTTAGCTTTGAGTCTGTTGTAGTGTTGTGGTCATGCAGAAAATAGGGCTGTTCTTGAAGACAAGGCATCATGTCTATGCTCATCACCAGGGAAATGATGTGTGGAGTCAGATGAGTTTTTGTCTTCAAGAACAACTGAATCCCATCAGCTTAGAGAAATATTTTTATGCTCCTTTATTAGAACCTTGCTGACAAAGACAAACACGTCTAGTGATTTCAGGTATGGGTCAAAGGAGATCTGTGAAGAACATCTTTCTTTTGAAGAGCTTTGTGAAGCTTCTGGAAAGCAACAAGAGGGGGTGCAGAAGAATCTGAAAAAATTGGGTCATGTTGAGTTGTGATCTGGAGTAAGAAGTAAAACTTCTGTGATTGCATTGGAAGCTGAAAATGATTGGGATAATTGAACTAGTTAAATGATTCTGGCTTGAACTTCAGTGGTGGTTGTGAAGGGAATTCTCTGAAGGAGAGAGGAGAGAGGGCTAATGGCAAATCTCAATCACCTCGAGCAGGAGGTGGTGTCCTGTGACTTCCACTAACTACAGCTGTCTTCAGCCTTCATTCTGAGATTATCTTTAGCTGCCTCTTCTGAAATGAAGAAGTCTAATTGAGGGACTGATGTCAAAAGCATGGAGTCACTCAGTTTATTAACTTCTTCCTCACTTCTTTCTCACCGTAACTTCAATATGGGACTTGTTTCACTGCACTGCCCAGCAAGGTGGAATCCACGCTTCCAAATACATTTTTCACCATTTATAGATTCTGATGCAGTGCCTAAAGCTTGATTTGTCACATTGGGATGATTCCATACCAAGTGCCTTGAATCAAATTATTTCCTAACACAATGGGTTTAGCACCTCTTGAGTGTGATGAGTGGTACTGCAGAGGTACCAAAATAAATGATCCAGAGCAGCAAGGCTTGTTCCATATTTCGAATAAAATCTACCCACTTGTTCACTCTCCAGTTAGTTGGAGAGCAGTGCAGGAAATTGTTTTCCTTTGTGGTAAATCCACATCAGTGTAGATCATGGGCTCTTTGGAATTAATCCATGCCATGGAGACAAATATCACTGAGTGCACAGGGCAGGTAAATACAGGGAGGTAAATACATGGGAGCTGGTGCTCCATTCAGGTGTCCTTGGCAGGATGAAAGAAAACCCAGCTGCAAAACCTGCAAACTCTGCTAGTCCTCAATTTTTCAGCCTCTGTGCATATCACTCCTATTTTTGTAATTCTTTCAAAGGGTAACAATATCTATGGAGTTTTAGGCCTTACAAACTGATTCCTAGTTTTGAAAAAGAGTGCAAGTTAACTTCTGGCAACTTTGCTGATGTGAATGTTCTGGCTCTCCAGTGAAACTAGAGTTAATCTACCCATATTTTTTCTTTACTTATTTAAAAATTAGAGAAATAAGAACACTTTGACTTTCTGAAAGGCTTTTCAGTTTGAGTACCTTAAAGAATATCATGAAATATAAATTATTTTCCCTTTCTATCCATTATAATCCATTTGTTGATGGAGTTATTGAGTCACATTGCAGTATTATGGAGAATGTATATCATGATGGAGAGAAAAAAGCCCCTGAGACATGAGGGGGACATTTTTCAGATTGAGATATTCTGTATTTTGTGAAAAAGGAGACGCACACACATATGCACTGACATGCAAATTTTAAAATAATTGTATTAACTTCCAGAGTCTTTGATAGTTTTTCCCCAAATCAAAAGCTTTGACATTCAAATGATGTTTTTGTCCTCATAAAATGTTAGAATAAAAAACCCAGGGCTATATTGACAGTAAACTGGGGTTGCACTGTAAGTGCTTGTTTGACTGCAGCAAACACCAGCATATTATTGACAGAACAGTTTTTCTTCAGGTGAAGGCTCACCTTCATCTAGAAGTTTATAGGACATAGTTTTATATGGAAACTTTTCTCTTTCTATAAATATAGTTTGATATTTTACACAGGGTATTTTCTAGGCTATCAATTTTATACTTTTCTTTCGGATTGCATGTTACTAATGCATTGTAATTTTTCCAAAATGCTGTGCAAGAAGGGATCTATTGCTCAGTGGTTTTCTGTGTAAAATAGTACCCTTCCACTTTGGGTACTGCATTTTGCATTTAGTTTGAAATCCCTGTGAGATATATTGAACTCCTGGAAACAATTTGGGCAGCTTGTGAAGCACAATATCAAAGCTTACAGACAGTCTAAGAGGTGGGGTTTTTTAGCTTTTTTGCTTAGGTCTTTCAAAAATGCAGTGTTGGATCTCAGGTGCCTGCTATTGAAATGTTTTTATTCTCTAAATTGAAAAGGCTAATAAAATTGCTGCGTGGGAAAATGTGATACCTACTCTTAATTAACTTCAGGGGTTCTTTTACACCTCAGATACCCGCATTATGAAGCAATTTAAAATAAACTTGAGATTTTGGTCACATGTCTGTAAACATTAATAGCTAAATATCTGTACAGATGGGAAGAATAATCGCATTAGTGCTGACAAGGCTTCTGATATAAAGGTGTTTGCACCTTTTGTGGACTAGTTCTCAGTGCATTTGATTGTCCTCTAAGCAGCTGAGAAGGCTCAAAGACAAAAGAACTGAATAATTCCTGAACAATTACTGGATTTTTAGTCTTCCCAAGTCTTCCTAGTGAGCAGGAAAACATATTGCTTTTGGTCCATGGCACAAAGTCTTTTCTTAGGTATGGTATTGGATCCTCCCATAGCTAGACGTGTTGGAAGTATCCCTTTGGAATTCTTTTGCATCTGATGCTCTCTCAGGAATGTAAATTCTTTCAGATTTTCTGCCGAGATTTTTATTTAGTTCAGGATATTTCTCTCAATGTATTTACAATGTTTGAACTACAGCTAATCTCAGTCTGATGTAACTTTAAACTTTTGTTTTATTGAGCATTTTAGGGCTTCCTTCTTTTATCTCATTCAATAACAAAGAGGAACACGCATTCACAGAGTGAAGATGAAGTTCAGATGATGGAAACAGATATATAGGAAATTAATAAAATTTTTTATCATTTATCACAAAATTTCTGATATCAATGAAGAATGTGTGGCAACCTAAGTGAGATTAGCCTTGAAGGTACCTAAGGCTGAACACAGGTCAGCCAGACAGCCCAGTGAATTTGCTGATTTTAAGTGTTGTGCTGACCAGGTAAAGCTGCAATTGCAATAACAGGTGTTAAAGCAAAACCAAAATTTTTATTTCAGTAATTATAGAATCATTTAGTGGTGCAACAATTTTGCAAAGCAAATCCTATGCTTGCTCCTAGTTGTGTTGCTATCATATGGTGGAGAGATTCACACACACACTTTTAAAAGATGTACTACAATAGGAATTTCAAACTGAATAAATCTCTGAGAAAAATCATATTCACTTCATCATGTAGCATTTATATTAGCACTGCTACTTTACTGGAGACAAATTAAGGGAATGACTTATTAGATAAAAATTACTTGCACACACTGTAATTGCAATAGGTTAAGCACCCATAAGTGCTATCCCAAATAATGGAAAGAAAATGTAATCATTTAACCTCATGAACTCTTGTCCATACTTGGTATTTGGATATATGCTGGAATGATCATTTCCAATCTTATTTTTATGTTATTTTGTGCCAGGATTTCTATCTAAGGCATATATTCTGTATGGAAGCATGTAAGAACAGTGAGACAGGAATCTCAGTAAAAAATTTTATAATATCAACTTTAGCATGAGGCAATTCACTCTCTTCCAAAGTCACCCATAGCATTTGCAATCCACTTTGTGAGAAACATTAGGAAAAAGTGCAATTTGAGGTGCTCAATAACCTGCATGACTTCCCTGTACAGAGCTGAATTACACACTGAAGTATTGTAACTATGCTGGAATTGTGAAATAAAAATACATGTGAAATGTTATTTTCTAATTTTGAATATGCTTGACTATATAAAAACCCCATCTATCTAGTGAAAAACTTTGAACTGAAATCTAGAAGTCCTTATTCTTACTTTTTTTGTCCCAGTCACGAAACCAAACCTATGCTTTTGGGGTTTGATTTTTATTCATAGTAAAATTATGCTAATTTTAATTTACCAAAGGAGGTTCCAGACCCTACAGTTACATACATAGACCAACAGCATTATGTTTTGCTCTCCATGTTCCATAGAGGTGTATTCTGGAGTAACTTTTTAATAATCTCTTCCAAAATATTAATTCTACCTGCTGCAGCAACATTAACAACAGCTGCTGGCTTGTGAACTCCCAGAAAAGCAGTAGAATGTATCAATATTAATTAAGTCCTTAAAATGAGGGCAATGAGTAGAGTGATAATGAGCAAACCTCTCCTACGTTCATTAGTTGCAGAAGAGTATATTTCTTATTACAGAACTGATTTTTGTAGGAGCAGCTCATAGTATGATTGAATTCTGAAGGTTCATTTGTATTAAATGTGACAAAATTACATTTAAAGCAGGTATACGAATCACCATTCAAGGTTTTAGTTTTTTGACTTCCAATCAAAACTGTATTGTTACTGGTAAATGATTGAGACTGACTTTCTGTTGCAGCACCCTTAGCAATGTGGCACTCGGGATTTGTGCTTGTAGCTGAGTGAGAATATAAGTATTTCAAATCCGGAAATAAACCAACATTAATGGTCTTGCAGTAAATGAAGTAGGAACATATTAATGATGAAAAGAAAATGAAAGGCGCTGCGTATGTGAGCCGAGATCTGTGGGACTGAGAGCATAAATAGTTTAAAAATTGGTGTGTAAAAATCCATGTTCTGAATAGGAGGTCAAAGTCAGACTCTATGGGTGAAAAATGTCAGTTTTACTGCCTGTTTGATAGCGAATACTTAGTACTTCTCTGTGTTTGTGACCACTGTTTTCATTTCCATTTCATTTTTTAGCTTTTACCAAGAGTCTGTGCAGCCCCAAATTCTCATTTATTGCATCTGCAAAGTGGATGGAGAGTTCTTATTTTACCAGAAAAGATTTAAAACCCCCAAACTTAAACCCCCCCCTCAACTTTAATGTCTTTGATCTCATTATTATCACTCGGGGAAGACTCTGCTAAGAGCTGCCACACACTGATGGTTCATTTTGCAGCTCCCTTTTAAGTCAGCACAACACTTATACAGCATAAAGGGTGCCAGTCATTTGGAATGCTCGTGCTTTCCTGCATGGAAGGGGACTGCTCCCCACGGGGAATGCTGCTTTACCCAGGCAAGGGAAGACCTGGAAGCAGAAGGTACAGAATGATAATCGACTAAGCAGAGCTTTAGCATTGTGGTATGTGCAGGTAGAGACCCTGCAGAGCTGCCTGTGTGAGCTCAGACTTCCTGGACATGCTGGAATCCTCTGGAAAGAGCTGAAGTGGCAAATCAGCCAATTTCCTTCATTTTTAGCTAAGATAAATTTGTCTGGATGGCTTGTAACTCTCCCTGCTTATGGATGAGAGCCTTTGAGTTAAATGCATCACTCCTGATAGGAAAAAGAAGATTAGGAGACAATGACATCTGCTGGCTTTGGAAAGAGAAGGCATCAAACCAGCACATCCTGATGAGGGAAGGGCTTTGCTTTCCAGCTTCATTTTGACTGTTCCATGAGCTGGGAACATATGAACCTATAAAACAACACAAAAAAAGATAGTTGGACTGAGTCCTCCTGTCAGTAGCACCTGGCACCTTGGGAAGGAGAGCGGCTGCTGGCTAATGCTGGGTCTCGACTCAGCCAGGACAGGAGAGTGTTGCAGGGAAAAGGAAGGACCTGATCAGCAGCTCAACGGCAGGAGCTGCTTCTCTGTGGGCACTCTCAGAAAATGTCCTGAGAGACATTTCTGGACCACTTACTTCTTGATTTGGATAAGGACGATCACAGCTAACTATCCTTCATGAAATATATGGTCCTGTAAAACCTGAAAAGAAAAAAACACCAGGGTTTTTTTTTGTTTGTTTGCTTGTTTTATTCCTTTTTTAAGATGATGGGATAGATTCCTTTTCAGACATTTCTCTTGGAACTCTTAGTTATCACTATGTTATGTGCAGTATAAAGCACCTTCTATCTGGTGATGTCAGAAATCTTTAAAATATAAGTACATAAATTCTACCTGCCCTTTTTTTTTTTTTTCCTCAAAGTTAGGAACTTCTTATCCAACATTTCCAGTTTCATTTGTTTGGGGATCATAAGACTGGATTGAAAATCATAACATTTGCATTGAATATTTTAGGAAGATTTTTCTGCATTTGCTTTACAGATTTGATTAAGATTCATATCTTAAATCCTTTTGCAATCTCTTAAATCTCCAAGTGTCATGTAATCACATCCCTCTAGCAGCAGAGATCTAAGGAAAATATTAAATAGGAGGTGTTATGAATTAAAAATTGAGATTTTTAGCATTTGGAAGCCCTTTTAGCACAGTAGGCACCTGGAGGATATGGAGGCACTGTTTTTTCAAAGATTTCTTTGGAGGCCCAAAAGCCAAATGAAAATACCAAAAAGAAAGCCTAGGCTCCCAGCTGGTCTTCCTGCATTGGGTCCTAATGCTTCTCCTGAATAGGGAGTTGGAGAGAGACATTAAAACAGTTTGGCTGCAGTCAAATAATGTCCCAATGTCTGTGTGGCTTTTGATTTGATCACTTGGACTCAGCACAGTGGGAAAGTCGATTACAATACAGGCAGGAGACTCCAAGTACTTATTATTTAGTCTGCGTTGTCCATTTTCTGTTCATCTTTATTATAGCCTCTTTCTTGCCTTTTACCACTTACCCTCAACTCCAGAGTTTGACTTACTAGCTGATAACCGCTAGAATTCAGCCTGCAGGTTTTTCTTTGCTTTTTTGTTCTTTTTTTTTTTTCCCTGACTATCTTTCAAATGTTTTTTGTCAACCTGCTTTTCCTGTCCTAACCTGTGCACTGAAAGGGAAAATGTTCTTAACGGGATACAATAACGTAGATTTGAAGTCAAATGGATGTATTGGGATTGCAGTTTCACTTCACAAGCAATTGCACTGTGTCATTGTGGTACTTTTGTATGGAAAATATAATTTACTGATTTCCAAGTTGGTGAGTGTAAAAGTGTGTCTGTGATTCTCCATCAGTCAGCTGTCATTTGCCCCCCCTGCAGCAGATTTTGCTGTTGCTTTTGTTGTTTCTGGTGTTTCTGGTGTTGTGGTTCTTTTCTCTAAATCAAACTTGGTTATCTAGTTGGCACATTGTACCTGGGTTTGTACAAGAAACATGTTGAAGTGTCACAAAAGGGAGTCAAAAAGATGAAAGCTCTCTGCCCAAATACTTGAAAATCTCCTCTGTAGACAAAAAAACTTGTTAGCATTCATGGCATGCCTGGTAAAACTCCATTATATATCGTTGCCACGTCAGTTTGTAATATTGGTACACAGCTTCAGTGCCTTGCTTGGATTTGTAATTACATTTAAATAATTTAACTCCATTACACCACAATGTCTAGTGGAAATGTATGATTCTTTAGGAAGACGTTTCCTTGCAGATTGATCTAATGACTTCAGAAAATGCTGCTGCTATTAATGCTTGTTAACTATTGATATGCAAAAATAAAACTGTTAGGAGTGAAGTGGAAGACATTAATAAATATGCTCATTTTTGAGGATATTTTTGAGACCTATTTGATAACTCATTATTTCATTTGTGTTCTGTGTCAGATAGCCTTAACAGCCTGGTTAGTTGTATTTTGCAGATCAAAGGTAGCTTTTATCAAAATCAGGCTTAAAAGGGTTCCAGCTGATGAGTGACTGAAGCCATCCAGTGAAACATGGTAATTGTTCTGTAATAATGCAATGCCCAGCTATTTCTTGGATGGCAGCAAGTTTTCTTGGACTGAAAAGGACTGTGTTCACATGTAGCTGGAAAAGTAGAGTACACACAGTATATATTCCTTTGGTGTATTTTTTTTATTAATAGATTTATGTTGGATGTGTAAAGGATAGCATAGCTTTGTAACTGCTGTAACATCTCATACTTCACTCTGAATTTGTACAAACACTTTAAAGTTGTTTTCCAGTCTTCTGATGAGTTTCTTTTTGGACTTAGTTGGTTTTGTTTGGGTTTGTTTTTTTTTTTTGTTTTGTTTTTCATTGAAAACACTCTACCACAACTTGTGAGTATAAAAAGCTACATCCTCAGCGGCACCGTGGAACAATTTATGGAGAGCTAGACTAATTCATCATAGACACTTAGTAAATCTGTTACACCTTCTTGTCCTTGAGTTACTGATTCACTTCTTGCTGTCAGTCCAGGAAATGGGCACAGGACTCTGCTGTCTCTCTTCCTGGGTTTATCTCCAAGCTTCAACTTTTGTTTTTTCCCCTTATTCATTTCCATCAAATTTGCCTACCTTCTCCCAATCCTTTATCTTCCTCTAATCCTTCATTTCCTTGTAATTTCATTTCCTCTTCTAGCGTCTTTTGAACGTCTCCCACTCTTTTTGTTTATTTTCCATGATGGAATTCTTGTGATGCTCTCAGCTTTGCAATGCTCCATGTGGATGATGTGCTCTGGCACCACAGTGGCAGCTTTCTGTACCCCTCCATCCCTCCCACCCGCAGTGACAGGCTCAGATTTGTGTAACTGTAGGGAAAAAAACCTCAAAGTGTCTGGATCAAGTTTTCTGGTCCATTTATCATAATATAGATTTCCTTCTTAAGAAGCTTCTGTGGAGCAGGGAGAAAAATCAGACATATATGAAGCTAAGTGGAAAAGATCCTAATGAAGTGTCAGAACTCTTTTTTATTTTCTAAATGTGTTTTTTTTGTTTTCTATTGTTTTCTAATTTTTCAACTAGTGGTGAAATTAGTGGGTTAATATAAGTTTTTTACGTTTTTTTTAATCATGTGCCTTTAAATATCTCTCTATAAACCACTTGGAGGTTTTGTTGTTTTTAAGCTAAATGGCAACCATCTAAATTACTGATTTTTTTATTTCTCTGCTGGACTAAATGCGTTGATCTGCTTTAATATAATCAGTAACAGAAATACACTCTGATTTGGACAAAACCAGATGAGTAAGTGTTTTTAGAAAATGAGGACAAATAGCCATCTCTCCCTGTTGTCAAACACATTCCTTTGTTTGATTGAAAGTGCAGATATTTTCATTGTACGTTAGCTGAGCTACTTAATGAAATGGACCTATTGCTACAGCCCAAAACTACATATAAATTACATATTGTTATAGTTGCTATGGCAAATAATTACCATTATTTAATGGTAACTTATGAAACCATTAAGTATCAAGGCAAATGTAGTTGCTGAAATGCAAAGTGCTATTTCTCTCTGGAATATATTTAATAATAGAACTAGATTATTTTTTTCTTAATTGTCTGGCTTCATATTTGTTTTGAATTGTGTACTTCTGAAATATTAATGGTTATACAAGGAGGCAGCTTGCTTTGGACACAGAATATACTTGTACGTGTTCTGTGGTTCTAGTTCTACTTTTAGTTTTAAAGATGTTCTTCACTCATACTCCAACCTTCTTTCTCTCCCATCTGTTAGTGTTGAGAAACTGTGACAGTACCTTCTCATTTATGAGCCATACCCTCCTTCAGGGTTCACTTCAATAGGGTTTTACCCTTTAATATCAGAGGGATTTGGATTTTTGTCATAAATGGCATTCTGAGTTACAGCCAAGAAGATATTACTGGTGCAAGTGCTTGATGCTGGCCTCTTAAAAAGGAACATTTTCTATCATGCATAAATCTCTTGGGATTTTTCATGGACATCAACAAACATGCCTCTTGCAGAAATTTTCTGGCTAAATGGGAATCATTGTAGTTTACTCGGGAGGGGAACAGATGCAACCACATGGGTAAGTCTAAGTAGAAACACTGAAAGTTCAATATATTGCAGCAGAAAAGATGGAAATAAAGCTTTGGTGTATATTGCACTGTCAAACCGAGTAGTATCTTTAAGATTAATTTGCCTTCCCATTATTGATATATGTCACATTTCCCTTGAGTGAAGTCAAACTCTGTTTATTTCTTGCCTTTTCTCTCTCTCCATCAACATTTGAAAGATGTCTAATACAGAGAGAAGTCTGGAGGTGAGTGTTATTTAAATAATAGATTGATCCAGGGCGTTGTATACAAATAAATGGTAGGGGGAATAATTGCAGATTCTGCACAGCTGTAACAAATGTGTGGCAATTGAGATGAAAATTCAGTGTGTGCTCGTGAGTGTGTGTTGTGCAGTGTTGTTCCTTCATGAGAAAATACTTATTTACAAGATTTTGCTGTGGGAAAGGTCAGTGGTTGTTGTTTTATCAAGTGCTATTTGGTTCATGACTAAACATTTCTGTACCAGTCTGTTATTGCCAGTGGATAAACTCGTTCTTATTTAAGATGATCCAGCTTTGCCATAGAGACCATACAAACACCAGCCAGCTTGGAATCCACACTCTGTTGCTTGCAGTGTCAATGCTGTGCCTTGTCCAGGTTGAATTTTGTTCTCAAGGAGCTGGACAGAATTGGTGTATGTAGGGGTTTTTTCTTACAAAAGTGGCTCTGGCTCGTTTCTCATTTTGTTCATATTTCAAATATCTGAAGGGAGGAAGAATGAAAACTGTGTGAGGCAGTGTGACATTTAACACAACATAACCTCATCAATTAAAGAGCTTAGATTTGGCAAAGATTAGTATTTACAGCATGTAAATAAAATTATTAATTACATAAGATATTGTTTACTAAGATTCTTAATCCTCCTGCTTCAGGGTGTAAACTAATTAGTAGGCAATGCTGAAAAATTGCATCATTTTATGATAGGAGTTCATGAAAAAATGTAGATGAACACAATGAAAGCTGCCATGTGATATTAGTAGATCAGCACAGACGTCCCTGGCTCTTGACGGGAGGTTGTACATGCAAAAAAAAGCTGGTAGAAATAATCCCCATCAACTGAACAACTGAAGTGGGGATGCAGAAGCCCTTCAAGGGGAAGAAAAGCTTGAAAAATCTGATTCAATTTTCTTTAAAAATGGCATCTATGAGAATGGGTGATAATTAAATGTATATCTTAAATAAACCTTTCTCAGCCTAGACAACTCCATGAGTGTTTTAGGCACAGACAGTGCACTCATCTTTCTGCAACGTGAAAAGCTTCATAGCTTTTCAGTCAGGAGAAAAATGGCTTAGAAGAACCTCGTGCGAGGGGGTGGCTCTGCCATTGCCCCTCAGCCCAGGGCACTTTGGCAGCTTTGTGCTTCGGTGGGTAACGAGGGTTAGGAATGGACAGCAGCCAGCAGAGGTCAGATCCCTGTAACAATTCGCCTTCTTCCTACAAGCCTGTAAAAGGACAGATAAACCCTCATTTTATGCAGCGGCACAGCGCTACACTGTGAGCAGGACAGATTTCTCACAGGCCGACTTTGCCATACAGAACTTGCGCTGCTTTGAGCTGCTCCAATCCCTCTCCTTGCTCATCTGTAGCATGAAGGATTCACTGGCTCTTTCAGGATAAGTCCAGGCTCATGGCCCCAGTACGCTTATCTTCCTTGTCCTGTTCGCAGGAACTTGTAATGGAGAGCATCTCTGTTCTTTCACTGGGCTGTGCTGGGAGCCCACTGGAGAGCCTCGGTAGTTGCCTCGATAGTTATCTGTACTCCCAGAGCTTCCTCAGGAGCTCATGGATGTGATGAGAGTAAAGAGAAAGATATGCCAGTGTCAAACTAATTAAAATCTTATCATCATAATGTCATTTTTGTGATTGAATTCAGAAAGCCACCAGGCTTCTGTGTACTTGTGTGTATATTTGTGGAGGTGTATGTGTTCAAAGTTGTGAGTGAGCGTGTCTGTGTTTAACCCTGGAGAGGGAAACAGGCATGGTAGAAACAGGAAACTACAAAGTTACTTGGGATTGCAGACAGGATAATATTGTGATTAAAGGTAATAAAAACAAGGTAGGGATCAGCTTCTCCTTTCTTCACACCCAAGATGTGGGTAAAGATGGACCAGTGGAGTTATGGGTAGTTCATATCACGTATTTTCTTAAAACAGAATAGAATGTGACAACTTTGCAGAAACAGTGTTTTTTCTGCTCACATGCAAACAAGGTGACTTAAATATTATTTCTCTACTTCTGTTTATTCTGGTCTTGTGATAGCAGTAGACATCTTAGATCATGCAGCTTAATTAATGACTGCTGCCTTTCTGGCTACAGAACTGGCAGGGATCAAGGCTCCAGACGGAAGCAGGTTTCAGGACTCTGGATATGATAGTGGGAGAATAATCTCATTCCTGCCTTTGTCAAGCATTCTAGGCATCAAATAGTGCAGTGATGTGAAGATCTGTTAATTTGTGGTTGACTTCATACCTAACTGGTCGCTGAGATGAGTTATAAAGGTTACAAGGACACTGAAGCAGCATAAACTTAGAGCAGCTTCCTACAATGCAATATGAAAAATGAGAGTTGTTAGGCTTTGATGAGAGCACAGAAGTGATACTGAAACAAGTAGAAAGATGGCAGGTTGTATTGCCATTGCACAGCACTATTCTTCGAGCTCTTTTTTTTCTAGTCTGTCTCACTAATTTTTTTCCTAAAGTATAAGATCATTAAAAGTTACAGTAAGTGAATCATTTTTCTACTTCTTTGTGCTGAAGTCATGGATTGATGATATTCTCACTGATGTCTGAAACTCACCATTATTTTAATTTATTTTTCTAATTGTCTTGTTGTTTTGTTAAATAATTGGTATAATAAGGTTTTGCAGGGCTTTCCAGATGAATGAAAAGCACAGAATGGTATATGTGATGTATGATTTTTGAAACTTTCTGGCCCAGGCTTGCAACAATGGTAATTTTTTAAGTAGGGACTAGGTGATCACAGTCTTGAATTCCCAACTGCACATTTATCTGTTTATGTAATTTGCTGCTAATTGGGATTGCCTGCTTTTGTCAATAGGCTCTTAGACCTTCAGCTTGTGAAGTGGTGGCTTGCATTCTGTTGCTCTTCTCTCTTTCTGCCACTGGCTCTCAGATTTTCCTTTGTCACATTGCTTCTGGTCAGTCAGAGGCTTTTTATTTCAGTAAGACTTCTCTGGATGGCTAAAATTTTTTTGCATGATTGAAACGAGTGCAAGAAGTAGTAGAAAGAAAATGGAAGAAAACTGCTGTAATTGTAATTTGCTGTGATTGAGGAACCCTCAAGCATAGGCTGTAGTTAAGCCCCATCACATCTGCAGTCAGCAAATAAAGTCCTAATGAGAAATTAAAAGTGTTGCAAGCATTCCAAACTTCATATTCCCATGGAACTCTAAACTGAGGCTCCTCTGATATCCAGAAGGAGATACCAAGATGAGAAATTAGTAAAATTATGTTAATCTAAGTTAGCACTTAAAGTCCATTGAAGTTTGGTTAACTAGATACTCTAATTTCAGCTACTCATGTGCTTCCAGTTAAGTCCTTCATAAGTGCTTTATTTAGATGTGGATGATGTTTTTTCCATCGAGCATTCATGCAGAATATGGAATATAACTCCTACGAGTGCAGCAGATTTTACAGTCTTCACTTATTACTGAAGGGAACTGGAGGGAAGTGGAGTTATTTCCTTCATGTGTTACCAGTATGAATTAGCTTATGTTTGCTAATTAGTGCACTAATCTTTCAGTAATTCATTCTTTTTCTGCATGGGTTTTCATTCTTCTAGTGTTTTTTATTGGTACAGCATCCTGGTATTTCTATGGTTTTTTCCAGGTATAGAGAAGACTTCAGACTCAAAGATGGGGGGAGGCATGAGTAACATCTAAAAGAGGAATTAAAAACAGTGTCGCAGTAATGCTAAATACGTTATTGCCAGAAGGACAGGAATGAGATCTCATCCCAATCTGCATAGAGGAATTCAGATAAAAAGCATTTTAATAGCCTTCAGGACTGGCACAGAGCTTTGTATTTGCTGTTCAGTAGTTACTGAATGGTTGCCCATGGACTGCTGGCTGCCTGTGTCCCCTTTGATTTATCCACACACTGGAGCTCAGCAAAGGTACCGCAGCAGACAGAGGGAAGTGTTATAAAGTGTGACAAACCCTGTTTCCTCGGAGGAGTTCAGCTGCCATGATGCATATTTTACATCTTTCTCTGATGTAATGAGAGGTATGAGTTCCTTTCTGATGTTACATTTTGGAGCTGGCTACACAGATTTAGCCTTGCCTGGAGCCAGAAGATGTCCATCAATGTGAAATGTTTCATTTTCGGTGAAGTGGCAACAAATCTTTTGCAACTGGAAAGAAAGGATGGGTTTTCCTGACACGTTCAGCCCTGATTTCTGAAGAAAGAAAGGGCTTAATGAGCACCCTGCTCATTAACGTTGTAGGTTGATAAATATTCTGACTTAGTAAAATTCAGTCTATTAAATAAAGTCCATCAGAGTTCCAGAAAATATTTCAGGAATTCAGAATTAAATAGAAAATGATCTGAAAGTGTCTGCAGAGGTAAAACCAAAGAACATAAAAGCACACCTCTGCAGGAAGTTTAGCTAGTTTTCCTTAGAAAAAGAAATGATGATATAAAATGAGAAACTTCTGAAGGACAAAAGATAAATGCTTCAGGAAAAAAAAAATAAGAAAACCAAATCTTTCACTTTAGATAAGTGATCTGTTGTAAAGCAAGACAAAATACTCTGAATTTCATTTTTACCACTTAATTCTGCTGTGTATTAAAGCAGGAGTCAAAAATTTCAGACTGACACTATATTTTGTCAATCATAATTCTCTTCTGATTCCAGTGTCAGCAAGTTCCTCTTTGCTAACCTTTGTGCTATTATTTAGCAAACTCACTGATTAATTTAAATAAAAAGACCATTGCCCATGAAGTGAATATTTAGATTCAATAGTTAAGAAGAGAGAAACTAGAAAGTGCATAATTTTGAGTAAATTAGCCAAGAAAGTGATGTTCTTAATCTTCCTTTGGTACATCTAACCTGTTCTCTGTGTTGAAGCATACACACGTTCTTTATTTCTGTAAAGCTGTTACAGACTGAGAATGACTGTACATAAGCTACAGAATGTAGGTGTAAAACCAGAACTATGAGACTGCCTGTTTAAAATTCAGGCCTTTTCTCTTTTCTTTTCAAAAGGTAAATAAATAGATATTTTCAAATGATCCCGCAAGGACATCATTTGGGGAGAAGGCGTTAAGTAAAATATTATTCCTTCTCACAGTGGGACATAAGTAGTTGAAATTTCTTCAGTTGTGAAATTTGATTGTAATAATAGAGGAAGACTGCTTTGAAAAGCTCCTGGGATACAAGTTTGTAGGGATCTGGCAATGCTCAATTATGTACCTGGAAGACATTTACATACATAAAGCCTGAAGAGAAGTTATTATAATCAATTGTATTGTTTTTCCTCACATTTCAGAGCGGGATGCGACATCCATAATACAGCAAAAACCATGTGAGGAGAAAGGGATGTCATGTTAATTCATCTAAATACGTTCTAATTTTCAGGTCCTTTGCTTGGCTGGGGAATAGCACTGGCAGGATAGTGGCTGCTGGCAGAGAAGTTCATTTCTTTCCCAGAAGAAAAGAAATCAAAACAGCTTTGCACTGATCAGCTGGCACAGGCTGCTGGATCAATGGTTGGCAATTTGCAGGGCTGTGCTGTAGATAAGGCTGTCACATTTTGGCAGTCTCATCACTACCAGTCAGCCACATAATAGCTGATAGGTCCCTTTCAGATAAAGATGAGTAGAAGATAGAAAACTGAAGAGAAAGGGGAGTGAAAGGGGGATAGAGGAGGAAGGGAAGGTTACAAATCAGTATTTTCAACCTCATTTTGTAGCTGTGCTCCTTTGGTTTCCAGTATATTTAAATGTGTGTTAATATTGCTGTTAATTCTTGCAGTGTTCAACTGATAGTGGTGCTTATGAGTGCTTTTTTGGGTTCGTGCTTTATGCTTTTGAAAATGAGCAGATGTTTGCTGAGAAATAGTGCCTCTCCCCAAGCCTCCAAACCCAAAAGCACAGGTTCAAGATGTCAAAAATCTGTCTTCTTTCCATGTAAAGATTACAGTCTCTCACTTTCTTTAGTGTAAATATGAATTGAGTGTGGTTATCTTGAAAAAAGAAAGTGGACTATTGGCCAGATCTCCTACTGGTCCATTATTTCTTGCAGTTTAGTTCTCAAGGGTCTGGGGGTTTCTTTAGCAAAGGCTGTGCCCTGAGGAAGGCAAGATAGTAAAGAAGTGAACGGGAATAAAGGTACTTAAGTAGCAGCTGAATTATTTTCAGATCTTTCTGAGTTTGGGAAAGTTGTGAAAAATAGCAGCTTCCTCTGAATTATTCTGTTTCCCATTGCTCTAGTGGCTCAGTACAGGTCGTAAGGAAACCTGTGACTGGTTAACAGCGTAATGGAAAGGGGTGTGGGAATCATTACCTTAATACTGGCAAAGCTGCTAGATTTGCTTAGGGAGATGTAGATATTTCCAAGAGCCTGAGAACACACAGAGTAAAGGGTTCATTAATAAAAAAGTGTCCTGGCTATTCTTAATCATCTTGAATCTTGAGCTTTTATTAGGTATTCCTGACTATAGGGAATGCTTTGTAATTCCAATGTCTAGTGTTCTATAGCCTTCCAAAATCAATTATACTCAGTGAAGGGGATAAGTCAATTTTTTTTTTTTTATTTTTGTCTTTTTTCTTTTTTTTCCCCTAGATGTTCAGATTTTACCTGCTAGGAGGAAAAGATGCTTATTTTCTTTGTAAAGGAACAAAAGTAATTTTTTTTCCTGCAAAACCAATTTTCAAATGTTTTTTATCAGAGCAACTTAATATGACTCATTTTGGAAATCTCCATACAAATTATTTCTGCTGTTTAGTCCTTCGGTCTCTCTCTTGAGAATAGAGGAAAACAACTCCTCTTGATCCATTGCAGAGGAGCTGGTGAAACTATATGTATCAGCACTGAGGTAGAAGAACCCTCCCTAAAGTCCGAAAGGATTTGGGATGTAGTCAGCCAAGTCTTTCAGACTATTTTCCAACTTGATTTAGTCAATTCTTATGGTGCATTGCACCACTTTGTTGTGACTTGATGTCAGAAATACTAAGAAAAAGAAAGAGGAGGGGTCATGGGGGAACCTTTCCTTATTGGCAGTCTGGGGAATTAAAGACCAGGAACGAGAATGGCACAGTGGCAGCTGACATGGATTGTTTATTTAATTCTTTCAATTTGTTCACTTTAATGAAACACCGAAAGATTTGAGTGAGCGGTAATTAACAAGACAGAGCCTGTCTAATGAAACCAGTACAGGAGGATATTTGTTTCAAGGATCAATAAAAGACTGTGAGTGAGGATCATACCAGCATCAGTCAGGAAAACAAATCACCTTGTGCCAATCAATTGTCATGCTGCACATGCATGAATCTGTGTGAAGCACTTTAAATATTGCATCAGTAGAAAGACAGGAAAAGAAAGGCTCAGTGAATTTGGAGGTATCTAGTACTTAATTTGTTGGTCTGTCAGGTACTATAATTATACTTGTAGCATTCTTCTTCTGTGCCTTCCAAAGTCATTACTAAGCAAGTCTGGTGACATAATCTAATTAGAGTATTCTTCTCTTAGAGCACACCGAGTCCATTCCATAGGGTGTCTTTTATTCTAACTATTGCTGCTTGCATGTTTTCAGGAAAACAACACAGACTGCATTCCCAGAAAGAAAGAGAGAAAACAGAGCAGCTGATAGAAAAAAAACTACTTCTCTGACAGTCCTTTTGGCCCTCCAGAGGCAGCAGTTGGATTCCCTGTTGCCACTAGTTGACTTAGCAATTAATAATGCAGCAATTAGCGGTGAGTTGCCAGATCTCGGTGCACAAGGCAGGATTTTATTTATGCAGGGACGTTACTGGCAATAACAGAGTAAAAAAGGGAACAGCAGTAGAGATGTTGCATCTCAAAATACAGGATCAATTTGATTGTGGGAAGAACAGGGTTAGTGTTAAATGAAGGTAAATATGTGCTACATGAGATTATTGGAAGCAGTTTTGGAGCTGATATAAAATTGTTTTGCTTCTAAAGAACCTAAATTTGAAATTATGTACTTGAAAGAACAGATCTCAAAATGCTTCTAACTGCATGGAAAGACACAAATATAGAGAGATGTTTAGGCAGTGGATTATACTGCTGCATGTAATTTAGAACGGGATTGATTGAAAGAAGATATGGATGGCCTCCTTTGAGCAATGGCTGAAGGTAATCCAGAGCCTTAATAAGGTTAGAGGGGTTTTTGTTCTTTATTTTTTTTTAAAAAACCCCAGAAGGTATAGACATAGTTCTTGGAAAACCAACATAAATTCATTTAAGCTCAGTCTTTGAGTTGAACAGTGGAGCAGTCCCAGATCCAAGGCACTACTGAAACTAAAATAACCAACAGAATGCAGACGTAGATTTGAACTGCAGGGAACAGTGTGGAGGATGCAGGGAAATTGTCAGTGAGATTCATTTGGGTGTCTGGAGGAGGTTGAGAAGCTCTACTTTTTTGATCCTTGTAGATGCAGACGAATGACAGTTTCTTTGGAGTTGTTGGTGTATTTCCAAGAATTTTGTTCCAAAGCACTTGTTTCACTTTTTATTCTTGCCTGCAAAACAATTAGAAGATGAATGTTACAACACTGTCTGATGTATACTTTGTTAGGTATTCAGAAAAACCCATCTGGATTATGGAAATGCATTTTTAGCAGAAATTCAGAAATTTAAAGTGTCGTATAAATCTTATGGGTCTTGTTGGGTCCAGCTACAAGTGTCATGTTCAGCAATTGCATTTGTATCTGACTGGCAGCCAGAGCTGAGCTGTAGTTCTGAAACTTCTCGACCCTTAGGAAGTGGCAAATAGCTCTGACTGGCTTTCTTCCTGGGATGGCATGGACTCCTAAAGCAGAAAGTGCCTTTAGAATGTGGAATTTGTGTGGAATATTCAAGCTCCAGCACTCAAGAACAAGAGAGAATGCAGCAGGGAGCCAGTAATCGAGCTTTCGGTCAAAGTATCAAAGACAAGGTGATCCAGAAGTTGCACAAGGTGGCAAGATTTATAGGCTAGAAGCTGCAACAGATTGATGAGAGGAAATTGTCTTTAGCCATTACAGATAGTGGATTTATGTATCAGGAGATTGCCCCATCAAGTTATTGGAAGATGCATGGAATAGCAGGAGCTACTTGAGGTTGCTCTAGTGACTACTTAGAAACATTATTTCTTATTACTTCCTCCATGTGTATAGATTTTGATGGGGTGTGTCTAAAAAAATTTGTGTTTATGATAACAAAAGTAATTTCTGTCATCACAGCAAGAGAATGGCTTGTGGGAATGTATGAGACAAGAATGTGTTCAGTTTGCAGCCTTTCCTTTGTGTGGCAGGAGAAGTAAAATGGGATAAGGGAAGACCCTACATAGTGAAATTAATTTACCATTCAAATCCTTGAACAGATTTCAGCTGTAACAATAAACCAGCAATCTTCCCACTACCACCAATTTGGAAGCAACAAAATATTGCGAAGAATAAGGACTCTCTGTGAATGTGTCAAAAATCTATATTTCATTAATGAAAATGAGATGCAAAACATCACAGTCATTGAACTGTAGAGACACTAAATACAAGTATTTAGGATTCAGCCTAAGCTCTTCTACACTATTTACCAGTTTGTGCTGCTTGTCAGTTAAACACATCAATTGAGGGGGTTCTTAAAATTCCCATGAAAAATATTTAGGAAACCTGAACTCTACAAGGTATAACTGGTAAAAAGTGCCTTTTTTTTTTTTTGCAGTAGCCAAAAAATATGAATCCTGAGAAAGAAGTGCTTCTGACAGGAAGAAAATTGAAATCTTTGAGGTGCAGTGCTGGCAAAATTTCAGAAAAGTAGACAAAGGCTTACAGCAAATTTATCTTTTTGCTCATGACAGCCGTCAGAATGATCATTATCTAAGAGATATAATTATATGAAAGCAGTGCTGGAAGGTCACAGCAGTAGAGGACAATCATGGTCACAGGGATAGAAGATATGCTGGGAGGTTGGATCCTGGTGCTCAAAGCTATCAGTCACTTGAGAAAACTTATAAAAATTCCGTTGCATATAGGCTATAAATGAGTTAATTTTTTAATTTATTTTATTTTGCTTTCATCGTGTTTATTTTAACACTGTAAATCTGGTAACATCATTATGCTACTTCTGGAAGAGGAATTGATTCTCTTCCACATTTGAGAAATGATACAGTTGTAAGGTTAATGGCTGTTAAGTTGCACAGATATTACCCATGTGCTTGTCTGCTTTGAGAGCTGTGATTTTGATTTTTAAAAACCCCACAACTTCTGATGAATGCACCTTATGATAAAGCTTTACAAAGAACATTTATTCTCTAAGCATAACTCAGCATGACTGATAGTGACCATTTCTTTATGGTCAAAGCCTTATTCTTTCTCAACAAGAACGTGACAATGAGAAAAAATCCCATGTTGCTTTTCTGTTTCCATTAGAGGACTTCTCTGATTTTCATGTAAGTGTTGATTGTTCTATTAAAGCACATTTTTTGTTACTCTTAAGTGAGTGTATATAAATTCATGTTTCTGCCTCCTTTATAAGATACTTTTCCCTCTTCTTATTTTGTTTTTTTTTCTGATGACTTAAATATTTTTTCTGTAAAATCACCAGCGCATCTTTAGAAATAACTGGGTAAATTTTCAACATAAAGCAAAACAAAACAGGTGGAAAAACCCCACATTTAATTTGCAGAGGAGCGGTAGAGCAGCTCAGCGCTCAGACTTTAGTTTTCTGCTTTCATGTCCAGGCAAAGTAAGTAAGTATGTATGATTTATCAGTAGCAATGAGAAGGTTGAATTAAGCTACATTGTATTTTAAAGTGTATTTCCCTTGGAAATTGGTTATGAAAATTGTGCAAATTTTAGATATTCTATATGATAGCAGGCATCAAAATTTGACATTCTGCTGGGGAGGTGAAATTATTGGTTGACATGAGTTGAAATAGAGAAGATACTCAGGTTTTTTTTAAATGCTAAGGGGCATTTCATGTTCATGAAATTCACCAAAATTTCTCCTTATTTTTAATATTCCTTCTTTCTTTATTTTATAGTGTGTACCTGCTAGACTGTATTAATTACCCTGAAACAACATACATAAATCAAACGTCCCAACTGATTTCATCCCTAATGTATCTCAGAACACTAATTATTAGGAGAAATTAGGAAAAGCTACACACGAATAGTTTATGCATTAATGTACCACATGAAAAAGCAAAGGCTCACAGTCCTTGTGGTGTAAGTTCTCCTTGCAAGCTTCAGGTGAGAACTGCCTTCAGAGCTGGTGTGTGTCTGAAAATATTGCAGTGTCCTCGTGTCTGTAAAAGATCTCACATATATTTGACACTCGTGGGTATGTCAGATTTTTTTTTTCTAAAGAATTAGGTACCTGAGTAGCTATGGAGTAGTTTGTTTTCAGACGCTGAAAGAACAAATTTTTATCTTATTCTTTCTGTAATATCTCTCTCTTTTTCATGTGTGTCTGTCTTTTTTATCCTAGGAGTTTGTCCTTGTTTCTGAGAACTTATGCTTGACATTTTCCTCTTGTCCCCAGTCTTATCATTTATGTTGGTGAAATGTGTTATTCACAGCACTAGAAGTATCTAAATACCTATTACATGTATAAAAGCAGTGTGAGGAAAAAATGGCTTGTTTTTATGTCGTATCAATATTCATTGCACTTGTAATTGCTGTTGCAGTTGTAAAGAAAAAAGAAATGGAGAACCTATTAAACAGATAAAATATCAAGTATCTGAATTGTGAAAATGATTTAGCATCTAATCTAGTTCAATCTGTACGGATGCTGCTGGAAAGGCTTAGAGATATTTCATCCTAAATTTTTTGCGAGTACTTAGTGTTACTTGTATTTAGTTATTTAGACAAAGTTGGGTTCCTTCCATTTAACGCGGAGTTAAAAATATGTTCTTTCTTTTCTTCTTTGTAAATGCAAAAGAACAAATAGCACAAATTCCTGTGTTACACAAACGGGGGGATATGCCAGTGTGACTGGTTTCACTTCCTCCCTAATACTTTGAAACTGTTACTGTTGTATAACTGGGTATATGACAGGTAGAGAGTCATCTACTCATTTAGGAGGGGAAATATGACTGGAAGGTCTCCAGGTGTTTGGTTTGATGTAGTTGTGTTTGTAGTTGTGTCAGGGAGGGAATAAACCCTAAGGAAAGCCACAGACCTGTGATGTATTGCTCTACAAGGACTGCATTAGAGCCCCTGTCTGGTAGTGTAAATAAAGACTTTTATATTTTCATTTATTGACTGCAGTGGTAAGAGAGCTTTACATGACCTAGTAGAAGTGGCTGAAAAATAATGTATGGAAAATCTATAGGAGACACAGAAGAATTTAGAAAGCAGAGAGCAATTGGCTATATCATCAAAGACAAGAGCATTGTTATATACAGGTTGCTTTGATTTTCCAAGAACCTATTGATATTTCTCCTTGTGTTGAGCTGCTAAAAACACCTTCATCAGAAAAGGCAAAATCTGCTCTCACTGGGGGTACCTGGGGCTTCACAGTCCATTTGTGTTTTCTTAAATGACGATATCCCCTGGAAAGAATGGGTCCAAGCCCTCTGCCACTGGGACTGTAAGATCTTTTTCTTTAGGTATATTATGACCAGACTGAGCTCTGGGTTGTCTGGAAATGCAGCAGCACTAATCCAAGTGTGTTCAGACCGAGCTGTGGTTTGCACATTGAGTTTGGTGTCCAGCCCTCAGTGTTCCCTCATCCCCAATTTTCAGTGAACATGCAAGAAAATGGTACCTTGAAAACTGAAAAACTCCCACATTACATTGTCTACTATATTCATATTTTTTTTCATAGGCTTCTGTATCACTGAATGTGTAGGGGTTGTGATATAGTATGTAATATCTTCAATATTTTAATAGAAATGAGTGATTAATACTTCACAAAGCAATAAAATTCACTAGTCACTTCATTAACTCATGAAAATTAACTCTTTTCAGCAGAGCATATGTACATTGTCCTGTTTTCTTGCCTTTGTTCTAGAATAAGTCTGTATAATATATACAGTGGTGAATGTAGCACTTGAAGGCTTTTAACATCAAAATACAAGTGCTTGAGCAGGCAGGAAACACTGGCCTGGCTTCTGCCACAGTCATGATTCTTGAAGTCCTGAATCAGTCCTCGTGGCTCAGATATCACCATTAAAACGAAAATGGATGTGAACAGAGAAAAGGTATGGGAGAGATCACAGCTCACATTAGTCAATCTAAAGCCATCTTCTAGTGTTCCCTCCCAATCAAAATCTGGCTTTACACAAGTAACAAAGAAAAGAAACCATGATCTTGATCTAAAAATTCCCCAGATATGTGTGCAGGGATGTTTGTAGTAACTTCTTATTTATACTATTTATGTGCAAAAAGAAGTGCAAATTGTTCAAATCATGCAAATCAAAGGTTTGCATTTATCAGTAAGGCATGAGAAAGCTGGTGCCTTGAATTTAGAGGAAAAGAATTGAAGGACTTTGTAGCAAGGTGGGGGGTTGGTCTTCTCCCAGGTAACAAGTGACAGGATGAGAAGATTTGTCTTTAAGTTAGGCCAGGGGAGGTTAAGATTAGATATTAGGAAAAAGTTTTTCACTGGAAGGGTGGTCAAGCATCAGAACAGGCTACCTAGGGAAGTGGTGGAATCGCCATCCCTGGAAGTGTTCAGCAAACGTGGAGATGTAGCATTTGGGAACATGGTTTAGTGAGGAACATGGCAGTGCTGGGTTAACAGCTGGACTTGATCTTAGGGGGCTTTTCTAACCTTAATGATTCTGTGAGGAGACTGAATGCAGAGCTGATCCACTGAGAGAGAAGCAGACTGATGGTTGTGCAGAAGCCTTGAACAATGGTGTACTTCTTTTTCTCCTTAAATGCAAAATAGCTATTGATTTTAGTCCTATTGCCCTGCACTTACTGGAACAGAGGAGACTCCTGTTTACCCATGTGTAAAGCTCTTCAGTGCCTATTTACCTGTCCAGGTTATTTTTATCTGTGAACCAATTACCACTGCTAGTAATAAAATACCTGTTCAATTCCATAACTTGATTTTGCACCTTCCTAATCCTCACAGTGGAAATTCAAATGCTTCGGAGGAAAAATGTATGCCTGTGGGCTTTTTAAATTAGCAATTCTTACCAAGTGCCCATACTTGGTGTGTAATTATGTATTTTTAACTCCCTAAGTTTACTTTTATCTCTTTAATTTGTGCATACACATATTCAGTTCCAGGACATACAATCCAGTGTGTCTAAGAGGTGGTGCTTACAAATGCATGTGAATCTTCAAGTTGTTTTTGAGGAGCTTAATGTATTTCTGAGTTCATACAAAAGTTGCTTATTAAATCTTAAAGTTTAAAATTTTATTGCCACGTATGCACAACCATAATATTAAAAGAAAAGCATTGAGCCTTCTGCTTTCTTCCTATGAAATGATTCCAAAGGAGAAGTTTATCCCCGTGCACTGGTTTGCTCATAGGCCAGACACTTGCTTAGGCCAGCAATAACATGGGCAGGGTTGTGCTGTTACCCTGCAAGAAGAGAGTGGCAGTAATTGCTCTGCCAATTTTAGGCTAATAGTTGTTTTCCTGTGACACTGGTGAGTGGGACCTGGGAGACAAATGGAAATCAGTGGGACAAACCCAGAGGCCAGGACTCCACCAAACCATCACCAAGGTGCGCTCAGGCAGCAGCTGTTAAAAGCAGTGTGAGTTTCATAATTTCAGCATTCCTGCTGCTTCCCTGCTTTAGTCTGGTTTTCTATATTCTATTTTAGCTGGAGTCTCCCTAATTTCACAACTCCCCCATGGTGCAAAGGATTTTTTGTAGCTGTAAGAATTGTGAGTTGTTGCCTTGGAAACACAGTTGTGCATGCAGCTGTTGTAACTATACTTGTTAATTTTGCTTTATCACAAAAGGTTTCAAAGCTTTTCTGTATTTGACATTTCTCGATTCTGTAACTCTTTATAACATTCTGTTTGACAAACTGGAGGAGGAAATAGAACTTCAACCTCTCAGTGTACACCGTGCCCCCGTGTTCTGACTGAATCACCTGCTTTCCTGCCCTCAGAAGTCTCCAAACCCCATTCAGTCTCTTTCCTTCTTGCCTATTTCAAAAAATAGGAAAATGTGAGAATTCTTTAAAATATCTTTAAGTTTTGTACATCAGAGCCTCTATGTGAAATGCTCAGGACAGCGTAAAACAGCAGCTCCTCTGGGTTTGTGCATGGGACAGACAGCTGTAGGAAGATTAGAGCCTGTGCCAGGCCAGGGCTCCTACTCCTTAGGACAGATTTAGCAAGAACAGTAGGAGAGAGCAGGTGATTCCTGAGTGCTTTACCCATGTAGAGCACCTTTCCCATGAAAGCTCCTCTGGTACCAGAGAAGGACTAATGTTCATCCGTGCCGCCTTTGTTATAAGAGTTCCTAATCCTTTCCTTTGGGCCTCCTGCTCAAGATCAGCTCCTTGAAGCAAAAGGTATTTATTCCCTGTCAGTACTGAGAACTGGAATTGTTAGACTGGAGAGAAACCACAGAGGATCCCTTTCCAGGACAGGCCTCCTTCCTTGCCAGCTGTGCACTGATGCCAGAGCTTTGAGCTGGCTGAAATGTGTAGGCAGTAGTAGCGTCATTTTGAAAGTTGTGTATGTTTGCTTTTTTTTAGCCAAGGCTCCTAATTGCCAGCATATTTTCAATCCATATACCTGTCAACTACACCAGTTTAGCTGGCATCGCTCTGCCTTTATACTGTCTTATGGTTTTATGGCAGTATAAAAAATGGTTTGGGTTTTTGTGTGCCGCTCCCTCACTGAGCTTTCCCATTCCCTCTGTCTGCAACATAAGCCACAATAGTTGGAGGGAAGGACAGGTGGGCACTATTTCTGCTCTGTTCTCTGAAACAGCAAAGGAGTGCTGCTAAACCAATAACTAGAAAGCTGCTAACTGCAATATTACATTGGTTTTTTCTCCTGGCATTGATTTGCTGTCCGTGGACCTCAGTCCATTGCAACACCTAGTGCTGCACATTGTTTGTAACTAAAGTTTTTGTAGCTTTAATGTGAGATTTAAGTCAGTAATAGAAAGCACAAAGCTGGTTTTAGATGGCCAATGTGAAGTTTGACTGGATTTGCTGTGAGGGAAGGTAACTTTACTGTGCTGAGAGAGGCTTACTCTAGTATAACGTAGTACTACTTTATTTTCAATTTAATTTCTTCATGTGATTTAACTTTAGCAAGTTATAGTCTGCATTTTTAAAGGAGTTTATTAGGAAAGCCATTAAAAAGGAGATAAACCAGAAATACCTGAACAAGTAATAGCCAGCTGTAAGTGCTGAAGCAGCCAAGGAATGGATGTTTGTGCTTGCTTATAAACAACCTTTATAAACTCCACAGAAACTGCAACAATTCTTCTGAAATTGTCGTTATCTGATGATAACACAAGTTTTTGCAATCTGATTGCAAAACAAACAAACAAAAGTAAGAGGATAGTGGACAATTAAGAGTTTCTTGAGCTGTGGTTAAGAAGTACAGAGAACATCCTGAGGGTGATCAAAGGAACTTTTCCATCCCATTCTCTTTGGTGAGTCACTCTTTGGAATAAGCAATGTTTCTGCCGAGAAGCACAAGCCATATTTTCAAGCTCCTTGATTACATTCATTACACTGTCAGGGATGATAGAGGATCTGCTATTTTTCCCCAGTTTCTCATTGTAGGGGGAGAGGATTTACAGAGCTTACAGTCTTTTGGTCTGGGCAACTGTAACAAAGTGAAATCCTAAGTTCAGACTCAGAGCAGTAATTTAAAGTAGATGACAGTATCAGCTTCAGAGCAGCATCTCTGTAGTAGTTGTAGAAAATAATTAAATATTAAAATAAGCACAGTTTGGGTTGTTGAAATGTTGACAGCTAAACTAATCTCTATGTTTCTGATTTTATGACAGTATCTGGAATACTTGCTTCTACTGTTTGTGTTGAAAAAAAAGAAAAGAAATTCTATTTGACTCTATGAAGTTCATACACTAGCAGATGCAATATTCTGGAAGCTAGATATTAATGGTCTGTGAGCATCTGTAGTTTAAGAACTGGTAAACTTATTAAGAATTTATTGAGGTTGTGTCCTTGGTTGCTGATTGGAGTGAGCTGTGAAAAGCGTTGTACAGTATGTTCTGTCATATTCTGATATTTTCTTCTACTGTCAACCCTTTCTGGGAGGACACTCTGACATAATAACCTTCACAACAGAAATTTCCAAAGCCTGAACTCTGAAACCTTAATATCTTTCGGACTTCCATAGCTTTTTTTTTTTTTTTTTTTTCCCCTTGACTTGAAGGATCTTTTAAATGGGAAAGAAATTTTCAATTGCAAAATGCTGTACATACGGTAATCCAAACACATCCTGTGCTGCATTATCGAGAGCGCAGGAAATGATTGTTGTCCTCTACTGTGCTCTTGTGAGACCCTGTCTGGAGTCTGGGCTGTGTCTGGGCTTGGGCTCCCTGCTCCAAGCAAACATGGATTTTCTGAAGCAAGTTCAGCAGAGGCCACCAGATAGTCAGTAAGCTGATGCACATCTTACAAGGAGAGAACTGAGTTTGTGTGTGTTGGAGAAGAGGAGGTAAAGGGAAAATCTCCTCACGATCTGCTGGTGTCCTGGAAAGAGCAGAGAAAATGGAGACGCTATGAGTGTGGTCTAACACTGGAAGCAATTCCCCAGAAATGCTCTGCAATCTCCATCCTTGGAGATATTTAGAACTCAACTAGACATGGCTCAGGACATCTTATATGTGGACATACTTTGAGCAGGACATTGGACTATGTGAGCTCCAGAAGTGGCTTTCAATCAAAGTTATTCTCTTCCTCTCTGATTTTTTTTTTCATCCCATCAACTTTGTCAAAGGTTCATCGTCTCCAGAAGTAATTAAGGAAAACAAAATAGGCTTTTTATTTAAGGATTCATTTTACTGTTTGTTCAAGGAGAGAAACTAGTGTAAATCAACAGCTATTTGCTAGTTTGGAAGAAAGCAGTGAGTAAGAAGAGATGGGGGGGAAAAAAGCAAACAAAAAACCCCAAAACCGAAACAAAACAAAACAGAAAACCCCTGATGAAGGTTGTTGTTCAGATCTCAGAACTCTGTAAGAGAAGCTCAAGAAATAAACTGTTAAATTATCCTTCCAGGAATGGGGTGGCAGTGGAAATGAGTACTGCATTTGCTACCAATGATAGAATCCTAATCTATGCACTTTGTATTTCCTCAGCTGTCTTCCCTATTGTGTCTGAGCTGTCCAACTCCAAAGTCACAAAGCCAACAAAGCTTTGCAGATGGAGTTCTGCTTCCCCTGCCCTGGCTGAGATTGCCCCTGACAGCTTGTGTTTGCCTGTCGCTGGGACAGCACAGATTAGTTTCCATCTTGGCACTGTGGATTTGCATCAGGCTATTAAATGTACAGGGGCACAGTGAGTGAATACCTATCGATGTCCTAAAGACACTTTGGGCCTTGAGAGCCTTTAGGGTCTTAGAAACTGGCTTGTGCAGATAAGGAGACACCTCAGTGAACCTCCTTTGGCAGGTCCTGCAGCAGCCTTAGGAATTGAAACAAGATTTAGGAGGGTTACTTACTGCTTTGTTCTTGATTCTACTAAGTGAAAGAAAACCTCTGTAACAGGAAGGGGTTTTATATACCAGCACTCCTGAATACAACTGTAGAAAATTAGTTGTCACTAATGTATTTTTTTCCATTCTTACCCCTGGGATCACAATACTTTTTCAAAAGATGGCGGACACAAGCAGGATTTTTTTTTTTTTTTATTAATACCTTCAAGTTTGCATTGTAAACCCAGAGATGTATATTAGAAAGAGAGGAGTGGCATTGACATCTTATAGCTACCAAGTTAAGCATCTTTTCTCTAGCTCCCAAATTTAGAAAGTGTCTTTTCTTGTTAGCAGATGTGATCTCTTTGTGTCACACATTCATGTCATTACTACTTGACACATCAGCCTTCTGATGGCTAGGGAAGGAGGATTCACTTGCTCCTAAAATGATCAGCTGATGATCATCTACAACCTTATAGTTTATTAATAAAGAATAAGCCTGTTCTGTCTTCTCAAAACATCTTTATTGACACTGTAATGTGTTCTTCAATGCTTTACTTGTGAAAAGAAACTCCTATGGTTGGTGTGCAGCCCCTGGGCAAAAAAAAAGTAGCAAGTTCTTTTCTTTCAAACAGCAGAAGAGAGATGTGCCAAAATTCCGTGTAATCTCTAAAGGGTGGCTTGGAGTCTCCTAGTTTTGCTGTACTTAACTGCTTTGACAGGCTGTGCTAAGGGCACAGAGCACTGAAACGGGCTGTTAGACAGGCAAAAGGTTAATTTGACTGGTCTTGAAAGCGCTAACAGAAGTAGGTGGCAAATCCATTCGTCAGTCAAAGGAAGGGGAAATGACTTGTTATTACTGAAGCATGTATTGTTATTTCAGAAATAACTGGCGTTGGTCACAGAAATAGAAACAAGATGGTTGCTTTAAGGTACTTAATCCCTGAGAAGGGAAGCATGGAGATGGCGCAGAATAAATTGGAATGGTGTTGCCTGTTGTTAGCTGCCATGCCTGCAGATATAATAACTAGCTCTGGACCAAGGCAAGGCTTTGATGCAAAGACAGGCTTCTTTTAAAATACCCAGCACTGACAAAAGTGTTACAGGGGCTGCTCAAGTAGCTGAACGGTGAAAAGTAAAGCACTGATCTTTGCTATTTAATAACCCAGATTAAGCATAAAAATCCAAAAGAAAAATAAAACTATTCGTGAGTATGTGTGGCATTCTATAAACTACAATAGGGAAACTATAGGAAGCTGGAAGACTGTTTAGTAACTCCCTCATATCATAGTTGGGCTTCTTGTCACAGGTGTGCACAGCGAGCCGACGGTGACCCGCTCCTCAACTCATCACTTCATACGTAAGAAAAGAACTGGAGAGGATAGCAGTATGTTATTCATTCTCTGTAAGATAACCAGATTTCTGTAGCTCTGCAGTTTTACGTTTTTTGTATTCTTGAAGCGAGGTTTGCCATGACTATGGAGTTTACTTTGCAATTGGAAAGAATCAAAAAGCATGAGGGGTCTTAAAACTTGGTGAGCTTTTCTGTTTGAATAGATTATTATTTTTTTTTCCCCTCACAATGTATCAAGTGACTGACTGGTACATTGAAGGTATGCATGTGTGTGTCTCGACATGTATATCTATGCACACCGCATATAAATAGACATTAAAAAAAGACATCTAAGAATTCACTCTCAGCAGTAGCTCTGCCACAGGTGAAAGGGTGATTTTTTTTTTTTAGGGCCATTGAACACTGTAAATGTGTTCATTGTATCAGTGCTTCAGAAATACCCATTCTAAATGACTTTGTGTTGATCCGCTGTGAAAATTCATTGTGCTCAATTGCCCTCAAAATTTCTCATTTCTCATCTGTGATGTTGCAGTCTGCTGACTGCACACAGGGCTGCTGTACAGCCAGGCAGGCACCCGCTCCAGAGAGCCTGGAAAGACTTTATGCTGCCTGCAAGGCCACCCTGTGTCTTTCAGTAACTGAGATCTGTGCCTAGGTCTTGGATCTGTGAGGCTTTCAAAGACAGGAATGCACTTCATGGAATTTAGGTTGAGGTGTGCCCACACAGCAGCTCAAAGGCTTGGGTGTGTCGCGTGTCATATGTATATGAAATGTGGAAAATGGAACTTGGGCTTTAATTTTTAATCATACCTTTGATTCAGAGAAGTCAAACCCACTCTCACATCATTTCAGTTCTATTCAATTTAGGAGAAAAAAGAAAAAAGAAATTACCAGTAGCATAAGTAACTTTCTTTAGGCATGTACGGCAAGAAATTGAGTCATAAAATGATTTTGTTTTGTTTTTTCGGGGGGATTTTTTTTGACATTTCATTGAAAGCAAGATTTACTGTTTTGGGGTTTTTTTCATTTTTAAAAAGGGGCATTTATACTTTTCATGTGTTTTACATGTCCTGTGATTTACTGTATTGTCTGATTTCTTATAAAAGCCTGTTCATATCAGCCTTTAAAATGTGAGAGAAACAAACGTCTGTTTTGGAACAAAGAATGGGCGATATTTAAAGACCTCTCCAGAATGTGTTTAGAGATGTCTCGGTCAGTCCTTAGTGTGCTACAATACATTGGCTCCTGCCTCATAGACATTAGAATAGTGCTGATAATATAGAAGCCAGGTTGAACTGACAGAAGTATTGGACAAGGAAGTTGCATCTAGGAAAATGAGCACTTGACATTCAAATTAGATGGGGCAGAAAGTGTGCTGTGGAGTCCAAAGCTGCAAATTTAAAAGAAATGTTGGTTTGCTTCACCTTGCAGCTTTATGACTGTAAACTTACAGACAAAATCTCGCCTGCGGTTTAGACAAGTTGGACACTTTGTCTTAAAAATCAGGGCAGGAGATACTTAATCATGTAAGAAAACCTTGATTTTTCTTCCAGTTAGTAGGAACTTTAATTACATCCGTGTACTAACATCTTGCTGGAGCAATGGTTCATTTCTCAGTTGCTGTAGCGGGGGAATTCCTCCTTAAGCACCACACGAGCCACTGCTCCAGCAGTGATTCAGTCCCGTGTTATTAAATCTGAGATTCAACAGGACAAGGTCAAGGTCAGACTCTTGCTCAGAGTCTGTTAAGTCTGTGAACTCCTTCTTAGGTACTTAATTTATATTTCCCTACAAATTCAAAACTGTTTCTTGTTTACATTTCATGGGGTTTTAATCTTGACAACTGAAAATGGGGGAAAAATAGAAATAAACTCAATTTTTTTGTTTATTTTGTTTTTTTCCTGGTGTTTTGGGGGATTTTTGTTTGTTTGTTTTTGTTATTAACAGTCCATTTGCCTTCCATCCCTGCTCTGCACTGCCTTTTGTTTTACAAATAGATTATTTGTAAACAGGTGAAAGCTGTCTCCTAGAGACGTGAATATCAGTTGTAATTTTTTCAAAGAAAAGCAGTATTTGCAACCACATTGCATTTCTGGTCTTGGATATAAGTGTACAAGAAATTATAATCTTGGCAAGCACATCAAGCACTTTCATGTCTCTGTATGTCTCTACATTAATCTCTGGCCTCTAGTAAAAATACTCTGGGTGGCAAAGAAGTACTAATTCATATAAATGGTGGTATGAACAGGCATAATTCATCTGTTCTTCAGGTTTAAGAAAAGACCTAGTATTCTAAACCAGAAAATATTGTCTGATTTGATTTTATATAATAGCTTTGTTCTTTTGAAATTCTTGGGAGCATAAGGGAAGAACTCCCCTCATTTTAGTTCCTTTTTTTTTTTTCTTTGTGTATTTAAAGACATTAAATGAATAGAATCATTCTCATAAAGAAAATAAAACATCAGAGAAATATTCTCCTGACTAGGCTTATGAAAGTTGGGCTTTGTTTAAATTATTTGCTGACTTCAGTCATCCATTTCTCAGAAAGAAAAAGAAAAAGGTACTGCATCACATAGTCTCAGAAGGTCCCTCAAGAGAAGATAAAGGCCAGCTCGTGCCTATTGTCTAGACTCAACCGTTCAATACTCATCATCTTTATTCTTATTCTTATGCCTCAAAGTAATTTTAAAATGAGGAAGGATAATAGGAATAGTTGTATGAAAGCAGTATCTCTGGCAAATGTGACCAATTCTGTAGAAAAGGAGCTCTTCTTGTTATAAAGCTTTCATTTGCTTAGTTTTACTGCAGGTCTTCAGCATTTCACTACTGGTTTTATAGTGTTTCAAAAAAACATTTACTTTGACTGTAAGTTGTTATATTTATGTAATCAGTAAATTTACGCTTTTACATAGTTACAATGGAATCTTTGTTTTCAATAAATTGCGTTCAGGTTGCAGTTAATTTCTGTTTCGTAATTAAATTACTTTCAATCTAAGTAAGTTCAGGAAATCTATGCCTCAGTGTGCAAGTCTGCTGACAAAGTGAAGGGTAACCCAATTCTCATCCACACAACTTTTTAATTAGTTGCTGCACATCTGAGGATTAGGTTTGTTGGGATGTCTTGCAGAAAATAACATTAATATTCAATTTGGTTAAGGACTTTTAATAAACAAACAGAATTAATAAAGCTATTAAACAAACGTCTCTGATGACCAGTTTCCATATGTATTGAAACTGTTCAGGACCATTTCCAAACGCAGACAGATGAGAAGGGCTTATCTGCCAGTGTATTGGCTGAATCTTAAGGAGTAGCTGGGTATTTTCCATTCTGAGCTAATATGCATTTGAATTTGCTGAATGTATTTTCTGGGGTCTACAAAAGCCAGGTGGAAAATAGTGCTTTGTTACCAGCTCTGTTATCAGCCTCTCAAAGTACAGTATTTCATTTTCTTTTTGTCTAGGTTTAGAAATATTCTGCATCTGAACAGGACAGCTTTTTTTTTTCTTTTTCTTTTTTGGCAAGTTTGAAATTATTATTTTAGAGCTGAAAGGTTTCTTAAATTATACCCTTATCTGGAATTTTTCAAAAATGAATTGATATGTGAGGAATGGTTTTTGTGGAAAGTTTTGGATGAGCCTTTACAGCTCCAAGTTAAATTATTGGTATTAAAAAACCAGCTCATCTAATGTAAACCTGGAAATTATTTTAGGCTTTTATTATCATTTGAAAAATTAGGAATTTCAGTGAAAGAGAACTGGTATAAAAGTGAATTTGTATTTCCCATATTTCTTGGAAAAATAAGCTCTGCTAGTTAAGTAAGTCCTGGCAAGATAGTGTTGATTTTGTGTGGAGATTTTGGCTCGTTTTATAGTGTCATAAATTCACTTTATGTTATAGCTTGCTATAAATTGCAAACATTCTTTCACAACTTTTGAGAGCTATTGAGGTAACAGTGATGATGTAACTTATCCCAAAATACTATTTACATTCTGTTAAGATTCCTGTAGGGACAGGTTGTGTTTGCATTGAAGAGACATTCAGTTCCTACACAATATATACTATTATTTGTATATTCCATTTATTTTCAAGTGCATATGTGAAATTGATTTTGTTTTCTGGGGGATTTTTTTGCCAAAAAAATTTCAAAAATACTTAGGAAGGTATTAAGAAACCCTGAGTCCAACACAAGTGATACTAAAGCCTTTGGGTGCTGGTTTACGAGGAGCTCTGCACGGAGCTGTTCACCTGCCCCACAGAGGGTGACCCGGCTGCAGTGGGTGTCAGGCACTCCTGAAACATCTCTCTACAGACTTAGCAGGGCGAAGAAAACAAAAACTGCTTCCTGTACCCTACTGGCAGAGAGGCAGTTGTGTGACACTGCAGTGGCATTGCAGAGGATCATCCTCCAGGCGAGGGTTTGGGCGGGTGGCGATGGAGATGTTTCCTTAGCTGTTCCGGTTCAATTTGCTGCCAATTTGATTTAAACCTCCAGTAGTGATTTAAATGTGCTGGAGTGCTGCAGGTGGTGTTTGTCTGGGAATTTTATCCTCTACTATATTGCAGAGGGTGACCATCTCCTCAGAAAGCGAGTGGGACCCCAAGCATCGTCCTGACCCCACTGCTCTTCCCTTTGCTCTTTGCTCCATGCTCCCTGATAAAGTTCAGGACTAGAACTCTTGGGAGTAATTGAGGAGTATTCCCCCTATCAACAGGAGTAGATAGTGGAAGAATATTTTGAATCAAGTTTTCTTGTGACTTTTCACAGCTCTGAATGTGCAGTTTGCTTTGTAACCCACTGAAATTACAGCAGTTTCTACTGTCCAAGGCATTTTTCTTCTTCAGCAGGCAGGATCCAGCAGGTGCTTCCCTGCCATCCACAGAGAGCTCGTTGAGCTCCATGATGTTTGTTGCTGTTAATTTACTATGACATTGCGTAAAGGACTGGCCCAAAGTCCAGACTCCAGTGAATTGCAAGGAAATTATACAATTCTTTTCCTGTTTCATAGAGGTTTTCTTCCAGCCCTGAATTTCAAGATCTATCAGGGTTAAATGCAATACAGCTCTATAGGAACGGATTTGTAGTTAGCTTTCATCCCTGGAATTAGAATGCCATAAATTGCAGTTCTATGTGACGCTATCACATTTTCTAAATGCTTTTTGAATTGGATGGCCTTTTCCCAGCAGCAAGGGATTGTGATGCCTGGGTTTTGTGTAAGGGTTGGGATCTGGCCACATTTCCCTTCCTGCCTTCCCACCTTTTGTTCTGTAGGGCTGGTGGTTCCTGCAGCAGACACAAGGCTAATGCAGACCAAATACATCCTTTCTCCCACATGTAGAGATCAGATTGCTGATGGAACTGCTACTTAGCACAAACACTGGGAAGGTGAGAAAATCTTTCAGAAAAAGGATGCTTGTGCTAAGAAGGTTCTTATTGCTCAGCTGTAACAATATGACAACTTCTTAGTCACGGTAATGGGACTTTTTCTATCAGAGATAGATACTACATATTAAGATACCCAGAAGGAACCTATTCACACATTGATCTATTGAGTTCTCAGGAGAAATGAAATAAAAAATAAAATGTTCCAACATGATAAAGTTGGAGGAAGCCTTTAATCAATTATTAATTGATTATTCACATGAGCACAATGCTTGTAGAGATCAAAACCTAATTTTGACAACATATGCAAACTTTTCCTTTTGAATTTAATAATATATTCTCAATCTGTTGTTCATTAAGGTGCACATCTGTGAATTCATTAATTTTTCTCTAAGCTTCCTGCATCACAAACTTCATTTCTTTAACAAATTTTCCAAAGAATAATCCCATTACAAGCTTACTTTATAATACATGCAATGATAGCTTCGTTAGCATGCCTTTGCCTTTTTTTTTTTTTTTTTTGGGTATAATAAGTCTTTGCAGCCAAATCTATTCCAGGGTGGTATAACGGAAAGGGGATAAATCTAGTTGAGGAAACTGGCTGCAGAGGTTCAGATCCTGTTGTCTGACCTTGTAAGACCGTGACACCAGAGGTTTCCCAATATCCGGTGATTCTTAGCTGTGAATATTCACTTACCAGTTACAGAAAATATACATTTTATCCATCTTGGTATTTGCCTTATTCTCTTTTCCAAACTGGAGTTTTAAAGTAATGCAATTGTAAAATTCCCCTCTTGCTAATTTGAGGTGAAATTATAACAGTCCTATAGCCCTAAAGGTTTCAAAGCATACCGGGAACGAGAAAAAAGAAATAGGGTAATCATTCCACCTGCAAATGTTGGTTTTGAACTTTTAAATGGAAATATGTAACACTACTCAGAGATAATACCTATAGGTGTTTCTTTAGACACTTTCCAGGCAATGTAGATACTCTTCCCTCTTACAGGGTACAATTGTAACTGAACTCTGCCTGCCTAACCCTTTCAGGCATGTTTCTGCAGAGAGCTGCCTCTTCTTGCTTTGACATTTTCTCATAGTTAATGGTAAATGAAATACTGATGTTTCAGAGGGGATGAGTTACGTGCTGTATTAATCTGACCAACTTACATTAGGAGAGCACTGAGCAGAATTTGCAGCTGCAGAAGATTGTCACTGTGTTCCTGTGTTTAATGGAATAATTTAGGCATAGAGACAGAAAGAAGTCTACACTAAAATGAGTACAAGCACTTTTAAGCAGAAAACCTGTAGCTAATTTTCAATCCTGTAATTGAATTTGCAGGATAACACATAAATAAAACTGGGCTTTTTTAAAAAGTTGGATGCTTTGCACTGCATAATAATGTTTTACTGCCTCATAATGCTATCCCATGTATTTCCCACATACTGTGGGGTTCCATTGCTGTGCTGCATGCCTGAAACTTCACCCGTGCTGCAGCCTTTGCAGGCTTGTGTCAGGAGGCTTCAGAAATACACACAAATAGTTCACAGGCTGTAAAATACAGGTTGATAATTTGTAATTTGCTGTAGCGTGTTCAGTCCTCAGTGTGTGGTCCCTTCTGGATTATGTCCTAAACTGAGGTGCAAAGCTCTTCCCTTAGAGGCATTTTGATATTCTTGTTTTGCTCCCACTAAAATTAAAGAATCACGGAATGGTTTAGGTTGGAAGGGACCTTAAAGATCATCTCGTTCTATCCCCTGCCATGGGGGATACTAGACCAGGTTGCTCAGAACTCCACCCAACCCAGACATGAACCCTCCAGGGATGGGGCAGCCACAGCTTCTCTGCGCAACCTGTGCCAGGGCCTCACCACCCTCACAGTAAAAAATTTCTTCCTGATATCTAATCTAAACCTACTCTCTTTCAGTTTGAAGCCTTTCCCCCTTGTCCTGTCTCCACGTGCTCTTGTGAGTCAGAACAATTCTTAAAAGGTTTGATTCCAAGCCTGAGCTTTGAAGAGTTTTCCTGAAAAGAAATTCCAACAAGGTTTCCAATGGTATTAAGTTATGTCACGAAATACATGCTATTCATTATACCTTTTTCTGACTTTATTGAAATACCAGCATTTAGTAATTAAGCAGAAGATTTTGCAAGGTACTGAGTAAGATGCTGTTAAAAAGTTGCCTTAATGGCATCAAATTAAGCAGTCATGTCCTTGAACTCAATCTTACCTCCCAGATCTGGGTTAGATTACGTGCATTTGAGATGCAAGTTTACAAAGTACTGAGTTCTCATAACCTTTTTTAAAGTCAGTGGAAACCAAGGCCACCTGGGTTGAAGCAGAGGACATCAAGCTCATTGTAAGACTGAGCCTTCACTGTAACTTATGCCCTTAACATTTTATATAATCCATTGATCTCTTTTGAACAGATAATATCTGTATTAATGCCGCATTTCTACATCATCTGAAGTCAATTAAAAGACGTTTATTATAGTTATATTTTAATCAAAGCTTACTGGGAAATGGGAGTAAAGAATTCTGCTTTCCTTAATAGTACCATTTGTGAAAAGAAAAGCTGACTGGAAAATCAAATTAATTATCTGTTCTTTATATACCCTTTATATGTTCACTTTTTTGGTAAAATGAATTTAAATTATCTCTATTCTAAGAAAAAATGTATTTAAAAATCATGAGAAAAAGGAGATGTATCTTTCCAGACCATGGAGAATTGAAGTATAATTCATTCAACTTTGCTCTGTAAATAAGAACTCAGCAAAATACTGGCTGTCACTGAGAGCTGGTAAGTGGACAACTGCATTTAATATCTTCCAGCCCCATCTACTTACAAGACTTAAACTATAGGGAATGCATTTCACTAAGAAGAAAGAATATGGAAGAAAGAAACTCTCATATTCAGAACTGGGGTTGAACCCACTATTTTTTTTCCCTCACTCTCCTAGTCTGTGCTCAGGTCTACAACCACCGTGTTCTAGGTCAGCAGCAAACCCCTGCCTTCACAAAACTGCCTGTTTTCTGAACTGTTCAGTGTCAGTATGAGTCTCTACTGTGTGCTTAATTTTGTAGGGTTGTAGGACCACTCTCAAGAAGCATTTGCTACCTTTTGATCTGTTCTAAAGTAAAAAATTGGCATTTTATGGATTAAATCATGTCATCCAAAACATGATCTCACATACTTGTTCAAAGAAAATAGTTTATTGTGTGCATATGAGGGATTTTTATGGATAGTTGAATTTATTTTGGTTATTGGTTAGGAAAGCAAAGACTGAGTTGCTACTTACCACATGTTAAGGGTAGGGGTGGGGGGGAAAGATACTGCACTGGCAATGAATCTATTGGTCCTGTGACAGATTTGAGATTAAGTTCTTACACTTCCATGACATTTTGAAGTAGACCATTTTTGTTGAGGGAAAGAGAGAGGAAAAGGAAAGGTCATGTCTCTCTTATCAGGCAGTCATAGTCTCCTGTAAAATAGAAATGTCTGTTTAATGTCAGTGAACAGCCCAGATGAAGATTCATGTTGGAGCAAAGCATCTATACTTTATCTTATACCTCAAAGTTTACACTACTTAAACCTTGTGATAACAGAATCCTAAGTCATTTTCTGATGGGATCCTTCTACCGTTACACCATGATTCTCCACACCCCGTCCACTTTTTTCTTTTTCTCCTCCAACATCAGCCTCTCTCCATTCCTGACAAAATAATCCTTGTATCAGCCGTCTACAGTCATGAAGGACTCGGTGAGCTCAGATTCATGTTACTACATTAAAATATTTTACGGGTTTTGCTCAGGGTAGATTTTGCAAGTCCTTTTTCCTTCCTGGCTGGATGTACAGGCAGATGAGCCAGGAGAATCATTGCCCAAAGCGATCAGTAGGAGCAGTGCCACAGTGGTGTTATCGGGCACAAAGGAAGGAGGGGTAAATAAAAGCATATTACCCACGGCAAGTATGACTTCATAATTCCGTTGAGCTCTGTATAAGGAGCAACTTCATTTCTGCACTGCCTTTTGTTTTGTTCCGTCTCTCTCCTCTGTCTTATGAATCTATTTCTAGCATGTCTATATTTACCTAAATGATTTATTTCAAAAAATCATTGTTTTAAAGCTTTCCTTTAATGATAAAATAGGATTCTACTCTTCTTTTTAAACTTTACAGGCTATATAAAAATGGAATGAAATTATTGTGGGCAGTCATGATAGTTTAATGATATAATAAGAGCAATAGCTTTTACTTCATTACTCTGTGGAGTTATGGTTCTGAACTATTACTTTTCTCCACTTTAAAATAAAAAGGATTTAAGTGCAGTCTACCTTGAGGTTATATGTGTGAATGTGCATTTGAATGGCTTGTATACATGGGGGCTTGGCATAAACCTGGGCGAAACTCAACCACCTGCAAGTCAATATGCTTGAAGGAAGTTTTGAAATTACCAACAACTAAAATAATTTTAACAGATGAGAGTAGTTTGTGTATTTCTTTGTGTGTGTGCGTGCAGTGCTCTTTAATTAGCTATATGTCTTTTTCTCACTGTGCCCTTCTACATAAGGAGTATCCTTCAAAGGAAGATAGACTTTTTAAAAGCTAACACTTTCACGTTATTTCTGGCTATAATTGGTGAATATTATTTAATAAATAATGATTGAAATAACTCGTTCACAGAAATTACCTATTAAGGAATTTCAGGAGTAAAGGCAAATTATACTGGGTTGCATTTTCATGCAGTTTAATTTAGTACAATATTTAATGTGAAATATGAAATTAATTGCTTATAAATGCTTTCTTATACTCTAGATGCAATTTTTTAAATCCTGTAATATCAGAAAAAATGACCTGGCCATACACTTCAATCAGTCAATGTCTTTGTTAATATTAGGTACGTTGGCAAAGCAGGAACCATTTGAAAATGAGGCAGTTTGGATTATTGAGTCAAGCAGGGGATTTAATTACATGTCTTCTGGAGTCTGATAGCATAGAGCAAGTGAGGCCAATGTTTTGGCAGCTAAGCTTCTAGGGAAAATAAACATAAATAATTAGTTTATATTATGTTACTCTCTTCAATTTTTCTTCACCTCTAACTTCCCTTTCATTTTCTCCTATTACTCCTGCTTTTCTGTGGTACCTCCGTGGCACTGCTTACTCACCCCTTTGCCCATCGTAACTTTTTGTTCCTTTACTTTCCAGCATCGATTCTCCTCTTAGTCCTTTCCCTCTACCTTCTGCACTTGGGTTTCATTTTTCATAGTCAAAACAATATTTTTCCTGATCTTTCATGCATTTTCATAAGCCCTTGGAGCGTTTTTATAGAAAGGGAAGAAAGACATGCATCAGCTCAGTCCCTGTAAGCCACAAAGCAAAACAGTCACATCTGTGGAGCACAGGTTACAGCAGCAAAGTCAATTTTGTATGGACAGGTACCTTTACAATATTTTGTCCCAGATTCCAGGAGTTACCTGTGATGAGCAGAGCTTTGCCTACCTTCTTCTCTCTGGGATTTTGCTTCCTTTCAATCCTTTCTCGTTAGGAGCAGTGAGTTGTTCATATCTGGTGTGATTTGCTGTCATTAGTATGATTTTTACATTCCTTCCAGATCAAAACATGTAAATGTCGCTGGGTCTCTTGGGAAGCTTTAATCTTCTAAAGTAGGTTTTATTGAAGACTTGTTGTTTTTTGACATTCATGATAAGTTTGATAATTACATTAATAATTATTCTTTCATGTTTGCTATTTACAATCAACAAAGCACCTGATTCTGAACCTCAAGGAGAAATCAAAATAATAGTAGAGTCAAAGCTATAACAGCAATTGAAAGCAAATACAGTTTGTGTTGGAAAGAAACAATTGAGTTTTAAGAGGAAGGATGGTTCTAGACAACTCTCTGCTGTTTCCCTCTCACACCGTGACAGTCACACAAGGTGTGTTTCGGGAACCCGTGACTGCAGCTTGGTTGGATTCCCTGTTATCCCCAGTGACCATAACTTTCTTTCATAAACTAATCAATTTCTGCCCTAAATCCCTTGAGCAACTATTTAAATAGCTGGGAGCTTAGTGTGTCTCTGTTTCCAATTTACAAAATTTATCACTTCACCTCTGGGTTTATAGTGTGGATGTGCTGAATCTGAAGACTTCAAAGGAAATTTAACAGTTGGAGTTCCTAATAAATCCTTAGCTTGCCCATCTGTATAATTTGTATTAACGTGTCCATTAAAGGTTTGTTTACAGCATGAAGATTTCCTTCAGAAAATCGAAATAAGGGAAAAGCAAACAATAACAACATTCTGTAATTGTACATCTGTTAAAAGCTCAAACAGCATTTAAATAACAACAAAAAAAAATACTTCTTACTCCTAACACAATTAATCAGGTGTTATTCAACTCCCAAATTATTTTACATCCCAATGTCCCAAGCTGGGAAATATTGGAAACATTGGACCCTCTCCTTGTCCTCTTGAGTGCATTCTGGTTTGGAATTTTGTCCTCTTCTCCTAATACCAGGTCTGCTCTGTTACTTTTATTGGTATTTTAAACATTTAGCTCATGAGAAAATTTAGTTCTAGTATTGTAGTTAAATATAATTTAACTTACCTAACATTTTACCTGTGACAGGCAAGGATTAGATGGATAGTAAAAGCTATTCTTGAATGATATTATATCCATCTCATGTTCAAGATTTTTGTTTAAAAATCAAAAGAAAGGGAAAACCTTGGATTATATTAGGTTATATTATATATATGATTATTGTGGGCGTTCTGTTTTCTTTTTTTTTTTTTTTAATTCTGCCCCTCCCCTGGATCAATGCTCTTGCACTATTGTTGCTCTTGCAGTATTGTTAGTGTAAAGTAGTGTTTTGAAACTGAGAGCTTTAAACTTTTCTATATAATTGATCTTCTGAGTTAGTGTTTGAAATCCACCTAATTTTTAATTGTTTGCTCATTTGTTCCTCCTAGAGCTTATGACACACTGGAAAAATCCCTATTTTGTTTTGCTTCCGAGAGAAATCTATTTATATTCTTCCATTTGGGAATGAAACAGTGAAAATGGCACATCACCTTCTCTGTGCTGGGAAGCAGAGTATAGGAAGGGCTCAAGCAGTTTGGGAGGAATATTGAAACATTAGGAATTTCCAGTGGAAATGGGAATACTTGTTGTGTTTTGACTGACAAAACTACTTCCTTCTTAACACCAATAACCATGTAGAGCCCAGCTGATTCATGGGTCAAGCATCTCACCACCCTGAGACTGTGCCTATTTATCCCATCAGCTTCAGTGTCACTCCATGCAAAGAAACCAAATGTGACTGGCTTTGGCTTAATACAAGCTAATCTTGTAGAGACTTCCACTGGGATACTCCAAATGTATGTAGGCATGTGACTTTTCTGATACGCTTTATATTCCATCCTTTTACCATGTCATTAAACATGTTTCCTTCTTCCCCACAGCAGCCTTGATTATTTTCTGTTTTGTCATAAAATATTTGCTTGGTAACAGGCACAGGAACTTGGCAGTCACCTCCGTGTTTCTGCCTTTGATTGTGAGGAGCTTTGAACCCATACACAACATTTCACAATTCAGAGGGGAAAAGTGAGCCTGGCAGTTGATTTCCAGCTTTTAACCAACATACAAAGCAAAATATTTATTTACAGTGATCACAGTTCTATTGTTCTCCAGACTGTGGGAAACAATGCCTAATCAAATACGCCTGCAATTCAGAACCTAAAATTATCTTGACTTCTACAAGATTGGCTTTAACCTTTATCTTGCAGATTTTCTTTCTCCTGTTTTCCTCAGATTTTTAATGGCAGGATAAAATGAAGACACTTTTGCATTTTTCTGACTTCAGCATGGAAGGTTTTATTGCCAATCTGTCTGACTCAAGTTAATGAGAATATATATCAACCCTCTTCTAGATATTAGCAATATTTATCAAAGGTTCATTTTTCACATGAAACCAACATTATTCTTGAACCATCTGCTATGCTTCCCTGAATTCAGAAACTCTAGGGGATTCAATAGAAAAAGTGGCCTCTGTGACAGTATCTGATGTGGAATAGCATGATATGGAGCTGGAATGTGTCTTAGTGTCTCTTAGCTGTGTAGCATCCTCAGTGGATTTGAGTAAAGACAATTTATCACAGAATCATAAAATGGTTTGGATTGGGAGAGACCTTAAAGATCATCTTGTTCCACCCACAAGTTGCCTAGAGAAGCTGTGGCTGCCCCATCCCTGGAAGTGTCCAAGGCCAGGCTGGATGTGCCTTGGAGCAACCTGGGATAGTGGGAGGTGTCCCTGCCCGTGGCAGGGGGTGGGACTGGATGAACTTTAAGATCCCTTCCAACCCAACCCCTTCAGTGATTCTGTGATATATTCCCATGACCTTTTTTAGCATCCAGTTATGAGTTTTGCAGAACACACTCTCACACCCATTAAATAGCAGATATTGTCTGCAGAGAAGTCTGGATCAGTATTTTCAGGAGTGCAGCAGTTTGATATTTTGATGTTATGCCCCATCTCAAGGTGGTTGGTCAAAGGTAAAAAGGAGTGAGATCAGATTTGGCCTCTACTGAAAATTCCACAAATATTTCTTTTTAGTGAATTCTTAATGCTGTTAAACAATTAATTTTTATTTTTAAAACCATTAATATAACTTCTGCTCTCTTAAAATTCATCTGATAATTATAAATTATTAGACCACATCTCCTTTCTAGCCATTACTGATAATCCTAGTCAACAATTTAGCCAAAGATATGGAGTGTTTGTCTTTGCTTTGTTTAAATTTTTGCATAACTGAAAGTTGGCATCAGGAATGGATCTTTTGTATAAGAAGGACATTATGCAGCCATGCAAATAATAATCAGCTGATGCTAACAACTGTGTTTTGTGTTTTCGGGTCATGTCATGTAATCATGTTTTTACAAACAGTCTTCAATTATTGTGTACTCCCCTTTTTCCATGGGTGGGCCAGATTTATTTCTCCCTGAATAATTATCTGACATATGGCAGCTCCTGATAGGGGTTCAGACACACTCAGAAAAAAATGTTTCTTTTAGCCATGACCAATATAAACGAGTGGAGCAGCTCTGTGTGTGCTGGGCAGGAATCTGGGCTTTCGTAGGAGATGCAAGAGGCCCTGAGTATACCCAAATTGCTGAGCATCTCCTGACCATGCCTTGGAAGTTTGGAGATTTGATGGTTTGGGAATGCTGGACCTACAGTGCATATATTGTGTATGATCAAGTTCTATCATGTGGAAATTTCAGGGAATAAATTTGGTATCTTTGCATCGTGTGTTCCCAGAGGAATATATCAAGACTGAATAAATGTTTTAAAAATGTTTGTTTTCAAACTTTTGAGAACTCTAAAATAGAAGAGATGGAAGTTTCCTCTTTTTGTTGTGGAAATATGTTTAGGATTTATTGGATAAATTAACCTTTTTTTTCAGTTTGAAAACTGAACTGATATTTTCATTTAATTGATTTATACCCTCATTTTATCCTAATTTTGTTGGTGTAAAATGCTTTTAAAAACTTGACTTACAGAAATAATTATTTGGTTTGGTAAATAAAAAAATGTTTTGAAATACCATTTTCTGATTCTCCACTAACTACTGATCTTGGAAAACTTTTTCTGTGATTTGTTCAGTGTAACTGCAGACAAAGTGCCATTACTTGACATGTTCGTACAGGTCAGGTCATAAGTGTCTCTCACTTTGAATCCTTCCAATGTTTTGTGCTTTGAAATCTGTTTATGTTGATCCCAGACAAATCCCTTATATAAACTTTTTTGACTTCTTGAGGTCAAATGGAATAGCAATGAAGGTTTAGCTTCTCTGAGTTAGTATTTGATTTTTCATTTTTAGGGAGAGCAATGAAAAGAAAAGTCTGACATGCTGGGGCTAATAATTTAAAGATCAGCATCACAAACCTGGTTCTGAAAGTTCAAAGCATGTTGTAGTAGTTTCTCTGACCCTATATACTTGGTACCACTTTCTCATTTAACTTTTGAATAATTTTCTTCAAATGCAGATAGTCCAAAATTTTCTGAAAAATTATCCCTGAAAATATGTGTCCAGAGAGATAAAATAAAGAAAGTTAAGATGTTAAAATGCAGGAATAGGAGTGGATTTTGCCTGATCACTGACAGAAAAACAAGCCTGTCTCATAGCCAATACGGCCTAATAAATAAAGCACAGGCATCACAAATCCTTCTTTTCTCTCTTCACTATCTCTGCCCTTTGTGTTCATATTTTTCAGCAGCTGTATGTGCTATTAATCTGCATTTAGGTGCGTGCCTGAATGTCTGCCCTGCACTTGTTAACAGATGCAGCGCTCAATTTGCTAGTTGGGATTGAGGCCTTTTAAAATGTCATCCTGTGTTTTAGCATTGTACACAACATGTTCCTCCAATGCTGATTGAAAAGCTTGCTTTAGTAAGGGAAGCATGAACCACCACGTTTGTTATGTGCTCCTGAGCACATTCCGTATTTGCCAGTGGAGGAGCATTTAGCACACAGAGAAGCTCTCCCTGATTGCCTGCTAATCTGTAAGGATCTTTCTGGTCGCCTTCATCACTGCATCAGCAAATTACAGGCTGCTTGTTTGCTCCGTGCTTGACTAGTTCTGGGGCACTGCCAATTCATTCCATCCAAAGGAATTGTGCTGTTCTGCATTAAAACCTCCGTCAGATGGAGTTTTGCAGGGAAGGAATTGTGGCTTGTAATCAGCATTATAACATAAACAATTACTGCTGCTGCTCAGTGGTGTACACACAGAGTAGTATATATGGGGTCCTATTTATTGCTTGCAGAAGGAAATTAAATCAGATTGTGACTGTACAATTACGGTGATGGGAGTCTTTGCCTGGAGAAACCTGTGGGTTTCTGACCAAGACCTCCAGCGCCGTGATCTGAAACTCAACCTCCGTGCAAACCCAGCCTGTCATTGTTATTCTCTGCTCAGTCCTCAGGACAGCCTAAATCTCACACCCTCTTAAAACTATAACCAAAGAACCACTGGTTTTGATGCCCTTTTCAAGTATCCTGGCAAAGCATCTTGGAATGCTCTGCCAGTCTGTGGCTGAAGGTATAAATGGTGCATCTGCTCGTTGTGCTCCGAACACAGGCAGTGTCCGTGCTCCCAGTCCATAGCCCCGTCAGAAGAGCACAGGCCTGCACGTGGGCTCTCTGTGGTGTAAATACATCCTGAGATACTTTTCCCTGTCAGTGCCCCAAGCAAGCGGTCACCCTTTGATCCATGGGGGGGAATAGTCCCTGGGAGATCATCTGAATAGCAAAGCAAAGCTCTTTCTGTGCATCTTTGATGCACTAGAACTTAATTTACTTTATGCATAGAACTGATTTAACTTTACCTGGAGGTGAAGTGTAATTTGGATTGCCTTTCTTTTTCTTTTTTTTTTTTAAGAAATCCCATTATCAGTGTTAAAGTGTTTCATGCCTATAAAAACAGGCTGTAGATTAATCTTTATACCTTCTATTTTTTTTTCCCAGTCAGTTTGAAGCAGGGGCTTCTATGACTTGTTTAGTTTGAATTCATGAAATTAAAAATTAATTATGGCAAACACTTTGTTTGTCACATTATTCTTTCAAATACTTTGGCAATATAAATATGGCTTATCCTATTCTGTAGGTAGATGTTAATCTTCTCATATCTTTATGTGGCAGAGACATGATAGGCATGTCCCAAGAAAAGCACAGCTTAGTTCAAAAGCCCATCTTGTTACTCCACTAAGCCACCCCAAATTGTTTGATCAGCAGTGATAGACCTGATTTATCAGTGGGAACTCTGACTTCCAACTAAATGAAAGCCAGGATATATAAAAGCAGGTACATCAAATTAGATGTACAAATTAAATCACAAGATTTAGGTTCCTAAGTAAGTTCTTACCTAATTTTTCTTAATGTCAGTCGCTATTCCCATCTGCCTCACCAGGACAGGTGGGTTTGCTAAAAATATAGGTGGGAATGTAGCTTTAAACACCTTGTTCTGTAAATGAAGTGAGATAAGCTTTTTACATCCTGGAATTGAGCTTGAATCTCTGATGTTTAGATTAGATCTTAGGAAGAAATTCTTTACTCAGAGGTTAGTGAAGCACTGGCACAGGTTGCCCAGAGAGGTTCTGGTTGCCCCATTCCTGGAAGTGTTCAAGGCCAGTTTGGGTGGGGCTTGGAGCAACCTGGGATAGTGGCCCATGGAAGGAGGGTTGGGACTAGATGGTCTTTAAGGTCTCTTCCAACCCAAACCCTTCTGTGACTCTCTGTTCTGATTTGCCATATATTGAATGTCCTTTTAATAAAACTTATTTAAAGTCTGCTGTAGTGACATCAATAGTGAGGGTTTAATTCTGGAACAAAGCTTATTTCCACCTGTAAGCTACATTGAGTTCAAACATTGTCAGTTGACTCCTCTACGTTTATATAAATTTTCTGTCTGTGCTACCTGACAGAATTATGGGATGCCCAACAGCAGCTGCCCATTAAGTTTTCACTCTGCCTAAAGCTGGTTCATGTCTGTGCTGGGATTCTTTTTTTTTTCCCCAAAATGCTGTTGTCTAATAAGCAGAAGCCTCATTCAACCACTTTAGATCCTAATTGGAGCATTTGATTAATACAGAATTCCATTCTTCTTAACTGTAAATCCCCCTAGATTTTGGTGAATTCTGTTGTCTGTGGGTCAGAGCTCAGAGCAACGATTGCCCTTGTAAAGGAGTTAATACTTTAGGCAGTGGGGGCTCAGTAAAGCAACTGCATTAATATTTTCATTAATTCCAGCTAACTTACAGTATTTCTCTGGTCAGATCTAATTTGCTTGATGAGACATCACTGAAAGATGTTATCTATAGTGTAAGCTTAGAAATTGATTGTAACACATAATTCAAGGGCACTGTTTCATGCCTAGGGCAGGAAATGCTATTTTTCCCTTCATTTCATTTGCTCTTTTATAATAGCTTACCTTTTCCAAACTATATCCACCAGATTTGATTGTAGATTTGCAGAGAAGCAAAAAATACAATAAAGAACCAGCCTAAAACTGTGCATTTTTCACTTGGACCCCACTGTAAAGTCACATTTATTTTTGCCAAGATGTGTTGGAAGGTGGGAATATCTCAGGCAAACTGGATATCAGTTTTTATTTGCATTCAAATCTGCTATATATATAAATATGCACACACAAACAGCAGTCACTTTTTTAGCTAATATCAATTTAGTGTGTAAACCTGTATCTTGATTTCTCAGACTGAAATTCTTACGTTAACTGGCTTAAAAATGCCCCCTCTCTACTGTTTCTGTGTAGCGTAAGCCTGGAGACATCCTTCTGCCTTAAGAGTGCTGTTGGTTTTATTAAACATGTCCCAGGATGTTGTGTATTTCAACTGCTTTGTTTTCTTCATGGTGTTTTTTCCCCTGTAATAAGAGAGAATAGACTATGATGAGTCAGCTGAATACTTAAGGTACACACAAAATTTACTGCTGTGTGTCTGAGCCCTTATCACAGTTACTCCCCTGGGACTGCAGACATAAATCCATTGCTTCCTCTACAGCTGTCATTCTGGTAGTCTAGGAAATGCTGACATTCAAAGTATTAAAAAAAACCATCAGAAGTTTTCCATAATGATTGTGAAAATTTCAGATTTCAGGCAGTTCAGGCATCATTGATCTTGAATATGTGTAATTTATTAGGATTTCTTTACATTATTTTGTTTACATTTAGTTTTTCTATAAGTGCTGTTAACTCATTTCTAAGCTTTCAGTAAATTTTAATTAATGTTAAAATACTGTACTCGAGTACATACTTCATCTGATACTGGACACAGGAATAATTTGGATCGTGTGGGGCATAGTATTTGCTGATTTTCTGAGGTTCAGGTAATAAGCACAGTCAACATTTATCAGGGCAAAGGACTGACCAAAATGGCCAATCTTCTAAGAAAATTGGTTTTATATCCAAGATAGTAAGCCACCTATTTTGCTGCCTGCAGTTTATATGTCCCTATCTAGTTGCTTTATTTTACTAGGAAAAGGTTTCCTTTATGTAGCCAATGTTGATGCTGTTTGTCCTCCTGCCTTCATTTCACAATATCCTTGAGGCTCTTGCACATCCAGATTTATTTGTGTAATTGTTGTGGTGGTCTCTGGCACTGCCAAACTCTTAGACGTGATGTAAATGTCTAATAAATCATTAATTAATGAAGAAGTAGTAATGAATTAAGTACAAAGAACTCTTTTCCTGATCAGATACTAGTCTGACTTGTCAAAAGCTTGTGGTTTTGGAAAGCCTTGTTACACTCATCCATGGCTATATCGATGTCACTCCAAAGTAAAAGCTTGTGTTTGGTCAGGTGTTGGCTCAGTGGGTCACTTCTGCATAACATGAGGCAAGACTCATTTTATGGGTTGATGATCTCTTCCCCATCTCCCTCCAACATATCATAGGTTTACTTTTTTGAACACTATCTTACTTTTTCTCCCCTCTTCTTTTTGTTTTTAAATTGCAGCAGCAGGGTTAGTTATTGGACATCCGGATGCATTCAGTGGCCTCTTTGTGCAGTGGCTTGTGGAATAGCTGCTCTGCAGATCTGCCTGCTATGCCCATGTATAATCCGATTGCCTATGACCGTAAGGGACCTGAATCACTGAAGAAATGGACACTTCCAGTGCTCTGATTGTGCTTTTAATTCAACCACTGTGTAGATCCAGTATTGTTTTTCAGTGTTCGTTTCTTATTCAAGCAAAATTATCTGACTATTCATGTGAGGTTATGCACTGAATATATTTGGTGCCCCTCATTCTGAGCATTGTCTGCTCAGGACTCTACACTTCCCTTTGACTGAAATTGCCATTATAGGTGCTGTTGTCATAGTTCAAATTAATTTCCTGTTTAACAGGGATACTAACGAGCTCCAGTGAGTTGTAACTGCAGTTGGAATCTGCTCAGCTGAAAACTGAAAACTAAATTGGTGGTCTTTTGAGTTCTCAGTGCTATGATTGCCTTTCTTACAGGGGAGGTTCTATTATTCTCCCTTTTTAAAAAAATAATTTACTTTTTATGTCATAGCACAGGTGTATTTTCTTGAATGACATTTAGCATGGATTGCATTGTATCTTCTACTGTCCGTATTTTGGTGAAAGATAAAGTTGGTACATTTCAATTTAGAAAAAAAAAAAATAAGGCTGCTTGGATCTGCTCCTAAATTTTAGGACTTACCTGGTGGCTACAGTGCTCTCTGCTGTGTATGAGAATGAGCAGCTCTGAAAGAACTGCAGGACCTTTTGACCAGACATACGTGCCCACCATTCTGAGCATCTTGTCTAATGGGAACGGTCCCAAGAACATCATTTTCTCTTAGGTGAACACCCACCCCAATACTGATCAGAAGAGGAAAGATATTCCTCTTCATTGTCACATCAGAGTTCAGAATCCATAAACAGTATAATTCTTCAGAAAGGTTTTAATATTGTGCTGGTTGCTGGGTTAAGGAAATTGGCCTTGTAGAAGTCTCTGGAATCTTTCTGTCTTGGTTCAGGCTCTTGCATTTTAGTCACCTGTCATTGCTATGCTTCAGGTTGAATGAGGATAACAATGATTTCTCTTCATGAAGGAACATTCTGAGGATTCATTCTTAAGAACTGATGAAGTCTTTGGATATTAATCCTGAAAGCAAATTGCTTTTAAGAGAGCATTAAATTTAGGCATTAAAAATCCCCACAGTAACATATAATAAAGCAAATAATAGTAATAAATTTCTACATCTCAGGCATTTAATTTTTAATAAAATTTTTTTATTACCTAAACTATTTTCAAAATAGCATTCCAGAGATTCTGGCAATTATTTTGAGGCTGAACTGTATGTTCCAAGTTGATTTTGTTCCTTTGTTATACTGTGTACCAAGTAGCTGCAAAAAAAAGTGTAATTTCCTACTCTAGAACAGTTTAACAGAGTCTTTGCTGCCATAATTTAAGAAAAGGACTTAGACTACTGTTCCAGAAAAAATGGAAGATCCCCGACTTGTAAGGCTCAAACCTTAGGACTGTGGTTTTTGCTGAATTCAATCCCTGTGATCAGAACTAGCTAAAAACCTTTGGATCAGGTCCTACAGAAACAGAGCATATGTGTGTTTTAATTTTTGTATAAGTATTTTCATAATGCTTTCTCCTCCCGAAATATGTCCCTTTGAGTTCAGTGTGTTTTAGCAGCACTATATGGGCTGATTTTCTCTCTGATTCCCCTATATGCAGTGGAGCCAATGCACTCGGGGGGGATGAGAGAGGAAACATGTAAGTGAGCTTTTTGCTCCAGGACAGAACCTGCTGGATCATGCAGCATCTTTCAAGACATCAGACCATTTCCCAAAAGGCAGTCTATTACTTTGCCACCACCCTCGCACAATAAATAATGTGAAATTAGTCAGACAACAAACAGCTGAAAAGAACAGCAAACCATATTGAGCACCTGTGAAGGCAGCCGGTTGTGCTTTGGAATACATTGAGGGAAAGAACATTCCAGAGTACACCTGGCAGGGCTGGGCTTAATGCACAAATCGACTTGACAAATTTCACCTCCTTCTCTGTTCATCTGCAAACTTATAAATTTCCTATCCTGAATTACCTGTTCAGTATTTCTTGCAGACAAATGTCAGCTTGTGACTGGCCCAGATGTTCAGGTTTTCTCACTGCCTGATTGCCCACTTAGTTAAATGCTCCAAGTTCATACCCCTGGGCAAAACATACCTGCAAAGAGGCAAAGACAGCATACCAGAATTAAGTTTGTATCCAGAATCCTTCTGTTTGCATAGAGAAATAAAATTCCTTGTCCAAAATGCTGGCAATCAGGTTTGCCACTGAGTAAAGGAATTAAGGAATTGATGGCACACTGATGGTTCCCTTATCAGGCTGATCCTGATTTGGTGTTACGGTAACTCATGTTCATATATAACTGATGATGTGCAGATGTTTCATTCAAATTATTACTGAATTTTCCCCCAGGCATATGATTAGTATTAGGGTGCTGTCCTGGCATGATGGGATGTTATGCCTTTTAGTTGTATTTCAGTCCTGGTATTTATGGGAAAGTTTACAGGGATTCAGTTTCTATTCACCTCTTATGAAAGTCATTTGTTAAAAGTTAAAAAAAGAGAATGGACACATGTGCAGACAGCTGTCCTGGTAAGGCAGCCACAATGATGTCAGAAAAGTTGTGCGTCTGATGATGCTTCATTGTTTGTGTTGTTATTAAAAGAAATAATAGGTCAAGAATTATATTTCTGGTTTTCAGCTTTCTATCACCCTTTCGTTATAGTTTATGACAGGTCCAGTAACATGCATTTTCTTTTTATTTTAGCTCAAAAATAATCTTTTCTTGCTGTTTCTAAATGGTCACTGTAAGAATGTTGGTGGATTCGGAAAGATAACTGTCTTGTATTAGGTATCAAGACATACTGAAATCTGGGAGTTGTGTCAGGCACAGACGTCGATCACATCCCAATCCATTTTTGGGTAGTACAAGGAAGGTGTGACCCATGCTGAGCTGGAGTGGAAAATGTGATGTTTGGGTATTGACTGGGAAAGAAGCAGCCTTTCGTTCTTTCCATATCCGATACCTCTGTCATTACCCCTGCACCCTCCTGCTGTTTTCCCACAAACATTACTATTGTTCAAAAGTAAATTAAGTTTTGAAGTATATTTTAAACTTTTTTTTTTTTCTTTGAAGCAGTATAGAAGGTGAAGTAATGAAAACCTCAGACACCAGTGCCTGTGTACTTATTGCAGACAGAAAGAAATGAACTCGGGATTGCTCTGCTGTGGTCCCCCCCAGAGCTCCACGGTTGAAACGATTCCCCCTTGGTTGCTGCACAATGCTTTGGTGGTGGAACTCCTTTGGTGCTGGAGTTCCATCTCATTAGTTTTACCACCTCTTTTGCTGTAGTCTGTCAGGACAGCTTGAAAGGGTATTGATTAAGGGCTTTACTCCCTTTTTATCAGAGCTGATTATATTTTTTTGGCCGGGCGCTAGGTTTCAAGACACGAGCTTTAGAGCAGCCTCTAGCAAATGGAGGGATGATTATAACTTCAGTGAACTGTTCGCTGCATGTTCTGACTGTCAGCTCTCAAAATTAATATTCATAAAGAGTTTGAAAAAGAAAAATTTCCAGTCTTCTGAGATAGCTGTTAAGAATTCAGATCTTATCTTCATCGTGAGTACATGCTGCTTTTCACCTTTCCTTACTCGCACTGTTGCTTGTCAAAATTTGAGGGGGGTTCTGAACAGTAAGGCAAAAAAATTCTGCTGCAAAATTGGCTCTGAGGGAGCCATTGTATTTCTGAGATGGTAAGAGCACACCTTTGAGAATGAGAGATGAAGAATTAACCAGGGGCAAAGGTCCTGATGTACTAATTAAATATAATTACATTTATACAGGTATCAGCACAACGAATTCTGCTTTTTGCTTTTCTTTAATAGTGTTTACATGGTTATAGAGTGTTCATTGTAGTAAGGTGCTAAAGTTTTCTTGTTATTTCATGCTCATTTTTTCTTTCTGAAAATAAACAGGTATTTCTAATTGCATTATATCATCTCAAGTTACATAATTCAGTTAATCTGGGAAGCGTGCTAAACCCAGATGTTTAGGAAGAAGGAACAGCACTAATTAACTTTGTAAGGAATTAGATCAATATTGTTATTTTCCAGTTTCTCAATTCAATTTCTCCATTCTGTTTTCTGAAAACAGAAGTGATGCAGGGTATGGGAAGAGGTTTAATGTGACAGTTTTCATAGTCACTCGAGTGAGTAAGCATTTTTCTCAATTGCTTCCACAAACATGGTCTTGTACACTGCCACTGTTACCGGTTTGTTGCATCCAAATTACAGAGGTGGTTGCTTGAATTCTCAGGCATTTTGCAGTCAAAATCCTATTGCAGGCAAAAGAAAAGACAGTTTCTGTGCAAACACAGAATTTTTGTTAGTCTATTTGAAGTCTTAGCAGTCTAAAGAATTATTATTAGCCCAGTTATAACGATATTTATTCTTATAATTCAAATTACCTGCAGTTTAAAAAAAAATATGCCAACTTCCTATTATCTGCCCCTCTCTCAGCTCTTCTGTTATTTTTCCACTCTCACTGCTCAATAGCTTTATTCTGGAGGCAGGTGAGAATACCTCAATCATGAGCATGCAGGCTCTTTGATAGAGATGGGATGCTGATGTTGATAGTTTCTTCCTCCTTTTCCTTCAGTGTAATCGGGGTCATTTTACGTGCTTGCTAAATATCTTGCACCTTGCTCTTTCTTCGTAGGACTGCTTAGGTCCAAATTTACCTAGGGGTGCATTCACCACTAATGAAGTGGCGTTTATAGCTGTTGTCCCCCCATTATCACCCTGTGCCTGCACTTTTAGGGCCTCTACTGCCATCCCATGTCTTTACTCCTCTATGCTGCAATTTTCTGCAGTTCATTGTCCCTAGAATTGCTGCATGTGTTGCTATCTATTAGATCATACCCCTGTACGTGTGTCTATAAAACGATAGCTATTTCCCTGAACCAGAAGCACAGAAACAATTGCACCTTTCTGAGAATGGCTGTTACAACAAACAAACAAACAATGGCTGTTACAACAAACAAAGCAAGCACACCTCAGCCCAGCCAAGGCACATCCAGGCAAAGCCTGAGAGCACCTGAGCTCTGCTGCAGCTTAGCACAAAGCTTCTGCCGTGTTCTGAGCAGTGGCAGCACCATATTTATTTACAAGGCTGCATAACAAAGGAAAAATGGGAGTTAGTTACAGTTTATCCTCTACAAGCACATCACAGACTAAACCTTTCTCTTTTGTCTTTCACTGCAGTAAGCTGAAACCCTTAACTGCCTTTTTCACACTTACCTTTTTGCAAACTTAACCTTGTTACACCAACAATCCCTCATCCCCAGAGTGGCACCTACAGCTGAGACACTTGTTTCATGCATCCCTTTGCCTGTGCTCATTTTCTTTACCTGTGGATGACTCCTGAAAGGTATTGAACAGTGAGATATGTGAATGCTGATAGCTGATCCCTCTTAAAAATGAATAAGGGGGATGAAATGTATATTTGTGTACTTTCCCTGCATGCTTAAATGTTCAGTTTTGGTTAGAGGCAACAGGCCTGTGTCTGCTGAAGATGTTGAGCACAGAGCGCACAAAGAGAAAAGACTGGACTCTGAGTAATTTGCAATGAGCATTTGTAAGTAATTCCAGGTATTAAGTGTAAAAGTGCTCAATCTCCCTGCGATTTTCAGCACCCATTTTTTCTTTCTTTTCCTTGATTGCTAATCAAATCCCATCTAGAGACGCTTTCCTGATGAATCTCACTCAGTCTATGGGCAGTCTCTCACATGTACTTCAGTACCAAAACATGTAATTTGATCACTGTATGCCTATATAATAGAATTTATCTTTTCAGAAGCTTAAAAGCATCTCCCTCTGTGTCAAAGGCTAAATATTTGGAGTCTGTTAAGTGGACTTGTCCCTCAAGGAAATAAATGGAATGCTAATTTGATAGTTTGGAGCACAATTTAAATAACCACAGTATCCCATTTCATAAACTGTGTGCTGCCTAAGGCTTCTCTGTATTGATTATCATCTTTGGAAATTTTATGGTGGGTTTTGAGTTCTTGTGGCCAAGGAGGAGGATGGTTTCCTGGGTTGCATTAGGAAGAGTGTGGCCAGCAGGTCATGGGAGGTGATTCTCCCTCTCTACTCTGCCCTGGAGGCCACATCTGGTACACTGCGTCCAATTCTTGGGTTCCCAGTTTGAAAGAGTGAGAATCTAGTGGAGAGGGTCCAGAGGAAGCTACAGAGATGGAGAGGAGACTGGAACACCTCACTTATGAGGGAAGGCTGAGGGAACTGGGCCTGTTCAGCTTGAAGAGAGACAGCTGAGAGGGGATCTTATCAACGTACACAACTATCTTAAGGCTGGGTGCCAGGAGGATGGGGACGGACTCTTTTCAGTGCTGCCCAGCAACAGGACAAGGAGTAATGAGCACAAACTGAAACACGGGAGTTCCATCTGAATATGAGGAAAAACTTCTTTACTTTGAGACTAACAGAGCTCTGGAACAGGCTGCCCAAAGAGGTTGTGGAGTCTCCTTTTCTGGAGATATTCAAAAACCTGCCTGGGTGGGACCCTGTGCAACCTGCTCTAGGTCACCCTGTCTTGGCAGTGGCTCTAGACTAGATTATCTCCAGAGGTCCCTTCCAACCCCAGCCATTCTGTGATTGTTTATTTAATTTTGCTTATTTACTTTTACTGGCAAAAAAAAATGAAAAGAAGAAAAAGGAAAAAGAAAATAATTCTTGCTATACTTCTGAAGCATTTTCTTTTTTCCATATGTTGTAGGCTTTCATGTATTTGTCCAAGTTCTTGAGAAGTCTGTATGATAGATTAGAATGGGTCAGTGATTCTGTAAAAGATTAGAGGCAATAATGAGAAGCACATTTGAGCAGAGTAAGGGACAAAATCAGGTTGTTACTGTATTGCTGTGGCTGTACACTGACAGTAATGCCTGTGATCGCAGTAATAGACTCCAATGAATAATAAGACTTTTTGGAGCAACTTAAACTGTCAGCCTCCCTAAAATATTCCTGTTTTTCTTACTGAGTTAGCTGTAGCTCTTGAGAATAACTGGGTGCTATTTTTATGCTCTTGCTGTGTGAGTGGAGAAATCACACCCATTGGCTTTTTTCTCTTGTTTGTGTCTCATGTGCTTTGCCAAAGGTCAGGCTGTGAAAATTTCTGCTTAACTTTGGAGTCCAATGTCTGATGCTGTACTAAGGTAAATTGTCCATTTCAGCACTATCTGATATAAGTTTCTTTTGCTTACAATGGTCTGACTTGAGTCACAGTCTGTAATAAATAATAAATGCAAAAGGGAGGTTGCAGCTCAGTCAGAAATTATTATTTGTGAAATTACTACTGACTTCTTGTTAGTACTTATAAGTGCCAGACCAGCTCTTGACAGATTTAGGAGATGGCTTAATGAGGATTCATTTATTAAGAAGTGTGGCTGGCCAATATACTGGTCATTACATTGATTTTAGAATTGGGTCAGAGTGTGAACAACTTTTGAGTAACTGAAGACTGAAAAGCAGCAACATTTGGAGTCGTTATTTTTTTTTATTTGTCTACTCTTTGTATTAAGAAGTACCTCATTATTCCTGTCAATCTTCTTTAAAAACTTTCACTTCTTTAGAGAAAAGATATTTTGCTATATGATAATTTTTAAAGCAGGATTTAATATAATAATGCAAGATACTATTTCACAATTAAGCATAAATTTCCATTACCTATTGTAAAGCTTCCTACAATTCCATCCCCACAGGCACGTATGATCTGCTCCTGCTTTGTGGTTCTGATGTATAATTATATAGGTATGTCAAAAACGTAAACACAGCATAAACACAGTTGAGAAACAGAATGCCTAACATATATTTTATTCATAGACAAGGAACCATTGTGTCACCTAATCAGGGGGGATAAATGTCTCTTTTGAACTTATGGTTATAAATTAAGGTTATGTTGTGCCACTCCCATTTGTAAATCTCATTTGTTTCCTTATGAAAAATTATCTAATTTGTCAGAGATGAATATGTACACATAGTTTAGAAATTAGGTGTTTTCTTTGTGCTACAATCATCCTCGGTATGCAGTCACCTTCTTTCACACCCTTTCTGTTCCTGGGAGGGTCTGGGGGAATACGCTTGGTTTTGATGGAACAACAAAGTGTAACCAAGGAGTTGTAAACTGAGGAACCTGAGGGCTCCTGGTGCTCTGCTGAAGCCTCACGGCTTCTGTTTTATGGTGGCAATGCCTCTGCACCGTAGCATTTTTGTTGTGCATGAAGAATCACTCTTCTTACGAAACATCTGGGGTGTGAGGGACTGTGCTCGTGTGGCCAACGGTGCTATATATATATATATCTGTGCCAGATACTGACCAAAATTCCAGTGCTGAGAGATTTTGAGTAATCTGGGGGGATTTGCTGGGTTCATACATGACTACGATACTCCTGGCAAAGTAGTGACTGAAAGCAGTGAGTCTCTGGCTGTCAACAGCTGGAACCCCACTTCAGAGGGATGGGACCTGAGGAGCAACAAGCTTTGGATAAATTCTGGTGGCAAAATAATACGGTACAAATTTGATAATTTGGATTAAATGTAGGAAATAAGTGGGTTTGTTTTTCGGGGTTTTTTTGTGTGTTTTTAGAATAATTTGACTGGAATGATGGAAAGTCAAGGTAAATTATGTTTTGAATCTCAGGTTTTCAGGATTTCTTCAGTTCCCGAGTTCTGGTTCAGTTTCATGCAGAAGCTCAGTACTACTGTTCAGTCACTTTGGATCCTTTATTTAGGATCTTCCTAGGGTTGGAAAATTGGATTTTGCCTGAGTCTCCATTCTGGTGAACGTAAAAACCAACCAACCAACCAAAACCCACAAACAAAAGAAAGAAAGAAACAACCACCCAAAACTCCCCTGGATGCCCGATGCTTTATTTTCATGGATGGGAAAACTGTCATTGATCTTTTAACTCAAGTTTTAAGCTGGCTGAGATAACACAGATCATTACACTTTAAAATATAAGTTGCAATAATTGAACCTTGTGCCTTTGTTGGGGGATCTCAGTGGGAGCCTTTTGTCAGATGTTAACATGCACTGAGGAGACATTGACTGTCTTAACTTTCCATTGCTGAAGTTGATTGTCTGGTCCTCTCTCACCCCTGTAAATCGATCTGGATTGCAGCTTTTTCTGCAAACACGCACACTTGGAGCTGGTGCAAAGTTGGGCAGCACATTTTAAAGGCTGTGCTGGATTTCTGAGCTGCAAAAGAGACTCATTAGAGAAGCAAAAATCTCCCTTGCACTTTCTTGTCAAGCAACAGGTATCACAAGTATTTTAGTTGGCGTCTTCTAATTCAGTTGCATCCCTTGGTTTGAAGAAAGCTGAGGGGAGAAGAATTCTGAGCATGGGGGAAGAACAGTCTGGAAGTGATGATCAGCCATCACTAACAGCAGAACTTGACCTTTTCAGTTTTGGTGTGTTATTTTGAATAGAGTAGCATTTTGCAATTTTCATTTTAAAACAGAAAAATAAACATCTATTTGCATGTTTGTGTTAAGGTGCAAGGTCTCTGTCAACTCTGATTGAAAATATGTCTAAAGTCAAATTGGTTTTCAATATTTTTCATTCAATAAAAGCATGAGAAAACCAAATTAATTGGTTTTTTTCAAAGGAATTGTCAGGAGTCTTCTTAAAATAGTTTAGAAGTCAAATTGCATACAATAATATAATTATTTTGGATGAAGAGAATAGTAAAATCTGAGGGCATGATGTCTTCAGTTGTCAGGGAATTAGCTGGATCCATTCTGGTTCCTGTTTTGGTCTTATCATAATATCACTAAATATTTCCAGAAGTTGCCTAGAACAAGCATACTATAATCAAAGTTAAAAATAGTTTGGTTGTTGTTTGGTTTTTTAATAGTTGTTGTTGTTGAGTTTTCTCTTTTGGAGGAATTTATTTATTTATTTTTAAAGTCTTTAAAATGGCTGAAGAACTTGGTTGATCTGTGTGCTGCTGGTGGTGAGATGGAAAAGAACAGGGTATAATTGAAGAAATGCTGGTGTGAGAGGCAATGTAATTTTCAGGAGCCTATTGAGAAAATCATGCCCAGCAGTGTGACACCACAGCAGCTTCATACAGGCACTGGGGGATGAGTTAGTTCTTTGCCACCATCCCCTTATCCATGGGATAATGAGGACTCTTGGCTGGCCTGTTGCTATGGGAAGAGGAAGTTCAAGGATTGTTAGGAGGTTTTGCATAGGTTGGTGTTAAAAATCAAGCAGAATGTTTGGGTACCTGTGCAGTAATTCAGTCTAAACACATAACCTGTTCAGGTAAATTTGCTGTTACCACTTTCAGCATTGCTATTTTTAATATTTCAGTTGCTTCTGTGAGAGTATTGTCTGGAGCTGTAGCAGTGTGTTTGTCAGAGATGCAACCCTGGACCAAATCAAACCTTTCCGGGCAGATGCTAGTTTGGAATACAATGCCTTTTGGCTGACTTTGATTTGCATCGATTTGCCTGTGCTGTTGTTTGATTACCTCCAGGCTGGTATTAGAAATGCAGGCTTTTCTGTTTGATCCCCCATTAGGCTCTTACCTACATGTCCTATTGATACATGCCACAGGCTTCTCCTCTGGCCTCCTGCTGAGTGCAGCTCCCTTCCCGCCTGCCTTTGCAACTGGAAAAATTAACTGGAAAAAAATTTGGAGCGGGCCTGGTGCTGGGCAGAGCTCTGGTGTTCTGTTTGTTCTTCTAAAATGAATGGCAATAAAACATTTCAGCATTCATTTAATATCATGAAACTTCATGAAACTTCTGTGCCAGCATTCCTGAAGAAGCTTTAATGCTGCTTTATAAGAGGGCTTTGGTTAGAGAGTTTTCTGGAAAATACTTTGGTCATTTTCTGTAGAGTGTTCTTTATTCTGATGTTTTGATATAAGTTGTGTCAATGTTGAATTGCAAGACTGATGTATGAAAATCACAGAATACTTCTCTACTTCCATTTCCTTTGTGAAGGGAAATTTAAATTTTAAATAATGACCTCTGTTTCTCTGATGTAGTTTTGCCAGTGGCTGCCTGTTGGAACTCAAGCTTCAGCCTTGTTTTGTGTATCTTCAAACTGGTCACTGTTACCATATTTTAGATTATGAATCTGGATTTTCTTGGGGCTTTTATCATTCATTTCACCCAACAATTACTTGGAGGAGGTAGGGCTGAGAGAGAAGTACTTCAGGGAGCTGTGGATCAAGTCTGCCCTATGCAGGTAATGCACCTGTCAGGGTTTGGTGGTGCTACCTTGAAGCATTTTAAAAGCCTAAGCAGATTGTAAGATTGACTTAAATGCTAAAAGGAACACCCATGCTTCTAATCTAAGCTCTGAATTATATTTCAGAGCTGATAAATTGTTGGACATGACAGATTTTGGGCTCTGTGCTCAGAGCTCCTCCCAAAGCTCAGACTGCTCTTGTGGAACAAGGGACATACTCTGGCAGGAGCACTGCTTTCAGTGCAACTGCAGAACAGGAAAAAGATATTTAAAGGTAAGAGCAGATAATTGTAATGGCTCAATCTTAAACCTTGTGAACCTGTAGAGCTTTTCAGCAGGAACTTTTACTTGTCAAGGCAACCCTTTCTTATCTGTGGGTTTCTCAGCTCAAATTTGAAGACTTCCATTAATGAACTTGTCTGTTGCTCACAGATGGAATATCTGGCATAATGCATCTTCTGCAGGCACCAGTTTTTCAGTCTGGTTAGAACAGATAAGATCATTATTGTTCTCTCACTTGCTCACAGAGGTTTAGTGTTAGATGATGTTGCTAATAGCATGTTTTTAATCCATATGGCTCCATTGAAAAAGGCTGTTAGCACTCACTTCAGTGAATACCCACTAGTATTGGCCAAACTAGTCAGAAAACTGCTTGAGTCACTTTCTTTCGGGGTTGATACGGTTTTAAGTGATGCTGTATGTGCTTGCATTTATGTGCATTATTCTTATAAAATGCACATGCATAATACCCAAGTTCAAGCAGTCTGTGATAGTTTATTGAAATGTAAATAATTTATTTTAGTATATTTTGAGAGAGAATAGATTTTTCTCTGGAGAGGCATGCTAGATAGAGAGGATAGAATCTAATTGCAACTTGCCTATGAGTGTCCCTTCGGTCCAGAACTCCTGATTTTGTTTTTTGGATTCTGCCAATGACTTAACCTAGCCTTCATTCATAAGAATCAAGAGGGCATAGCTATTTGTGCTTTGATTTGTTGATTTGTGAACTGTTTTAACAACTGTCTTTTCTATTCTCTTATTCTGAAACGGAATTCATCTTTCTAAAGCCCCTTCAAGTAAAGAATGATATATATACACAAAGTACTATTACGCTTTAGGCTGTTTTTCAAATTTCTAACATCTGTTGTCAGTCTGTGGTGGTTGTTGTACATTTATATTGCTGGGAGAAGGAAATTTACTGAAATGCAAAGCCCATGGGATGCAAAAATGCTTAATATCTACCTAGCAATTGTGAGAGTGCATTACTGATAAGGAACTTTGCACAGTTATGCTGATGGGGCGATGGGCTTTTGGAGAGACAGGCAAATTATTGATTGGAGCTGGAGAGTCATCTTCTTGTAACTGTTGTTTGTCTTCTCTTTCTTCTCTGAGTCTCGGGGGAGTCAGTCGGGAAATAGACTGTATTCTGTACCAAGAGTGGATTTATAGTCTTTAACTGTGGAAAAAAAAAAAAGGGGGTATATCTTTTGAGGCAGGGATGTAAACAATCCCGGAGAGTGAGTGTGTTGGCTGGGTTATAGTGAGCCAGCACGAGGGCACATAACACAAGAGGAAATGATTTCCTCCCAGCTAGGGAAATTACTTCCACAGTTGCCCTATCTCTTCCATCAAAGACTCTCAGCATCAATCATTAATTCTGTTATGAAACAGATGAACATATCATGGTCCTGAGTCTCAGGGAAAATTCTAGAGATGTAGGTGAGAGGAACAAAGTGTTGCTCTGGATCCCCTCTGTTTCACTGCTCGTGAGGGCATTTAGTATCTGGGTGCTTTGCTACATGAGCATTGACTGAAATCTGTGCTGATTTGGATTGTGTTCATTTGAGATATGACAGTACATTTCTCTAGCAAATATATCCCTGTCTGTGCTTCAGGTACCTACGGCAACACAGCCCAAGTCTTTTGAACTTCTGGGAAGAGGCAGCTGGTGTGCTTCAGGCTGCACTTTCACTTCTGGTTTCCCCAAAAACTACTATGAAACCAAAGCAGTGCTGCCAGCCTTCTTTCAAACAATGAGCCTGCCCCAACAGTTTAATATTATTCCACTGACTCTCAGGGAAGCATTGATTTTTTGGAGGGGGGGAGCTCAAAAAATTTTTTTTTTATTTTCAACACAAGAGAACAAGATCAAAGTTTGTGTTTCAAAGGTCTGAATCCAGTGTTGTGGAAGTGAAGTTTCATCTTCTTGTGGCTTTGATTCCCCCCTTGCAAATCTCATGTTTATGTGTTTATTTTGTTATGTATTTCAAAATGATTAGATGTCTTAGACATTACAGTTAGTATTTCTGCTGCTGAATCAAATACAACCAGTTGTGTCGCCATTCCTCTCCTTCCCGTCGCCTCTCCTGTATTCTCCTGATTCCTGAATAAAAGGATTTTTAAGAAGTGTGAGCAATTAGCTAAAACAGTAGCTACTAATATTTTTGATTCCTCAACAACACATTCTGACAGAAAACTGCAGAGTTCACTCCATGAAAGGCAGTTGTTGAAGTTTGTGATGTGCCTTGATTTCTGACTACGAATGAAAATACATTTCAGTGACTGTTGAAACGGAAGCTGATTCACAATAAGCACTTGCCTTCCTCTAATTTTTCACCAAGAACCAATATGATTTTAAAATAAAATAGGATTCTTTTAAAAATTCTGATTGGTCCCTGGTGTAAAGAAGAGTCCTGAAAGTGTTTAATTAGGCACAACAACAAGCACAAAATGAGCAAAGCTGATTCTGTAGATATCTGGAGATTATACTGAGACATAATTGAAGTAGAGAAGCTTGTTGCTTCTGATGGTTTAAGTGCCTTGCACACCCACTGCAAGCTCTGAGTACAATAAAATGTTCTATCACACATTCTTTTCATCATACCCCAATATAAGATCCATACTCCTGCAATAATAGCAGGCATAATTAATTCTGGCTTAAGTATTTAGGAAATTATTGAGTGCTGCAATTACAGGCTTTTCAAATGGCAGTATTTAGAAGCAAGAAGCCTTCTCCCCTCCCCCCCCCCCCCNCCCCCCATATCTGAGTGCACTGAAAAACTTCTATTCAGCACCAGAAGGAAAAAGCCCCTGCAGGAGTGAATCTTAATGTAGTATTAATTGGGAAAAGGAAGAACACAGCTCCGAAACACAGAGGGTGCATTTGGAACAGGACAAATAATATGAAATACAAGTTTGATGAATTCCCTTCATCTCTGTGCTGTGGCTGCTGCAGCACTTTTGTTTATATTGATCTGAACGGCATGGAAATTTTCTTTCATCTGTCATTTACATTCCTTTTACCTCTTGCAATTGCCTCTGCCAGCTTACATGCTTGTTTTCTGGTGAATCTATTAATAAGATTTCCAGTACATCAAAAGAATTTCTATTGGGCAAAGGTAGAATATAATACGCTTACGGTGTAGGAGGGTTCCTACCTGCAATTTTACCTACTAAAAGTTATTAATGAGTTCTGGGAAGTAAAAAAAATAAGTGGAAGGGATAATGATAATTGCATGCTATAGATTTTCCTCCATTGCTTACTTGCTTAGTTGGTGACTTGCAGAACAGAATATTTATACCATAGCTTTCTTCTGATTGCGATATGCCTCCTGAATTGACAAAAATAGGACCAAAGGTCAAATTAATTAAAAACAGTAGGAGAAGGAACATAATTAATGCTGCAAGATTTTACTTACACGTTTTTCCTAAAAAATGTGTGAGGTGCATTTTGTTTTGTGCAAAGCACAGGTTCTGTATGCCAATGTAAGTAAGAAAATACTGAGAAATATCTTAGGGAGTAGAATCAAATTCAATGCTTTAGTCAGGAAAATTTATGCATAACAATTGCTTCAGGGTGAGCAACCAGGGCACTTACCACGGGTGTTTGATAGTGTAGGTGATGCAGGAATGCGGCTCTGTAGCTGTGTGTGGAAGAGGCCTGTGCCCACAGTGTATCCCTGCTGCTCACACGACTTATGCCAACTCTGCTGATATTAATGTTATTACCTTTCCCCACACACAGTTTTTAATTTTATTTTTTTTTCTACCTGAGCATTAAGAACACAGAGTAGACCTAAAACCTTGCATTTGCTCTTGCAGGGCTGCGTGTTACAAGGCATTTCTGCACTGTCACGCTTCCCTGGATCAACTAGAGCAAGCAGTTGCCTTTCCTGATCATGACCTTGTTATCAGTGTTGAAGAAGTATTTCAGGCTTAGAGGTTGCCATTTCAGTGTGGCTTGTATGGAGAATAATGTTTATCTCTGATTTCACTGAGCTTTAAATGAAATTTGAATAATCCTGAAGTCACAATAATAGCAGTATTAATCCTCTGCGTGGCAGGTGAGGAAATAGTAGTCCCTGAGTGTACCTGGGGAGGTGCAGGAGCAGCATTCGCTGTGCCCTTGGCCTTCCCTCCCCAGCCTCTTTGGTTTCTCAGCTCTGGGGGACACTTGGGCGTCTTTCCAAAGATGCAGGGACTTGGACTCGGGATTATGCTATTTATGAGTACACAATAGTGCAGTCTTTGGTTTATACAGTAAATAGCTTGGGAGCAAGTTGTTTTTAAGCCAATCATCACTCTGCTCAGCGCTGTGACAGAGGCACCGGGGGTCTGTGTGGGCTGCACGGCTGGCAGCCCCATGAGGAGGAGCTGCCCTCCTGGCTCATGAGAGGTGCCCAGCCCTCCCTTTTGCTGACTTCTCTGCATCTCCCCTTGGTGCTTCATATATTTTTGCATTAGCACCTTTCTGTTGACTGCTTGAGTTGCTAAGTGAACAGCCTCACTTCTGTCTGGGATTCTCGTTACCGTGCGTGTCTGGAACTTACTTATTTCCTCGTTTGCCTCAGTAGCTGTTTGTCAGGAAAGCTGCCCAAGGTCACAGGTCTGTGCTTTTTAAAGCCAGGTCCTTGGTGACAGACATCTGAACCTCACAGAGCCAGACCTTGAGTTACAGCTGTGGCCTCAGTGAGATTGCAGAGCACGAATCCCACAGCTCTGGGTCACGGCTGGGTTGGGACTGGGGTAGCTGCAGGACAGGGGATGATTCTGGCAGGTCACCTGTTCAGCTGTCACACAGCACCTCTGGGGAAGTGACATTCCTCAGCCTTCAGCTGGAGCCCCTTGCTTCCCCTTGCCCAGAAATGCGTTATTTCTTTATGCAAAGTAACATATGCTGCATTACTTCAGTAATTTGTTTTGTATGTTTTGCTCCGTGAAGAAAGATGAGGAAGTAATCTTAATAGTCCTAAAGAATGGCTGCACTGAATATGGAAATAAGCTGGCAAGATTTGAGGAACAAAGGAAGGCTAATGGCTTTATATTTTGCTTTACTGAAATTACAGAAGTGGTGGATTCTGAAAGACAGTTATATATTCTGATTATCTGAAAGGGCAATTGCAGAGACATCATTCTGGAGGAGCGAAGGATGATATCAGTGATACAATGCAGCTCTTCAATTTGCAAAATTTTTCCCATTTACAAATAGGTGTTTCAGACATCCATTTAAGAATACATTATTAGCATGTAGTTAGACTCTAGTAACTTTGAATATTTCATGTATTCTACTGTAAATAACAGCTAAATCTTATTCATTATCACATTGATAGTATAAGCTTTGAAAATAGCGATGCAAATGGGAGATTTCTGACTTTATTCAAATAAAACCTAATCTTTTTTCTTAAAAAAACCTTGGAGATAAAAATACATCTTTCAAATATTTGAAACAAAACCAAGGTAGTGTTCACCATGGCAATTATCACATAGAATCTTTCCTGTTTACAATAACAGAAGATTGAAACAAAGCAAAGTGTACCAGTCAAAAATCCCTTCATTTCAGTATATTTCAGGTAAAAAACATTTATCTGACAATTGGAAAGGGAGTTTCAGGATACATGTTCTGGTGAAAGTTTTTTTGATCCAGGAAGATTGTCCTGGACCACTGGAGTCACTGAAGAGTGTACTGCTGATAAAAGTCTTGTACTGGAATGCTGAATTTTATTTTGTACAAATCAAATACAGCATGAACTGCATCACTGCTTGCAAATTTTGACCTACAGCTTCGTTCTTTACAGAGAGGGTAATCAGGCATTGGAATGGGCTGCCCAGGGAAGTGGTGGATTCTCCGTCCCTGGAGGTGTTTAAGAAGAGACTTGGTGTGGCACTTAGTGCCATGGTCTAGTAACTGTGGTGGTAGTGGATCAAGGGTTGGACTTGATGATCTCAGAGGTCCCTTCCAACTCGTATGATTCTATAATTCTATGATTTTACACAGGCCAGCCGGTTTTCTTTTTACTCTCTTGCTTCTTTCTTAACCAGTTCACCTAAAGGTGGACTGAGTATAGTTGTTATAGGAATGTACTTCAGATAGGTGACCTTGGACGTTTAAAATTAAGAATGGGTAATCTAAGTGGTTAAATGATATTTGTTAAAGGCAAAAAGATAACTGTTGCAGGCAAATACTAATACAGAGAGCAGAAAAGAGAATCTTTTCACTGCACTCTAAGCAGGTCTTGAGTTTCCTGAGGGCCCATTTTGGGTAAAAGGAGAAATTTTGTCAGTTTTTTCTCTTCTCCAGAAAGAGAAAGATGCTTTTTTTTTTACAGCTGCATAAAATACATAAGTATCCTTGCATTTTAGCTATCATCAATTCCCATTCTATCTAAATCAAACACTTGTTATCAAACATTATAGATTTGCTGCTATAACAAATAAAGTGCTGTTATACTAAAGGTGTGCTGTCATAACAGCTGGAATGAGATAGCGACATGCCAAAGAGCTGTAGTGTTGCTACTTATTGTAAAAGGCCTTTCACTTTTAATTTTTTTTTTTTTTCATTTCTGCATTGACTCTTCTTAGGAGGACTTGCAGAAAACCCGTTTCAGTGTGTAGCAAGGGGTGGCTGCTCCTTGTGAGCCAAGAGTAATGAGTGGTCCCCGTGGTATTTGAGAGCTGCTGTGAATTGGTGAAAATGTAGTGTAGAAACCTTTGAATCCAAAAATATGAGGCTTTTTTCTAGAAAAAAATTTGAGTAGGTCTGTTTCTTTCTTTCTCTTTATTCAAGAGGCAGCTCAGTCTCTTCATGTTTAAAGCTTATACTGTGGATTTGCTCTCCTGCCCTAAGTTATGTACCTTTTATTTTTTTCAAACCATAACAAAATGAGTTCAACAGCTACGCGTGTAAATATCAAACATAAAGTTATTCTGTGTCTGTATTACGTGTGAACTGCTTTATAATCATCCACACCTGCAGCAAAAAGTTTTATTATATAGGATGAAATGCAACTGGAGTGTTGCACAACTGCTCGGACTGGAGTACTTAAGAATACTCCTTGTGCATGTCTTGCTAAAAGTATGTGTCTGTATTTTGCTTCTTAGTTCAGCACACTTGCGACCTAAAGAACCAAAGTTAGATAAAAGGCCCTTTTTCTGGGAAACACTAATAAGAACGGTTCCATTTCTTGGTTAGAAATGAAGGTACATTTTCAAGCCTCTTCAGGTGAATACTTGTAAGGCTTGTGGAGTTACATACATGAGTACTGCTTCAGAAAGATTTGACCTTTACAGGAAAAACTGAACAGAAAAAATACCCCACAAACGGAAATGGAATCAGGTTCTTGAGCTTTCTAACAGGTCTCTATAGCACTAATAACCTCATAAGAGTTACATTTAAACGTTTAGCCTTGACTGCTTCAATGTCAAAGTAGTGGCTGCAGGTTAGTGCGTAATTCATTGGAATATTGGTATGCTATGAATCTATACATTGCTCATGAAGAAACATGAAATCTATTTATCTGAGCCATAACTGAAAGGTATAAATTAACAAAATTAAATTAGAGCTAGAGTCCTATGCTACATAAGCCGCAGTGTTGCTTTTAAAAGAAATACAACTGTCATAACACCCCATCAATATTTCTGCTAAAAAATATCGCTGTTGTTGGGCTAGCAGTCAGAATGGATGTCAAATATTACCAAAATGGTTCTATATTATTGTTTATGATTATGTTCTTTAACTAAAATATCTCTGCCTATCAAAAATCAAGCATTCAAGATGATAACATCAAAGATGATGGAAAATGAAGAATGTATTCAAGAAAAAAATCAGAATTGAGACTTTTATTTTTCAGGCTTAGCAACAGCACAGCCATAGTGCAACTTTCATGTGTAATTTTTATTTAATCACATGTCAAATTGAAGACTTACGTGAATTAAACTTTAAAAAGCATGCTTTCAGCTATCATTTTGACATCTAGCATACTATAACTGCCTTTCAAAAGCTAAATAAAATGTTTGACATGCTTTAAATGTTATTTTCAATTTTATTTGCTTTTTATTTCAGTTCTTTGTTGTTATTTCAAGAAGCTCAGAAAATACAATTTAATTGCTAAATGTTGCTGGGAAATGTCACATGAGAGATACTCTTCGGTACAACGAGGATTAGCGTCTGAAAATAAATACCCTTTGAAGTTGTTAATCAGAAATTTGTGAAGTTCCAGGTTTATAATGGGTTTGTTCAGTGATGATTTGGCTAATGAGTTTGTTCCGTGACCTCTGTGGTGCGAGAGGAAGATGAGGGTATCGGCTTAGCCTCTAGTCATATCAGTGAAAAAAGGAACAGTGACAATTTGCTTCTTAAAGCAGGCAGTGTTACAAAAACCCTTCTTGTGCTTACCTACATGGAAAAGGGTTTCACAGAATACTTCTGTTGCAATAGCCAATAGCTGAAGTATCTGACATTTTCGCTTATCAGTTCAGTGCAGTTTTTCATGCCTGTGAGAAATGCCTGCAGGGAGATGAACGTGTGATTTCCAAAAGGCACCCTGAGTAAGTGTGTGGTAGAGTTACAAGATAGTCTGGCGAGATTATTTCTCATCACTTGAGCCAACTCTTTTTGTGAGCGAATCAAACTACAAGATCTGACAATTTTAAGTAATTTCCATTTGAGCAGGTGTAGGGGCACCATCTGTTCCGCTGATTTGCTGTGGAGGTAGTAATTCTTTCATTGAAAATGTACAAATCTGTCTAAGATAATCATCCATATTGAATTTGTATTTGTCTGGGCAGTCAACCAAGCGTTTATTTGCCCTTTTGAAATAACTAGGCTACGCTTCCTGCGTCTAAATGCATTAATAAAGTGGGAGGAGTTATTTAAATCAATAATAAGTAAAAACCTAAAGCTATTTACGTGTCTCATACTACTATGGAACAGTGAGATTGTTAATCACAGTGAGGAAAAGTAATAGTATTTATCAGAGCTTTCTCTTCATTAGATGGAAGTCAGATGCTGTATTTTCCATTAGTAATTAGTGAGAATATAAGATACTAGTTATTCTCATCATGGCCAGGCTTCGCGAACGAAGATTTGTGAAGGACTCTACCCACGCTTGCTACAAGCGCGCTGATGGCTAAAAAGGCCAATGCGAGATAGACACGTCCGGTTGCAAAAGGCACAGCAGAATGGCTCCCCAGGTGGTACTGACAAGATGCGGTTCTTTCCGCGCTGTCTTTTCTCCTCGAGAGTGATCCTGCGTGTATTTTCAAAAGAAGCAGCAGCGTTGTGGA